>CM056399.1:10388327-10957699 GCA_029718625.1 Synaphobranchus kaupii
CAAGCTAGCTATCTGGATTTTGAACATGCAGTAGGAGTTAGCTGGCTGCACACCAGAATTCCAGCAGACTGTCTTTAATATGGCAATTCAAACACAGCACCTAGCTGAAGCACTGTTCGAAATAAACGTCTGGTTCTTTGTCATAGTAAATATGTTAAAATATACATATTGATGGAGTAAAAACACACCTGTGAACTGAGGGCTTCCCTTTGAAAAGTTAAGACGAAGTGAAATGATTCCATAAACCTCAGATACATAATCTTTCACTTCCTTCTCGGAATGGGAGGAGTACAGTTTCCTTATGTGCTCCCTCAGTAATGGCAATTCTTTGTAAATAGTAAAAAAAAATATATGTAAATAGCATAAAAATATAAAACAGCTAGTTAACACTTAAACCATTTATTTTATTTATTTATTGACTTGTATGTATATAAGATTTGTTTTTACCAGTTTCCTTGGGATCCAGAAAAGTTGTCTTATTTTGTTTGTGTCGCATGAATTCTGTAGAACTCACAGTGTACACAGGACAGATCTCATTTGAAGCCACTTCATCACCAAACAGGAATTTCTGAAATTAAATGTTATAATTGTTATTCACACGTAATTATTAAAGAAGGTTGTCCTTATTGTGTGATGAGAATGTGATTGTACTGATTAAGTAACTGCATTTTTGGTGTGATTCCCATTGTGGGAAGTTATACATTCTTAGTATAATCAGTAACATATCTCATATCTAATGGGTGGAGTTGTGAGATTTTGTACATTAGGGCTGGGCGATATGGCCATATCATGATATTTTTCATATTATTGACAGTATGATGGTATTTAGTTTTCCAATACAAATTACACAAGGAGTAAACTGAAATATACTGTAACTGTAGAAAAATAAGGATTCATTCATGTGCAGTAATCAATCAATTTCACCATTTTTACTAGGAAAAAAAATTAACCGCACACTGACCACGTTTACAATATGGTAATATTCCGATTATGTATGAGTCATGTAAACGCCTTAAAACGATCAGATTAAGCCAATATTCTGATTACTAGAAATCCGAATAAGACACATGGCATATGCCTGTATTAACCAGAATATTTGGTCATGTAAACACGTTATTCGGAATATGCCCCTGAAATTAATATCGATTTAGTCTGCGCATGTTCAATCAGCAAGGAATCTTAGGTCAAGAATAGCGAAAAGCTCACATTTCTGGAGCGAAGAGGAAACAGAGTTATGTCTACAAATAATGAAAGACATGAATATAATAGAATGCATGGGAGAAAGCATCGTAGTGATATTTTAAAAGGGGTGGGTGACAAACTAATTAAAGAAGCAGGTTTTGCACCAGAGACCAGGTCAAAAATCATTCACAAACACTCAAGGCAGCCTACTCTAAAGCCAAAACAAAACAAAACGAAACGAATGCTTCATCAGTGGGCACTTTAAATAAATGATTAATCACGGAGCACCATGCCTTGACAGTACATGTAGGCTACATAATTATTTTTTTACCGTACAGTTGTGGCACACCAAACTGATTCGCAAACAGCGGTAAATGCATTTGTTGTACACAAAATTATGTTTTCATACACGTAAGTCATACATAAAATATGAAGTTGTAAAATTGCGTGTGTGTGTTTTTATGAGAGTATGAATCCAAAAGCTACGACTGCAAAGATTTATGGATACAACTCATATTTCTACGGCTACAAATTCTTCCTTACGAATACGGATTTTGTGGGTACGATTCGAAAAGTTAAAATTACGTCACTGGGGTCACAGGCAGGTCACAGGGTGAAATTAATCGAACATCGATTCCACCAAATTCCACTTTTTTTTCCACCAAAAAAAGCCCAGCAGCGTCTGTATGGTCTCAGGCGCCTGAGGAAATTCGGTCTGAGTCCCCGGATCCTCAGGGACTTCTACCGGGGCACTATAGAGAGCTTGCTGACTGGATGCTTCATTATCTGGTACGGTAGCTGTAGCAGAAGGCCCTGGGCAGGGTGGTTAGAACGGCCCAATCCATCACTGGCTGTGAGCTGCCCAGTCTGCAGGAGCTGTTCAATCAGCGCTGCCTCAGGAAGGCTCTGAGGGTCATCAAGGACCCTACCCACCCCCATGCCAGCCTGTTCTCCCTGCTGCCCTCAGGGAGGAGATACAGGACCCCCATAGCCTGTTCTCCTGCTGCCCTCAGGGAGGAGATACAGGACCCCCATAGCCTGTTCTCCCTGCTGCCCTCAGGGGAGGAGATACAGGACCCCCCATGCCAGCCTGTTCTCCCTGCTGCCCTCAGGGAGGAGATACAGGACCCCCATAGCCTGTTCTCCCTGCTGCCCTCAGGGAGGAGATACAGGGACCCCCATGCCAGCCTGTTCTCCCTGCTGCCCCTCAGGGAGGAGATACAGGACCCCCATGCCAGCCTGTTCTCCCCTGCTGCCCTCAGGGAGGAGATGCAGGACCCCCCATGCCAGCCTGTTCTCCCTGCTGCCCTCAGGGAGGAGATACAGGACCCCCATGCCAGCCTGTTCTCCCTGCTGCCCTCAGGGAGGAGATACAGGACCCCCATGCCAGCCTGTTCTCCCTGCTGCCCTCAGGGAGGAGATACAGGACCCCCATGCCAGCCTGTTCTCCCTGCTGCCCTCAGGGAGGAGATACAGGACCCCCATGCCAGCCTGTTCTCCCTGCTGCCCTCAGGGAGGAGATACAGGACCCCCAAAGGCACGCACTAGCAGGCTGAGGAACAGTTTTTCCCCTCAGGCCATTAGACTCTTGAACAAATGATTATGTGCAATATTTGATTCTTTTATATTTTATTGCTTTTTATATTGGTTGTTTTTTACATTGCATACTGCACTTCTTTTAATTGTCTTTTATATCTAGCTTTTTATAGTACATGTTGTTTTTATATTACTTCTATTTTTTTATATATGTACTTATGTTCTTTCTGTCATGGAGTTTTTACCCCAACACAAGGCTTGAACCAAATGCGCATGTGTCTAAGGCGCAAAATGGCTTTGAAATCACTAATTGAAATGTATTAGATTAATAAAAAATAAATAGGCTACACTTTAAATGGATTCACTGATGATATTACACCAATTAGAGTATATGCAACTAACACATTCGTCGGCTACACAGGATAATTACAACTTCAAGAATGTTCTGGACCAATAACGTCAGTGCACTGATCGATCAATAGCCAGTATGGCAAGCTGAATGAGAATTTATTCCATATCCCTGATATCCAATTTACGGTTTCCCACTAGTTGCCTGCTCAATCTGTTTTTGTTTTGAAAGGGAGAATTTATCCTTTTGGCAGGAATATAGGCTATCGTAATGAACCAATTACTCAATGGTATAACCTACTGCTACGGGGGAAACATTTAAGCTAGTACATTAGCCTACATGTAGGATAATATGCTGTGCATTGTGTGAATGATTTGTAAACATAATACATGCTTTGCAAACATTTTCTCTTTTTTTGTCTGCAGAGGGCCTTATCACGGTTTTTTTTTTTTTTGTTGCATTCCCTTGAATTCACTTCATGTGTGATCTTTACCTGTATTAAACATTGCAGCGTCTCACCACAATTGTTAACAGTTGCAGTGCTAGAGTGCACCTTGTGTGTTAGCCTTTAAACTAAACTGATAGAATTAACTTGTGACATTAAAATGTTGCATCCAGTTACCCGTTAGATCATTTAGCTTTATATCCTTTAGTGAATGAATCCTTTACCCCTAGTGCTCGTTGTACTTTTTGTAAACAAAACTTTGTAATAACGAATGATCTATTTTTGATAAACACTTCGATAGACTCTGGTGCTCGCGGCATTGTTTTCCCCTCGCAGGCCCCGCCCCTCAACTATGACAGAACACCGACTGAATATATGGCCCCCGCCCACCAATGTCACAAAGAAAAATATTTGCGCCAGCAGAAAAGAGAACCGTAAGCAAGAAAGAGAAACACGAGCGCGAGCAGATAGCTGTGCTCGGATAACAATTGTATGCGCTTGTTCAGGTTATGTGCGCGCTCAAGCCTGGATTTCTCCTCAAAGGCAACAATATTATGGGGTGTGACAGCTGACATTATTTGGATTACAAAGACAACTGAGCGGAGAACTGACGTGTAGACGTGTGAAAAAATCCTATTGCGATATTGCTTATTTTTTACTAGGCGCCTGGATATGGAACGCCGTTTGGGGCCACAACCTGTAGTTCGGCGTCCGCATTAAGACGATGCAATTTATTTGTGTTAAGACGTCAAATTTGTTTGTCTTAAGACGTCCATTTTGAACGTCTTAAGGCGTTTGGACCATTAAGGCTTCCAGGCTATTTGGCTGGCGTCAACATACCCCACCCCTTTTTTACATAGGGGTTGCGTTGGGCTGTACGTATGCCTACGTTGTGGTCATGTGGGCTCTAAGTTTGGGCTACGTAGTATTTGGGACAGTCCATTTAACAGTTTAGAAAAAGGTAGAGAACCATGGCTTATATTTAAATGTACAGTGAATTATCAACATTGGCCAACTACATGGGCATTTCACAAAACTTAAACTGCGCATATAAATAGAAGTGACTCTAGTCAGGGATTTAATTAGCACATACCAACATTTGTTCTTCCAGCCGACAAGACAAGCCGAGCGTGCCAAACTATTCAGTCTCATTACCCAGATAACAAGCGAACGTTGAATCGACGTAGATTCAATGTGGAATTCCAACTTTGATTCAACATCAATTTGCTCATCGAGATCACGTTGAATCAATGTCAGAATACCGACAAAATATTGAATAATCAAGGTTAAATATTAACATGATATTTAAAAGAATAAGACTGAACTCCAATATTATGATGGATAGAAACATGATTTTTTGGAAACAAATGTTTGACAAAGGCATAATTTTTATAAAGGATATAGTGGATGAAGAAGGTAATCTTATGTCTTATGTCAACAACTAATTCATATTTATGGAACTCTGTACAATACAACAATACAATCACCTTATCGGGATCGTTACCCGCAAACGTGGAAAAAGAAAATTAGAAATGGTATTGGATGCCAGTTAGTCTGTAGGGCCACATATAAAAATGGCAAATTGGCTAAAAGAAAACAAAGATCAACAAAGATATGTACAAATTTTACTTAAGAACAAAGAACCTAGTTGCCATTACCACACAAGATTTTAGATAGCTGGGAAATAATGTTAGATACACCAATTCCATGGAATCAGGTCTTCATAAACCCTTTATAAAAACAACACTTGATTCAAAAATAAGATATTTCCAATACAAACTAATTTATACGTTCTTGGCAACAAAAAAAGATGTTAAATATCTGGAGAATTGACCCATCCCCCTTAGGTCGATTCTGCCAAGAAGAGGGTGGAATCTGTAGAGCATTTGTTTTGGTATTGTCCGTTTGTCACCTTATTTTTGAGGTTCAAGAATGGTTATCGAGGCATGATGTTTGTCTTCAATTAGACTTGTCTTCAATGTTACTGGGCGATATATCAAAACACTCTCACGCAATACACAATATAATTATATTGCTGGGAAAAGTATTTATTTTTGGGTTGACATCAGTGGAGGAATCTAAGAATTGAGAGATTCAAGAACTTTGTTAAGAATCACAGTAGAATTGAGTGTCTTATGGCACATGAAACGGGAGCTTTAGCTTATGCCAAAAGATGGGATAAAATTAAGGAGGCTGAAGGATGGAATGGGTAATATATTTAAACAAAGAAATAAAGTAAATTAATATATAAAGGTATAATAAGGTAGAAGATGGAACAAGACATTGTCCTTCTCTCTGGAGGGGGTAAAGGAGAAAAGAAAGGGGAAAAAAGGAGAAAGATAATTGGTTTTGGACTGGAGGGATAGGGGGGGGACATTCACTCGCTAGGGGTAAGAAAGATAGACTATTGATAATTATTGTATTTATTTCATTTTTTGTTTCTGTATTTTTATGTATTATTTTTTTCTGTTATTATTATCATTATTATTATATATATGTATATATTTATTTTATTTTGTTATTATTTTTTATTTTATTTTTTGGTTTTCTTCACGTTTAGCTACTTTTTGTAATTCAGTAATATTGTTGATCTTGTGAAAGAGAGAAACAAAAAAGATAAGATAATAATAAGGATAAATTTAAATAAAGATGACCTCCAAAGATGGGGGTGGTGGCGGGTTAAATTTAAAATAATTAAAAATAATAATAATAAAAATATTTTAAAGTTTTAATGTTTGTCGCCATCACTGACTCACTCCATTAGCTAACTGAAACTAGTTAGTAGCCGATAATGTCAGTCGTAACTGTAGCCTAAATAATTCGCCTAACGTCATAAGTTGCTTTGCCAGCTGAACACGTAAAATGGATAAAAAATACAACTTCATTGCAGCGAGTGTACTGTGGGCGAAAAAAAATAACCAATTTTGATGATTATTCAATATTTTGTCGGTATTCTGACGTTGATTCAATATGCTCTCGATGAGCAAATTGATGTTGAATTCACGTCGGAATTCCACATTGAATCTACGTCGATTCAACGTTCGCTTGCTATCTGGGTAATTAAAGGGAGAAAGTTGCGCACCTCTACTGGGGAGCGGGGATGAATGCAGACACCAACCATACAGCATGGAGAGTGTATTCTTAATACCTGCACCTTGCAGACAGATATGCATTTAGGGAGGTTGTAAATTAATGATGAATGGTCTCTTCCGCATTCATTAAAGAGTGATTGAATTTTTTTTAATTTAAAAAATATTATGCTCAAACTTTATTTGCATAGCCACCAGAGCGTGTGAGCAGAGTTGAGCAAAAAAACTAGTGTTTTGGAATCAAATTATTTCAATAATCTGGACAGCTCAGTCTATTTATTCACCACAACAGGAAAAGATGATAGCCGATAGCCTAAACGAATGCGATTGTTACCAATATTCAACAAAGGGATTAGTATCCACAAATTATGGAAAGTTTCTATTTTAGATTTAAATAACAAGGAATACAACAAAAATACTCAAATGTGTGTGTAATGCACATGTTGTCTAAATAAAAAAAACTGTGTTATAGCCTAATTATAGGGACAATTAATGAAGGAAAACAGAACAATAGTAGGCTAACTAGGTTATCACCCTTATGCATTTAGGACATGGGAAAGGAAGGAATCATGGCGACAGTGAAACTTTGTCCAATAATAGCTGCTTTAATTAATAAAATCACAACAGGTGGTCAAAGTGGGGATTTGAACATTAATAGCCACAATGTAACATAATAGCCACAATCCATCCATCCATTATCCATTAACCCGCTTATTCCTGGTCAGGGTCACGGGGGGTGCTGGAGCCTATCCCAGCATGCATCGGGCAAGAGGCAGGAAATAAAAGCCACAATGTGAAATATAATTCACACCACCATTACATAATAAAATACCCCTTGGCTGCACTAAAAATTTTGCCATTAATCAGGAAGGATCTTAACCAGTTTACATTGAAATCAATGGCTTGCAGAACACCAAATTCTTTCTTTTCCCCCAATCTACTCAAAATTCAACAGGTTGCCATTTGTGCTCTAATACTGCCATCTAGTGGGCACTTAGGCGAACACACCACATTAGATTAATATGTCAAGTAGCTATGATATTGTATACAAGCTACAGTTTTCTCTAAGTAACCAGTAGCCTACAAAAAATGCAGATGTTAATAATGTCACCGTAAATCAATATTATTTCTTAAGCCCAGATCGTCAGGCCTTGCAAAGACCATCCTGCAAGGCACTGTTCAAGGAGGCAGGAAACGAGGGAGACAAAAGAAAAGATGGGAAGATAACATCCAAGAGTGGACTCACTCGAAACTCGGTGAAACAATGAGAGCTGCTGAGGACAGAGAGAGCTGGTCAAACAGATCGTCTGTGGTGCCCCAGCGACCCTCCGGGGTTACGGGATAGGTGAAGGTGAAGCCCAATTCAATCAATATTATTTCTTAACCTCAATTCATACAAGGTAGGTTGAGTGGGGAATTTGTTTTCTCTCTTGCAATGATTGTATGAAGGGTTTCCCCTCAGAAACTGATGAAGTGGTAGCACCCAATTTTAAACGCCTTAAAGACGTTCAAAATGGACGTGTTAAGACTAACAAATTTGACGTCTTAACACGAACAAATTTGACGTCTTAATGCGGACGTCGAAATACAGGTTTTGGCCCAAACGGCGTTCCATACGTATACACGTCAGTTTCTCCGCTCAGTAAGCTTAGTAATCCAAATAATGTCTGTGTCCCAAACCGCATACTTCCATGCTCCGCACTACACCGTGCTCCCGAGTATGCACTCAAGGCTTGGGAGTGCGCACTCTGGAGCATGGAAGCACGGAAAGTTTTGCTCAGTGCCACGAAGTGCGTCCCACGACTATCGGGGAAATTACGACGAGTAAGTAAGCTAAACCTGAGTAGGCTAAAACGTCGTTCGCTGGCATTGGGACTGTATCGGCTGCTACTGAAATATTCTGATATAACCACCAATATCCGCGATAGTTGAATTATCCTTTTTGCTAGCGTTCTTATTCCAGAAAAGTCAGTGGGAGGCAACGATGGCTAGGAAGACAGCTTATTTCATTACATCGTTGGATACCTTTAAGTAAACAATCAACCCCATAATAAAATTGTCTTTGCATTGTAAACAATCGTGTCTGTGTTTTTATTATTTTCGTGCTGTTTACCAGAGCGTGAACAACTAAGTACGCAGTTAGAAGTAGAAATGGAGCCGATAACCCTAACAAAAATGAACTAGGCTATAGTATTGTTATAGTTATCTTCTAGAAAACTATAAGAATATTATAGTTTTTTTCGCCCACTATAATAATGCTATATTATTTGTCACTATAGTACAATCACTATAGTATTTTTCACCCCCTATAATAATTATTTAGTATTTATCCCCTATAGGGACAATATGACTATAGTGTGTACGAAAAAACTACAGTAATACTATAGTATTTGTATAGTATATGCTGTCGACGTACTATAGTTTTACAATAGTTAATTTTCGTTAGGGAATATTTGTGGCGATGCTGTTGCTTCTGGGGGTGGTTTTCCATTGAAATGGAGAAAAGACGGACTGCTGCCAGAATAAGACGGCGGATCATTATTGAAAACGGCATCCGATGAAGGCAGGCCTTCCGGAGAGCTGGGGGCGAAGAGGAGGGCTTCTCTTCGTAGGACAATTGCGCTTGTCAGCACCGACGTAGGTTGTCTTATACAGCCGACTAGCTACACTGGTTAACATTAGCTACACATCATTAAACTTAAAAAAATGTATATAAAAAAATGTATTATTTTACATTGCATATTGTGTTGTTCATTCACATTGTAGCTAGCACTTTATTCATATACAAACTCCTAATGTACAGTTTTCCCCGTTTAAGTTTCCAATCTGAAGCACTAGGTGCCAGTAGCTACTACACAAATAGGCAGACACCCTGAAGTTAGGCAGAGTATATTTTATTAACTTGGGAAATTTGTCTCTAGGGAGAGATGATGGGATTTTTTCCGGTCGGAGCAAGTGTGAGGGGGCGTGACGTGTGAGGTTCGAAGGGATTCGAAAAAGCTCTAGGAGCCACTGAGGTAGAAGACCTCAGGTAGTTTTATGTTTAACAGTTGAGCTATGGTTTCGGTCAAAGGTAGGCAGAGCCACCGTCTAATGTGGATGTCCACTGGACGTTAACAGGAGAGCCAAGAATGATGAACCCGTTTCGTTTTATTTAATTTGCTCGTCCATGCAACGTCGTATCGTGTCACCTGCTCAGTATATAGAAAACTCCACACCTCATATCGAACTTTAGCTGGAAAGATCAGATAGCCTAGGTAAACTCCTCTTTTTACCTAAGATCTGTAGGCCTACTTCCGTCGAGCTGAAGTTCAATAGGTAAGGAACTGTATTACAGTAATGTATACTGCAGTTGTTGTCTAAAACATTAAACATGTAGGCCTACTGCTTTATATCCAAAAAGCCAAAGTGGCATCACTATTGTAATATTTTAATGTTGCCTATATGGCATGTTGAGATTAAAATAAATAAAACAAACGCTGGAGGACATTTGCTTTTGTAACGTTAATCTTCTGCATAGCTAGCTAGAACAGCAGAGCTGTTTGGGAAACCCAGTGCCGATTTAAGTTTAATAATTGTATGTTAAATGTACGCTACTGCAGGTCCCGTATTTGTTATTTGATATAATTATCTAATGTTACCAGCCAGCCTGAGAAGCCTTTCTGCTGCTGAGTAGGCTACATATTTTATCAGACTGCAGCCCATAAAGCACCGATGCTTAGCTATATCCTAATAAAATGCAAAATTACAAATTATTATGACTTATTTATTGAGCGTCATACATAAATATATAGTTATTTCATATTTTTAACGCGTAAGAGTCAGTGAAAATGCATGATTTAACTGGTTTTCACTTCACACTTGAAGTTCCTATGCTCGATTGTGCAGTAGCTTGTTCTTGCACACAGAATACAGCTCTGATTGGCGATAACGCAAAGAACTATGGGCAATACACTTCAACGGAGTTTGGTTTGATGCGGACTCACGTGAAGGCCACATCAAGGGCTCATAAAGTGCACAGTCAAGCACTTGCGCACTTGCAAAGTAAGAAATGGGACAGACTAAGCCCCTGGAGGTTCTCACGGGCACCCGCATTTGAAGTGCTCAAGTGTGAGTATTGAGACTGGGCCTTAGTCTCACGAAGGCCAGACATAGCAGCTGCATGAGGCTGGGACTAGGTGGGTGTTGATATGACATACACTCAGCAGCAAGGCCTTTCAACTTCCATGTGATTGACAAAAACTCAACACATATAAAAGATATAAAGATGATTGTTATTATGCTTTAAAAAAGCATTTGATAATTGTCAAGGCTATGGTTTATCGCCCAGCACTACTTCCAGGAATTCCTAAATAAGTTAAAAGTGAAGCTAGCAGCAGCAGAGTCTGAGAGGTTTCACCTCACGTGTTATTTACAATGTCATGTCACTTTTTTTGTAATAAAATGGTGCGAGTTTATGGCGTCAAATCAGTGTTGCAATTTGCAATAAAAAAATTTAAAAAAGCTTTGAAACTGAAAAATGTTTTTGGAACTCCTAAAAAACTTTTGAAAGGTTTTGAATCTCTGTGGTCATGAATTTGTACTTGTGTTAAGAGTTTTGCAAAACAAAGTATTTTATTTTTTCCCCCCCAAGACTGTAAGGGGGAGTGTAAGGTTCGAAGAACCAAACGCGACCAATAAGGATTTCTAAAAGCGTATCAAGAAAGATACGCCACAAACGCGGAAGGATCCGCACCAGGGAATAGTGAAACAAATGAACGGGAGCAAAACTTCCCTAGCACAAGCCAAAACAAAGCAACCTCAAAAGGAGGCGAGTCTCGATAAACAGCGAGAATGAATAACAAAGGAGGCGAGTCTCGATAAACAGCAAGAATGAATAACAAAAAAAAAACCTCACGCACTAAATCACTAGGCGTAACAGGAGGTAGAGAAACAAAACAAAACTCGAGAGAACGAGTGAAGGAAAAGAATAGAAAAGACCTGTTAGCCAAAGCTCTTGTGGCAAAAGTGAGGAACACAACTGGCAACAGGTGAAAAGAACAAAGGATAAAGAAAGATTGGAACGGAAAGAGAAAACCAATCTAATCCTAAATCTTATAACCGGACTTGCTGCGTTTCCTATTCGTATGAACCAGAAATGCAGCGACCAAAATTCCTATACCTTACTTACTTCGTTGTCAACATAGCAAAGACAATATCGAAGTGTGGAAATGCGGAAGTCCTGAGGTATTTATAGCCGGCAGGAAACGCAAAACAGGTGTAGGGAATAATTGTCGTGCAAGATACGAATACGGGAACGGAGGTGGAAAAAATCCGATAGAGCGTCCTGACGACGGCAAATAGAAAGACGACCGCAGAAACAGCAGGGGTTGCAAATACCCATGACAAAGACAACACCAAATTCATGGGAAATCATCGGATTTCTGATACTGTTCTTCCAGGGTAAAAGTGTATTCTCCAGGTTTGAAACTGCGCTCATGACAGTCAAGGCAACCCCTATTTTACAAAGATTTGTCACTATACGTCTGCGAAGCTATGAATCATGGGATTTCTGACACTGTTCTCCTGGAGCAGAAGTTTGCTCTCCAGGTTTGTGTTTTGCGTGACTGTCCCAGGCGGCTTGAAAAAAACACTTAAAGTGATGGTCAAGGGATTCTAAAAACTTCAAAAAACCACAACATATCACAGAGGGATGTGTCCACTACACACCCACCAAATATCTTTTCAAGAAAATGTGAATAGGTATATTAATATACATCTCAAAGTCAGCTAATAAACTCAGTCTTGAAAGGACTCAGGATTGTAGGGGTGTGGTCTAAATCCACGCCCTCAACCCGAGTGCCATCGACGTCATCCAGCCCTACATGTTTGAACCACAGAACTGTTCTTATACAGTTCTGTGGTTTGAACCATAGGTTTGAACCCGGCGAGGAATTAATGCAATCAATTCAAAGTAAAATACCGCTGCTATTGAGATAAATATCACATGCAAGCTCGCAATCAAAGTTGTTAACTTTAACGCTAAGCCGTTTGATCTAATTTTAGTCTATTTAAAGCAAGCTAAATTGCAAGGCAACATTTCACCAATTAAATAATGGTAGGTTTTATCGAGTTTTTAAAATTTATTTACAGGCCCATTCATTAATTTCGGTTGCTAATCGAACAAAAATTACATGCATGGCAACTAAGTACTTCGGTGGATAATGGTTCTCGTCTATTTTTGTTACTGTAACCAGCCACTGAATAATACGACAAAACCATTTCCAAGGCATGGTTTATTTGGCAAAATCTTAACTATTTATTTGGCAAAATCTTAATCTATTCTTTTCGATTATTATCTGATGAATGAGCAGTGCACCAAGTAAAAACGACGTGTGAGTGATTAGTTTTTTTCTATGCTGAGCTGTGCAAGGAGCGAGCTAATGTCACTAGCTAGCACCACGAAGGGATGGATAAAAAGGTGAAAGATTGGGAGAGGGATAAAATTGGTATAGGGATAAGGAGAGCGGGAAAAAATAAACACTTTAGCTAACTAACTATTCCGAATCCAAATGCTGATAACACGGACAACTATTCTCAAAGGCCCACAAAACGAGTGTTTGGCTCAGATTTCCCACTAAGAACCAATAAAACCGGTTTTATTCACCTCAAACTATGGGAGGAGTTATGTAATGAGCTCAAAGTATATTGGTTGAGGTTTCACGGCTACGTCACCATGGACCAATTTCATCTGCTAAATGCCTATAATGTAATGTAATGTAATGTCAGGCATTATTCTAGAGACCCTCCCCCAGGAAAATCTCTGGGTGCGTCCCAATACTCAAAAAATGCACCCTCCTTTCCTCGACTACCACCTCCTCTCCTCCGTGCCCCGGAAATGGATCTTTGTGTTTTAATCTAATGTTGCTGATTACATCTTAATTACGTATTAATGGTTACATATTAATTAATGTCTTGACGCAAAAGACAATGTCAGGTACATTGTACTCTGGCAGGTTTGCATACTTCCGGGTAGGAGAGGAGTGGAAGTTGGGGAATGGATGAGAGGAGGTGGGGAGTGAAGAATACTGGGATGCAAAATCTGATTATTCCTTGCAATCACCCCATATGATTGGCTGCTCAGATGAGGACACGCAACCGCAATGTATTGTGGGGCGTCTCTTGACCATTGACCAAGCTCCGTTGCATGCTCAGAAATTGTTGCCAATGTAGTATAAATCCGGGCACTTTTTGCATAAAATGAACATACTATGCATTAGAAACTAGTATGCTAAGTACAGATGGTATGTGGTTTCATACCCAGCCGTAGTATACATCCGGGTACTTTTTGTGTACTGAAAATGAACAGACTATGCAGTAGGACCATACTACATACTAATTTTACGTCACAGATAAGTATGAGAAGTGCTCTAGTATGCGGTTTCGAACACAGCCTTAGACAGCCCGCCTAAGACATTTCAATGCAGAAAAACCCTGCTCCTTGCAAAAACCGATTACTTTTTTTTTGTCTTTGTTTTTTTTTGTCTTGTGTCCCATTGTTTTATTTATTTATTCTTTTTTAGCACTTCCACACTGTACAGCACTTTGGTCAACGTTGGTTGTTTTTTTGTTCATAAATAAATTTGACTTGACTTGACTTGACTTGAGCAAGGCTAACGTAGGATAAAGACTGACTAGTGTAGACTCTACGGTGGTTAGGCTCTAGCTAGCCCGTTTCCTTCCCAGTGAAGATTTTTGTGTTGAGAGCTTTCACATTTATGTCTGTTCAGCCTAATATCTGTACTGGCATCGATGGCACCAAATAATTTCTGCACCAGGGTGCTGTGGAAGCAGTGATTGGTGCAATGTTATGTCCTGGTGGTGCATCGGCAACATTGCGAGGTAGGCTAATTCACTCCCATCGGACCGGAACTATCCGTTTTATATTTTGTTCTGTGAAATACGCGTACAAACATACAGTGACGCCTGAACGTATTCATACCCCTTCACTTTTTGCACACTTTATTGTTGTAGATTTAATTTTAAATGGGTAAAATTGCCATTTTTGCCCATCAATCTAAACTCAATAACCCATAATGACAAAGTGAAAACATGTTTTTAGAAATTTTTGCAAATGTATTAAAAATCAAAAACTGAAATCTCTCAGTTACATAAGTATTCATACCCTTTGCTTTAATGTATTTTTAAGCGGTGCAGCTGCTTCTATATGTGACGTGTGTCCGCCGTCCGTCCGTAGCATGAGATTTAAACCAATCAGGAGTCGCCTATGCGTCACATGCCCGGCAATACAATAGTAGCTTGAGAAAAGCATGCGCAGCTTCAGACAGCTCTATCTAAAAAAATGTACATGTCACAGCTTTGATATTCACACCGTAGGAATCCTGGGAACCACATGAACATTTTGATACATATTATGTCTGTGTACCTTAAAAACTGTAGTCGTCATCACAAGTTAGAAAATGGCTTTGAAATTTAAATTACCAATTGCCGCTAGAGTGGAGTTTTGAACATTCCACCTGTTAGCAAGTTGAGTCACCGTAGCAACCCCCCGAAGCAAAATCAATACAAAATCTACCACCAGTGTTCTGCTGGACCCAGTCAGTTATGGAACGGCCCAACAATCCATGCACCCTCTTGTTGAGTTTGGAATTCCATTGTTATTGTTCAAGTAATAACTGTAATCTTTCCTGTTTGTTATCAGAGTTCATCCCATGGTATGGGTGAATACTCGATTCTGATTGGTCAATGACTGGTCGTTATTCTGTATAACCGGTCAGTCATCCGGGTCACAAGTTTAATCACAGTTCTAAATTAATACGCTGCCTGCCTGGCCATGTCACAACAAATTTCATCCCCCCTATTCCCTTCCGGGGTTACGCTTCCGGCTACGTACGTTAGCGTCCACTTGGCGATCGCCCTGGCTGCGTGGTTGCCAAGCATTCTCTGTTGGTTGCTAACGACGCGATGTGAGATCACCCAGCCTGCGCGGTTGCCAAGCATTCTCTGCTGGTTGCTAACGACGCGATCTAAGAGGCGCTCGCGAATTATGCTTCGGGAGCTTCAGGAGACCAGAAAACCTGCGCTGCTTAAGCCTATTTTTTATAACGTTATACTTATTCTGATTAGTGGATAGTGTTGTATTGTGTTTTTTTTTTCTTCAGTTTTTTCTTTATAAATCTATTGTTTTTATTGTTATAATTACCTTGTTAAAGCGCTTGTTAGATAGATTAAATAGATAGATTAAGCCTATTATTTCGATTAACATTACTTATTCTGATTAGTGGATAGTGTTGTAATTATTGTGTTTTTTTCAGTTTTTTCTTTATAAATCTATTGTTTTTATTGTTATAATTAGCTTGTTGTTATAGCGCTTGCTAGATAGATAGATAGACAGATAGATAATTAGATTAATTAGACTTCACTGATTGATTTCATTCACTGAAATTTTTGACTTGCTGACTGAAAATGGTGGTGTCACTAAATGCCATTTTTCTCTATCTTTCCCAGGGGACATATGAGAAAGATGTTTGCAAGAAACTCAGGCGGAGTATACGGTTGGCCTCAGAAAAATTCTTTCTTCGAGGTAAGTTAACTCCTTCACACATCTCAACATTGACACTAGTCTCGCCACAATTTAAGAAAAATGTGTTGTGTGCCTTGCTGTTTAGGCGATTCCCTTTACTACGGAGACAGGAGGGTCATTCTGACCGAGGAGGAGAAAGTGGCTGTGCTCACTGAGGTTCATGCAGGCCATTTTGGACCAAGGAGGATGCAGGAGAAGATCGCACCAAGATTTTATTGGCGTGGCATCACGCAGGACACCCTGGATTGGGTAAGGGAACAATTGTGAAATACAGAGAGCATTGTAGGTGTTAGGCAGGGTTGGACTAAGTAATTATGCTTCCCCTAATCAAAGCCCAACTTTGAGCCGCCCCCCTTCACCGTTTTTTTTACTGTATAACCATTCCAAACACGCAAAATCTCATTTAAATATGGCTGTTTGCGGCAAATACTTTGGCTGTTCATGTAAAATAACACCCCTTATTTGGGATCTTAGTAAATCGACCCCTGGGTGTTATATTATACATTAGCATAGCAAACTTATATCATAAAAAATAAAATATGTAAAATACTTGAGTATTTTTTATACATACGCAAGTGCGGGCCCCTTAGTACAGTGAAACATTTGTTCTCATTTTTTCTTTGTACTTTTCCTTACTGTCCCTTTATTGCCATGTTTTAAGGTGCGCACGTGTCCTGACTGCCAGTGCTTTGAGAAGTTGAAGACAGAGGCACCAGAGCT
Organism: Synaphobranchus kaupii; assembly: GCA_029718625.1. NCBI lineage: Eukaryota > Metazoa > Chordata > Actinopteri > Anguilliformes > Synaphobranchidae > Synaphobranchus > Synaphobranchus kaupii. The sequence goes on from CM056399.1 coordinate 10,405,232, forward strand.
GAAGCCCATCAAGCCGGTTTCACCATGGCATATGATTGGTGAGTGAAGTCATTGGTGAATGTCACACACGTGCGCGCACACACACACACACAGACTTTTCCTGAAGCGAAAACATGACTCCATACTCTAGGTGTGGACCTCTTCGGGCCAATGTTAAAGTCCACCAAGGGGAACAGGTACTGCTTTACCCTGACAGACTACTTCACCAAGTGGGTGGAAGCCAGGACCTTCGCGAAGAAGACGGCAGCCAATGTGAAGGAGGTGCGATATACATTTTGCCATATCACTTTGCCATTATCATCAGTTAGAAAAAATCACCTATGTATTCTAATTTTTGCAACACACAGGCCTTGAGGGACATCTTCACACATGGTTTGCCTGAGATTATCCTCACCGACCAGGGCAGTGAGTTCAAGAAGGAGGTAACCTGTAACATTCCACTCCCATCCTATTGTTTCTCCATGTTTTCCCTCTCCCCCTGTTTCGTGTTTGTCTCTCCATTGTCCGTGTTTTCCCCGTTGCTGCAGGTTGGGCATGTTTTCCCGTTTGTATCACTGTTTCACTGCTCCTTTCTCAGCCTATCCCATTCCCCCGTTTTGCATGCATTCCACACTCTCCGCTCTGTTCAATCACTCTCGCATACATTCGCACGCGGTTCCTAATTGATTCCAATTAATGTTTCATTTTCTTGAAATAAATGGGTCGTCTATGTGCACATATGCTTTCTAACTATTTGTATGATTCACACAGGATCAGGTTCAGAGTCTGGCAGACCATACCTACGTCGGCCCCACTCAAGCCTGGGAAAAGGAGTTGCACCCTCACCAAGTACAACTGGTAAGTTGGTTTCAATCAGATTTTAATTATATGTTAAGATATTTGAGTCATCAAGTGATAAACAAGTGATTTATGTATTGATTTTTCAAGTGGTCCTAGACAGACAACAATGGAGTCATACAAAATGTTATTATCTTAAGCTTGAGTATGTCCTGGATCCTGAGAGTCCTGCACTGGAGCTGATTGTCAAAGAAGGAGACGTGTGTTTGACGCGAGAGGAATTCTGGTCCCTTGGGTTGTCCAGAGACATGGACTCCACTGTGAGTATAGTAACATGTTTGTTTAGCACGATTTCTCATTCTGAATGTGTGGAGGTGCTCGACCAAGAATATTTTGCCTAAAGCACATCAGAAAACTATTCAGAAATTTAAGTATCTGTATGTTTTGTGTAATTATTTGCAGATTGGGAACACGTGCTTGAGGGTTGTTCGGGAAGCTGCTCAGAGACATGTAAGATTTGTTTCTCAACGTAGCATAGCAGAGACAGTTTGCATTTTTGAATCATTTTGAGTTCAAATAGTTGATTTTGCAAACCTTACTTTTTATAATGCCTTTGGATTCAACACCCTTACAGGGCAAAGATGTCTTCATTGCTGACATGTACGCCGTGCCGACATGGACTGTCAGGCCTTCCAGTGAGTATCCTTAATGTTCTATATTAATAATTGCAATAATCTGAAATCTCATCGTATAATATTCATGAATCATGACTACAGAAGGATCCACACCTAAAGGATGCTCTAGTCTTCCTAGCTTGGACAAACTGCAATGGACCAGAGCACTACCTTCTATGTGTAAGTAATGAGCAGAAAAATACATTTGAATCCACTTGAGTTATCTACAAAATCTTGGTTAATTATCATATTGTTTATGTTTCTTTCTGCATTACCCATTATAGGTGTTGAAGCCAGCCAAGAGAGAGATTCACTTGCTGGATTCTCAGTTTGCCCTTTGGCCTTCAGGTTTTGGAGATGAGGAGTACAGAGGCATCTTTAGGTCCCTAAATAATAAATTATTCGGGCCACATTCCTGTTCTGGCCACGTTCCTATAACGGCCACATTTCTGTTCTGGCCATGTTCCTATAACGGCCACATTTCTGTTCTGGCCACGTTCCTATGACCTACAGTATATCTTTTGAGATTTCCTATTGATCTCTTTCATATAATTTGGCTACGTTCCCATTGCCTGTTCAATTGATTAGTTACTGATCGCGTTCAGAAGTTTTAGTGCTTAGTAGTCACGGTGCGATGTATTTTTGACAGGATTGATTTATTTTTTATTGCAGGAACATTGCAGAGCGTATTGTTCCCGGAAGCTGGAGTGAGATGACCGGAAGGGACATGCAGGTAATGATATGTCCCCCCCCCGTAATAGCAGTGTCTTGTAGTAACATCTAAGAATATAAGAGTTTTTATCACGCAAATATCTGTTATCAGGATATCCCACGACAGACATCTGGGAATGACTGTGGCATTTTCGTGCTTATGGTAAGTTGAATTTTTAGGTAAATACTGTACATGTATCCAGACAAAATTGAAAGAATTAATCTGAAAAATGTAAGTTATTTTTTTTTCTTTCAGTACACCCTCTGCATATGTACCGATGCTCCATTCCACTTCACTATGGTCAGTATTTCAACAACTGCAAAAATGACATACAGTACATACGTATACTTCATATCGCAGAATGTAGCTAAAATATCATCCAACGTAAATGTATGGGCTAATTAAATAATTAAGGGCAGAAGTTAGTCTGAAATCCAGAAACAGATACGGCCCTCCAGGACTGGTGTTGCCCACCCCTGGGCTAAACAATTCTTTCAGGGATAACATAATTAGGCAGAAAATGTTTTATGAGTTATTGCACTAAATAATAGCCATACCTATCTAGGCCCATCAGAATTGCAAACACTTGACAGGAGGAAGATTCTTGGGGCCACATGACCGCTGGGTTAAACAAAAACAAAAAAAAACCCTCTCTTGGCCTGTACCTTGACGTGGTGAGAGGGCTTGTCACTAAAACAGGCTGACATTTCTGACTTAATGATTACTCAAATGCCACTTCTTTTTTCTATCTCTGTCCATTCATAAGGAGCACTATGTGATGACCATATTTCATATATCATTACACAGAATTTTCAAATAAACATTATTAAAACTGAGCATGATGTGTTTTTCTTCATTGTTGTGTTCTTTATTAGGGGAAAGATGAGATGATCAATGATCACACTACCTTTACATCTGATATCACTAGACTACATATTGGCTATGCTGTTTGTATTGTGGACATATAATTAATCATAATTATGGCTGGGTGTGATTTCACCCGTTTTTTCGTGGTTTCTGTGATTTTTTCATTTTTGGATGCTGGTAATTGTCAACATTAACATAGCCTACAATCAACTGTTGCAATCAGATGCCTGACGGCCCCTGTCAACATTGCTGCTGTGAGCACTCCATCTCATGTCAGATCAAGACCGAGCAAAATAAGTAAGTACAGGGGGGTATACTATGAAGCAGAATTAATTAGGGTGTGTCAAAATGCTCGGAAAATGCACCCTCTGCTCCGTGCCCCTGAAATGGATCTTTGTGTTTTCATCTAATGTTGATGATTACATCTTAATTACGTATTAATGGTAACATATTAATTAATGTCTCGACAAAACCGCAATGTCAGGTACATTACTGTAGCCTACATGCAAATAATTGCACTTGAAACGTATAGGCTACTTTGCATACTTCTTTGTAGGAGACGGAGTGGAGGAAAGGAGGTGAGAAGTGAAGAATATTGGGACGCACCCCAGCTAACTAGGGCTACGTCCCAATATTATTCACTCCCCACCTCCTTTCCTCCACTCCCCCACTAACACTCCTCTCCTACCCGGAAGTATGCAAAAATGCCTAAACGTTTACAATGTACAGTTTACAAACAGTATACAATGTACTTGACATTGCGGTTTGCGTCGAGACATTAATCAATTTGTAACTATTTGTAAGTGATATGTAGCCCTATGTTGTGCACCCCTGCATTGGCAGTCAAGCTAGCACTAACAAAAAAGATAACATTTAAAACTTTTTTCTTTTTTTTTAACCAAGAAAAGCCATGTGTCTATATGCTGTTTTCCTGAACAGGTCTCTCCTTTGATACGATGCACTGTAGGTACGTTAATTAGCTAGCGTCGAGTTGAAAGCGAAAGACATAGCTAGCTAACGTGGACTAGCAATATATATATATATGAGAGAGAGCCTAGCTAACCATCTATGTTGCTAGCTAGCCAACGTTATATCAGAGATTGTATAGCTAGTAAATTCGCTAGCTACACATAGTGCTACACAGGCTGAGTGTAGGCTAGGCTACCTATATTTATTCACAACAGTCTGTCAATCTATCTTTTCTTTCTTTCTTGCTAGCTAGCTAACTAACTATCACTGTAGACTAAGTTAGATAGGCCATATTTATTCACAACAATCAGTCAATCTACGCTTCTTATTAGCTAGCTAGCTAACGATTTATCGATTGTAGCCGGAAGCGTAACCCCGGAAGGAAATAGGGGGGGATGAAATTTGTAGGGGGGATGAAATTTGTTGTGTACTAGCTACGCAACCTGGGAATGGCAAACATGACCGGTCAATTCAGAGTCCAAGACGTTCTAGAAAATAAGTGGAATAAATAAAGTGAATTAATAAAGTAAACGAATGTAGCCTACCTACTTTATTTTCCTCAGTGACTAACGTTAGGCTACTGTAGCCTACGCAGACGGCTACTTCGCCTCGTAGGTATGCTGCAAATAGTGGGCTAACTTTGGCTACGATAAACTTTTGTTTTTAAGATAATGCAAATGCAATACGTGGCGAGGTAACTATATAGCTAGCCATAGTTACATTATCACGGAGTTAGTAAAGCGCATGGTGTTTATGTGCAATGCGTAGCCTAATCTTTTTTACTGCGAGCCATAAATCCGTCTCTAAGGTAGAAGTTAACGTTGCCGTAGCAACAGCATAAATCTGGATTTATAAAAATCGGTAAACAACATTAATCTACAGATTTAAAAAAGTTTGTATTCGTCAGATATCTTAGTTACAACTACTTCAATCTAGCAAAACATTTTTGTGGTTACAAGTGCAGTATTTATTCAGTTGGAAATACGAATTTATCATAGTAGGAATTTGCATGTAAATTGACGTCGGCAACACGCTGACTGCTTGTGAATGCAAGCTAGGCTACTTCACAAAGCATGCTAATCTGTAGCCTATAGGCTATATGTAGAAAACTTTTTAACCAGCGAAAATTCTTCGATAAGTTACATCTAACAAACTCCGTAGGATTTTTTAGATGGTCCCATAGGACATCATGATGCGAATCACTGCGTGACCAAACCATTTTTAAAAAGCAAGACAGAGAGAGGGAGGTAATGTTGAATCTGAATGAGTTATGGTTTCATACAATTTTCTTAAATAATGTAATGACAAAAATAACCAAAATTGGTGCCAATTGTACGTTATAACCGAGAAGGAACTATTTTTTCCCCGATAGAATCAATTATTTTCAGAACTAACGACGAGAGGGTTTGCATAGCAACGCACTTAAATAGAACTAGTAACGAGAAATAGAATTAGCAACGAGATGTTTTCTGTTCAATTAGAACTACCAACCAGCTGTTTTGCATGACAACGCAAAAACAACAAGCCCAAAGAGCTGCGGAAGTATATTTAAATTTCAGCTGATTAAATCGATAAAAATCTATAAATATGAAAGTAACTATATTATATAATCATTGTTGGTAACCATGGTATAAGCGCAATAATCAACTCCGAGGTGTGCATTACACGGTTTTAACCGCACTCCGCTGAGGCAACCACCCTCCGCTTCGCGTCGGGTGGTTCTTCGCCTCAACGTCGTGCGGTTAAAACCGTGTAATGCACACCTCGTCGTTGATTATTGCTTACATATTGCGTATGTAAATAAATATCACCAAACCAGAGGCCATTGCTTTTGTGCATGTAAACAACACACACATTTTCTATTGCATTTTTTAATATGATTGCTCATAAACCTGCACCGCTTACTTCACCACCTGGGTGTGATTTCTAAAGTATATTTAATATTTGGTCGCATATCCTTTGCATTCTGTTACTTCCTGATGTCTGTGACCCATCAACATCAAAAGACTCTCAATATCTTATTTCCAGGTACTGTTACAAGCGATACTATAACCTGAATTGATCTCTATGGGAATTGGGGGATGAGACTAGATTCAGCTGTAAATTACGCTGGGACAGTATGGAACACATGACTGGCTAAATGGCTGTAAGTCATCAAGGGTCTAAGGTATCAAACGAGCCCCAAACCATCACTCTGCGGCCAGATATGCAGTAGATGTGTATGGATCACTTTAAGGGTTGTTTCTCCTGACTTTTTTCCCCCATAGAGTTCTATAGGAAAATGAGTCAGGAGAAATAACCCTTGCAGTGATCCATCCACATCTACTCCATATCTGGCAACAGAGTGATGGTTTGGGGCTCGTTCGATAGCTCAGACCCTTGATGACTTACAGCCATTTAACCAGCCATGTGTTCCATACTGTACCAATGTAATTTACAGCTGAATCTAGCCTCACCCCCCAATTCCCTTAGAGATCAATTGAAGACCCTGGTGCTAAAAGTACTGAAGTCACAAAATGTCTATTTTGAGAAAATCAACTTCTTGTGTACCAGAATACGATAACCTGTTGTTTCCATAGTGGAGAAAAGAGACTTAGGCACCTTTTTTGTTCACAATATTTATAGGGTGGACTTAGCTAAACAAATAAAACATGTTTCTATGCTCAACTTGAATAGTCTAAAAATGTGACCAGTACTTTTAGCACCCAGGTCTTCAATTCAAATGGTTACATGATAGGTTATATTATTGCTTGTAACAGTACCTGAAAATAAGATATCGAGAGTCTTTTGATGTTGATGGGTCACAGACTTTAGGAAGTAACAGCATGCAAAGGATATGCGACCAAATATGAAATATGATACTTTAAAAATATGTTAAAGCAAAGGGTATGAATACTTATATAAATGAGATTTCAGTTTTTGATTTTTCATACATTTGCAAAAATTTCTAAAAACATGTTTTCACTTTGTCATTATGGGTTATTGAGTGTGGATTGACGGGCAAAATGGCAAATTTATCCATTTAAAATTAAATCTACAACAATAAAGTGCAAAAAGTGAAGGGGTATGAATACTTTCAGGTACCACTATACTCCTGCAAAGATTAAAAATTAAGCATTATCCTTTCAAGACCTAGCTTTCACCCTAACAAACTTTTCAGACTGTCATTTGCGGGGTTTCAAGTCTGGAGAACAAACTTCTACCCCGGGAGAACAGTGTCAGAGATCCCATGACTCATAGCTTCGCAGACATAGTGATGAACCTTTGTAGAATGGGGATTGTCTTGGAAAAAAAACAAAAAAAATAAAACGTTGTTTTGCAAAACTTTTAACATGAGTACAAATTCATGCCCACGGAGATTCAAAATCTGTCAACATTTCAAAACTTTTTTCAGAAATCCAAACTTTTTTTCCGAACTCGCAAATGACACCATAGGAGATTCATTCAAAACCAACAATTTACCTTAGGTTTACGTCACAAATTCTTTATCATACTGTTGCAATGTGCAATTTTCAATATTCATTGGAGGAAAACAATAAAATACAGTTGATGGCGGTATTGCAAAACTGCATACCGTTGCATGAATTCATGCCGGTATAGCTAAAATTCCAGTGTCCAGCCCTAGCCTGTATGAAGGAACGACTTTCCTCTAAATGTTACAATCATATCTCAGTTTTGATAGAAATTATAGTGTTGTGCAAAATAGCTAATGCTTAAATACTGATATTTAATACTGATAACCTGATCATAAGTGTTTATATACTTTTATTTCTATTACTTTTTAATTGTTTATATTTGTTTTTGTGGAAGAGAAAGATTCAAAGCAAATATCAGTAAAAGCTATCACACAAAAACTCACCTTTGCTGTCTCTCCAAAGTGTTCAGCGATCTCTTCTTTCCATTTCTCATTTCGGTGCAGTACACATGCCTGTTTTTCTCTTTTGTCTTTCTCCAATGGATCCTGAACATTAATGTTAAATTTTAAATATAAAATATTTCTTATTAAATATTCAATATTTACTTATCTACTTACCGCAATATTAGGTTCTATTCCAAGTTCCTCATTTGTGACTTCATAATTCCTGGTAAAATCAGAAAAGTCAATCCAAATTAAAAACATTATAGGTCTGTCTTCAGGTGTACTCAATATTTCTAAAGGAATTAATAATGTAGCAGCTAACTCTCTGATCTCCTCCGGGTTGATGTGATCTGTTTTGGTGGCGATGAAGGTGATATTGTGACACTCTCCTCCTCCAGCAATGGTTCTCAATGATTTCTCAAAGATATCATTGGGAACTAACTCAGACAAAAAACGGTTTCCATCGTTTACAATCCAGACAGAGGAACACTGGCTGAGACACTGTTGGATATAAAAATAATTTGGTCAGTTTCAGCATTGCCCTTGGAAGTAGGAACCAGTTGGTTAGACCAGAATTTGCTCTTATCTGCCCCTTAAACTGACACAGCTCAGTGTTGATGGTATGGGCTCATTAAAGGAATAGTTCATTTTGAAAAAGTTTATATTGTTTTACTTACCCCCAAAATAGTATGTGAGGCTGTAGTGATGCTGTCCTGGTCTCAGCGTTGTAGCTAAAATTGGCTAAATCTGAATTGGAACAATGCTAACAATTAGCATCTTGCCATTGGATTTAATTGTCCCCCGGCTAACTTTTGTTTAAATATCCACCTAAATCCACTCAAATAAGGGTTAAACGTATTTAAATACATTAGGCGACGTATGTTATGGTTATTATATATATACTGTATGTGACTATTCTGAAATAAATGTATTCTGTAGCAAATTTCTGAATGATACAGCTTCTTCTTCAGTTCGAACTTAAAACCATGGATGTGCAGGGAATATTTTTTTAGATATTGACATTTAAATAAAACTAGTAGAAACCAGGAGGAAATTGCCTCAAAAGGGCCAAAGTAAATAGAGTTAACAACAGCTTTACAAGTGTTGTTGTTGGAAACAAAAATGCACATATAATTACTGAGTGCATAAGGACGATATTTTTGCTCAAATTACTGTATATGATTATGTCTCTGTTTAGATTTAAAGGGTAACAAAGCACTAAATCCACTTATTTTACATTAAAACTGATACATTTGGTTATTTCTAAATGTCACTGATTGATCCTGGTCCAAATCTTGACATTTTACTGCAGTCAGCACAAAACAGCGTAAACCCAAAGGATCTGGCTCAAAAGTGTCTCTAGTGGTAAAACGTTAGGTACTGCACATTTAGTCTGTCATTGGCCAGAAACTTCATCCAACTGACGTATGACTCCCTGTGACAAAATTTAAACCTGTACAGCTATGCCCTGAAGGTGCGAGGGGGGCTACGCCCCAGCTATAAAAGCGAATCTCAGCGGTTGATCTGCGTGGAGTGGAGAGGAGATAGGAGAGGCAACAAGCGATATATTAGAGTAAGTATAACTAAGATTTGGTAGATTGTTTACAGTTAGTTTGATAGTCCCTGGCAACTTTTCCATACGCTATTTCAGCATGTAAAATGTATACTACATACCATCAAACTAAACCTTTTTTTATTGAACAATTTCAGTGGATTTAGGCGGTTATTTAAACTAAAGTTAGCCGGGGGGCAATTAAATCCAATGGCAAGATGCTAGTTGTTAGCATTGTTCCAATTCAGGTTTAGCCAATTTTAGCTACAAAGTTGAGAACAGGACAGCATCACTACAGCCTTACATACTATTTCGGGAGTAAGTAAAACAATATAAACTTTTTCAAAATGGGTGAACTATCCCTTTAATACAACTGGACAATCCAAATACATTGAATTCAATTACAGATTAAACCATGAAACACTGACAGTACCTCTTTCCACATCTCGCTTCTCTGTTTATTAACATCTCCACCCCCAGGCATGTCCACCAGCACAATCCCGTCCGGGAGAGCTTCAGACTGAGGCAAGGTGATGGTGACTTGCTTCACAAAAGGCCATGAGGACGGATTTTTTCTGTCACTCCGAATGTAGCATTTAATGCTTTCAGACAGTTCTTTGGCCTGTGGAGAAGTTTTAGGAGCTTGTATATTCATGAAAATACACTGAAATATATCATTTTTGCATAAAGTGGAGAAACCAAAACATTCTGTTAACCTGACTCACAGTGTCATGTTTCAGAATCTTCCTCTTTTTGTTTTTTGGAATGACAGGACACTTTTTGTCTCCCAGCAATTCGCTGTAATTCTTCTTCAGACCTTCTTCTCCATAAATGGCTTTAATCTTTTCTTTTGCCATTTTGACCATTTCATCATCTTGTGCATTCTCTGCTGCCATGTTTTGTTGGTCGTTTTCATCTTTGAGTAAATCTACCAGGAAATGTAGTTCTGATTGCCAGTCCTGAAGCAATAATTTCTTAATCATCAACATGTATTATCATTATGTCTGCATCAAAGAGTGCATAGATACTGGTGTGGATCTATTTATGTGAACCAATCATGGTCGAGTTAGTATATAGCCTTCATGTTAATGCTTGAATTTTCTATTTCTTATATCCATCATAACCGTATGAAGATTGCTATGCTATAACTAATTTCCTGTTTTGTGTTCATCTGCTTACCTCTGTGCTGATGAATTCAATATCAGCTTTGTATTTCTTGCTATCAGTATTTGCTTGCACATGCACAAAGACTGAAGTGCAGGCACGACCGCTTCCTGAAGGCAGAATGTTTTCCTCAACAATTGCGTTGATCAATGAGCTCTTCCCTGCTCCCGTCTTCCCAAAGAGTCCGATGTAAATTTTCTCTGGGTTGCATTCTTTTAAATCTGAGATCTTCAGTCTGCAGGGATAGGACAAACGTCTGCATTGGACAGATACAACAACTTTGGGCTTGCCTAATAAGCAATGTCAAAAAATTAAGAATTGCGTAAATGCTGTGACCACACCACTTGAGTTAAACAAAATACTGTACAACTGGCATTGACACGAAGCAGTAATATGTTCAAAGCATGTTAATTGATCGCAGGATTACATTGAATTCATATTTTGAACAAGCCTGTTTAAGTATTTTCACTTCAAATGAATTAAAAAATAAAAGTATAAATTGTTACGGGGCTGCTGTATGACTCATTCAGTTAAGGCACCACACTGTGGTACATGGATGAGCCTCACAGCCTCATATCGAATTTAGACCGTGCCCGTTCCAACTACTCCATAGTGATTGCATTGTGATTGCTTCAACTAGGTATGGGAGGGTTCAGTCGGTTAGGGATCTGCGTTTCATCACTATCTAGCGACCCCTGCTGGTCGATCAGACGACTGTGGACTGCATGCTAAAGCCTCCTATAAAAGATCTTCCTCCGACTCTGCTCTATGTGAGCTTAGCTTAGTCTGTGGTGTGAAAAGAAGCAGCTGGTGACACCATCTGCACTTGCGGATAATTGGACATTTCAAATTAAGGTGGGAATTGGATATGTACAGGCCCATACTGGATGCAAAATGTAAATATAAAAAAGTGAATTAATAAATTAAATCTAAATTGTTTTAAAGCACAATAATGTTTTACTTTAGCTCTTCCAGAAATGACTTGCTCGCTTCCTCTGTGCTGGTAACATCTTTGAGTTTGTTGTGAACCTGAGATATGGCTGATATGGCTTTGTCTTTGCCTGTTAAGAAACAGTGTGAATCGCTGTGAAAAACATGCATTAAACAGTTGACTTTTACACATCATGACTGCATGGCACTGATACTGAACAAGTGTTCCAACAGTAAAGGGCTCTGATGTGAGGTGCATTTTGCTGCCATGGGTGGAGAAATGTTTTGAAAATAAATTAATTACAGTGTACAGATTTCCTTATGCTTTTTAAAGATATCTTTCATTTAAACTCCAATAAGAACAGGACCTTAATGTATTTCAGATTCTTTGTATTATTGGTAAAAATGACACCAATAACACATTCAAGTAAATGTGGCTTTTTCTAAAATGTAGGTAACAGTTTTTAACAAATTTGCAAAAGACTGTAAAAATTAAATGTTTGGGACATTTTTTGAATATCCAAAACATTTTTTAATCCAATTTCAGTATATACTCATTTTTGATCTAGCATAGTGCCCTTGAATAAGTACTAATATCAGATGTAAAGGCTGTAAGTTAGTTCACTATGAGGTACTGTAGATTATGGAAGAAAAGGTAAAGACACTCACAAACTGAGAAATGTTTTTCTGTCTCAGTTGGAAACACAGGCTGTCTCTTCACGTTCCTCCTCTTTGGTAAAATAGAAGGAATTATAATTTCATCGTACTTCCTTTTACCTTTCTCAGGAGCTGGAACAGGGTATGTGTGTTCGGGGGTGGGGGGATGTGGAAGAAAAAGGTTTGTGTTGTTATGAAAATAATTCTGAACATCATATAACAGACACCTAACATATATTCACATAAATTAGTGACGGACACTGCAAGCACTTGCCACAATGATAAGCATTTACCACACAAAAGTTAATTTACACTATACTATATTAGCATGCTCTAAAGAATCCAACACTCTAAGGCTACATTCACACTCTGACCCAAATCCATTTTTTCCCCCCTTATGTGACAAAATCTATTCCGATTTGGGCCACATTCAAATGTGGTCCTAAATCCGGTACATATCCGATTTGTGGCAATGCGACCTCAGTCTGAACAGTCATATCAGAATTCATGTGACTTTTACAGCCTAGCTCACTCACTTTTGTAGAGGTTAGGTTATCAACCTATGTTTAATATTAAATTAATCATATGTTGTCATTTATATACGTGGTAAATGTGCAGGGCAGTGGACCTTTTTTGGTACAAACAATACACCATAACTTTTGGAAGTAGGCTATGTTTTTTATGTCATTTGCGGACAGCTACATTAACTGTTTTGTGATTTAAAATAATATTAACTGTCCATATTATTGTCCTGGTTTGTTGCACCGTATTGTTTTTTCAGGTTTTTTTTTTTTTAACCCATTCTTCATGGTTTTTTCATGTAACTAGCTTACTGCTTACCGAGCGGTTGTCAGTCCAATAACGTGTCAATGGTCCAATCTAAAGGTGCACAGTTATATTATAGCTATTTATGATACATATAAAATAGCTGACACAACATCTGTTCACCACGTAAACAGATCTTGTGTCAGCTGTTTTATATGTATTATAAATATTATATTGACTGGCCTCACTTGCCAAATGGCCGTGCGCTCTCTTTTTTGAACTCGCCCATCCTCAGAATCACTTGCCCAGGTGAGCGGGGGAGGTTAATTTCATGCCTTGCTTGTGTTTCAGTGAAACCGTCCACATCGCGGTCCCACCACTCCTGGCTCCGATCTCACGTCCGTGAGTCCCTCTGCACAGAAGTAGCAGCCTATGAGACGCCGTTGTGGACAAAAGTCATTTGAAAAACACGAGAGGAAACTCGCAATGTTTGCATGAGAGAGATTGTGTAACCTTGTGAGAAAGGTCACCCAGCTAGAGCAATTGACCCTTCGCTAAGCCCCGCCCCCCTTAGTAACTGTTGCTATGCTATGCTGCTATGCTATACTATCCTCATCCACATTCCTGCTCTAACCTCTCCCCCTCTCAATCTTTCCATTTCCCTAGGGGACACTCCACTGACCCCAACACCCTGTGCCAGGAACCTCGGAGTGGTGATGGACAACAGGCTGTCCCTCTCCGAGAACATCGCAGTGGTAACCCGGGCGTGCAGGTTCTTCCTGTACAACATCAGGAGAATCCGCCCTTTCCTCACCACCCACTCAACCCAGCTCCTGGTCCAAGCGATGGTGCTGTCCCGCCTAGACTACTGCAACTCTCTCCTGGCTGGCCTGCCAGCATCGGCCATCAGACCCCTTCAGCTTATCCAGAACGCAGCAGTGCGCCTGGTCTTCAACCTCCCCCGACACTCCCATGTCATCCCCCTGCTCATTGACCTCCACTGGCTACCTGTGATGGCTCGCATCAAATTCAAAACATCAGTGCTCGCCTTCCAGGCAGTCCGAGGATCAGCCCCTCCATACCTCCAAAAGCTCATCAGACCCTACACACCTACCAGATCCCTGCGTTCCGCCTCCTCAGGACGACTGGTACCCCCCCCACTTCATACTAGCACCCGGTCTTGACGTCTGTCTGTCCTGGCCCCACGGTGGTGGAATGAGCTCCCCGTGGAGGTCAGAACAACAGAAAGTCTGACCGCCTTCAAGCGCAGATTGAAGACTCACCTCTTTAAGCTGCACCTCTCTCCACCCCTCCCTACCTCCTTGTGACCTCCCTTGATTGTGTTTTATAAATCCTTGTTTAAGTGGTTCAAGCTTCTAGTTTAATACTTGTAAGGTTACTGTTGTGCACGCCAATGATTGATATCGTGTGGTCCCCCCCCCCCCCAAAAAAAAATAAAAAAATTTAAAAAATCATACTGACTGCGCCTGGTGTTTGAATTCGTATTTACCTTTTAGGGTTGTTTTAACGCACTTGTTTCAGGTTGGAAAATGCACTAATGTACGTCGCTCTGGATAAGAGCGTCTGCCAAATGTCTAAAATGTAAATGTAAATGCTATGTCCGTCAAGCTTTCTGTGTCCGTCAAAGCAAACATGGCATTCTCAGCCATGAAAGTAGGCTACTGCCCTTTTGGAAAAATGGTAACTTTAGGAACTTTTGGAAAATTGATCTTTCATTTCATATTTTCTAGTGTAATTTAAATGCTAGCTGAAATGATTCAATGTAGATTTTATGATGCTAGGCAGCATTATGTCCATCACAGCGTGCTGTCTCATTTGCTAGATAGTTACCACAGTGACAGTGGAAACCTAACGTAACAGACATCAGCAGAGGGACTAGCTGGCTTGGCATCAAAGCATATCTCATTCATGAAGACGTTATTATAAGCATAACATGGAGTCTGGTAACGTTAATATTATTCAACGTTAGCAAATGTTAGTGTTTTAAAAATATATCTGCAAACACAAACATATGGTCTTTTATATTAGTAAGCTAACCAAACGTCCAAATAAGTCCAGTTTCAGCACAGTAGCTAAGTCACTGGTAACTAGCCAGGTAATGTTAGTTGCGCTCACTTTGGCTTTAAAATGCCTAGTTACAACAGTACAGTATTGATTTCACGCTACGGAAGTGGACATTCCTTTGTATTAAAGGAGCTATATGTAACAAATTTACTGTACTAAATCATAAAATTAACATGATATGTCATCAGAGATTAACGAAACATGCCAAGTTGAAATACTGGCTTCTCCGACAACAATGCTACAGCCAGTATGTTTCCAGAAATTTCCATTCCGGGTCGGAACATCTGTATTTGTTTTGGCCTGTGTGATTCACTATTCTCCGATTTGACTCCGCCCACTGCCTATTACGAACAACCAGATGTACTCCGGCACTCCGACAGCCGATTTACGAATGCCTAAGCTAAGTTCAACATCATTTAGCTAGCTGGCTAAAGATTTAAATATATATACAGTACTGTGCAAATGTCTTAGGCACCCTAGATTTTTTATCTTGATTTTTTCTTAGATGTTTATTTTTTGTCTTCTTCTCTAGTGTGTCAGTAGAAAAGAGCAAATTGTAGATTTCCAAACATTGATTTTCCAAAAACTTAATTGAACTTTCGTCAGAGAAAAGAAGAACAAGGAGTTCTGCAACAGATGGTATGGTCTCCACAGAGGCCTGTTCTCAACATCACCAAGGCTGTCTGGGATTACCTGGACAGACAGAAGCAAGCGAGACTGCCAAAGTCTGCAGAAGAACAGTGGCAAGTTCTCCAAAATGCTTGGAACAATCTACCAGCTGATTTTCTTATAAAACTGAACAACAGTGTACCTAAGAGAGTTGATGCTGTTTTAAAGGGAAAGGGTGGTCACACCAAATATTGATTTGATTCCGTTTTTTATTGTTTACTGTTCTTTATAGTCAATTGTTTGATATTTAGAAACTTTTAATTTAATTATTTTTTAAAGAATTTTCGCCTTACAGATTTTCTTTACATGTGCCTAAGACTTGTGCACAGTACTGTATATATATATATATATATATATATACAGTCAAGCCGGAAAGTCTCCCCACCCCTTTCACCTTCTCCACGTTTTATTACGTTACAGACTTATACTACAATAGATTGAGTTCATTTTTTGCCTCAAACATCTACACACAATAGCCAATAATGACGAAGTGAAAACAGGTTTTTAGAAAATATGCAATTTTATTTTACTGACAAAAATAGGTTATTTAGGGGTTACATATCTGTACACACCCTTAGCCTAATACTTGATTGCTGCACCTTTGGCAGCGATTACAGCTTCAAGGCATCTTGGGAAAGAAGCTACGAGCTTGGCACACTTGTTTCTGGACATTTTTGCCCATTCCTCTTGGCATATCCTTGCAAGCTCCGTCAGGTTGGATGGGGAGCGTCGGTACACAGCCATTTTCAGCTCTTTCCACAGATGTTGGATTCAGGTTGGATTCAGGTCTGGGCTCTGGCTGGGCCACTCAAGGACATCCACAGACCTTCTCCGAAGTCACTCCTTTGTTCTCTTGGCTGTGTGCTTCGGGTTGTTGTCATGTTGGAAGGTAAACCTTCGCCCCAGTCTGAGGTCCAGAGTGCTCTGGAGCAGGTTTTCTTCAAGGATCTCGGTGTACTTAGCTGCATTCATCTTTCCCTCTATCAGGACTAGTCGCCCCATTCCCGCTGCTGAAAAACATCCCCACATCATGATGCTGCCACCGCCATGCTTCACTGTAGGGATGGTATTAGCCAGGTGATGAGCGGTGCCTGGTTTCCTCCAGATGTGACGCTTGGTATTCAGGCCAAAAAGTTCCATTTTGGTTTCATCAGACCAGAGAACCTTGATTCTCATGGTTTGAGAGTCCTCTAGGTGCCTTTTGGCAAACTCCAAGCGGGCTGTGATGTGCCTTTTACTAAGGAGGGGCTTCCGTCTGGCCACTACCATAAAGGCCTGATTGGTGGAGTGCTGCCTGGATGGTTGATCTTCTGAAAGGTTCTCCCATCTCCACAAGGATACGCTGGAGCTCTGTCAGAGTGACCCTCGGGTTCCTGCTCACCTCCCTGGCCAAGGCCCGTCTTCCCCGATTGCTCAGTTTGGCCGGGCGGCCAGGTCTAGGAAGATTCTTAGTGGTTCCAAACTTCTTCCATTTACGAATGATGGTGGCCACTGTGCTCTTTGGGACCTGTAAAGCTGCAGAGATTTTTCCGTACCCTTCTCCAGATCTATGCCTTGACACAATCCTGTTTCTGAGGTCTGCAGATAATTCCTTTGACCCCATGGCTTGGAGTTTGCTCTGACATGCACTGTCAACTGTGGGACCTTATATAGGCAGGTGTTGGCAATCCCCAATCATGTCCAATCAATTGAATTCATCACAGTTGGACTCCAATTAAGTTGTAGAAACATCTCAAGCAGTATCAGTGGAAACAAAATGCACCTCAGCTCACTTTTGGGTGTCATATCAAAGGGTGTGCACACTTGTGTACATATGATATTTTACATTTAGATTTTTTATAAATTAGCCCAAATGTCTAAAAACCTGTTTTCACTTTGTCATTATTGGCTATTTTGTGTAGAATTTTGAGACAAAAAATTAACTCAATCTATTGTAGAATATGTCTGTAACGTAATAAAACGTGGAGAAGGTGAAAGGGGTGGGGTGACTTTCCGGCTTGACTGTATATATATATATATATATATATATATATATATATGTATATAGTTACTAGCTAAACATACCACTAATGTTAGCTTATATCTGTGTGACCGTAAACATAGCCAGCCATGCATCTAGCTAGCATTGACAGAGTTATAAAAAATGCACATGAGCTGGTTTATAATTTGTAACCAATAAATAAATTGGTAACGTATACATTAGCTGATCAACTTACAGTGTAGGACTCGTCGTCGCTTGTCATTGTCAAAATAGAATAAGCTCGTCTCAAAATATAATGTTGCGCTCGGCTCGTCTTGCGCTCGCCTTCGTTCAGTGTCCTCAACCTGGCAACCCGCCTGAGCTTTGAGTCTGGGGAGGAGGGGGTGGGCGGATCCAATATTGTGAATTTGGACTGCAGTACCCATTTTAAATGCTCGGTGTCAATGTTACATATAGCTCCTTTAAATACAAATTCTGTCAATTTACATTTGAGGTGAGATTAAATTTACCAAATGAAATGGCTCAAGCTAGAGTTTGATATAATTTCACAAATCTAGTAAATGTTCCAATACTTTGCTATTTAGTGGCCATTACGTTATTGCATTATTCATGTTTTTAGTTTACCAACATTTTAGTTGGAGGTGGTCGGCATGTAACTGCAGCTCCACTATCAGCAGTTGCACAGACAGCAGCAACAGGTGTTTGGGTAACGTTACTTGGGACTTGGCTTCCCACTAACAAATTGCGGGAATAACATGTTTGTTAGAGAACAGTGATTTTAATTCCTTCTTTTTAAGTTTAATTTATTGTGTCCCTTTATAGATAGAGCTAACGTACACAGTAGCTATAACAGCTGACGTCTGTTACGGATAGCCAAAGCTAAGGATGCGATTAACGTTGCATTGTTAGACCACGGAAACCAGTGAAATAGATTTTGATATATTTTAAGTCAATTGGCTACCATTGTGTATCTAGTTTCTTTTTTCAGTTATGGTTAGGCTATGATTGGACTAGCGCCACTTGGAGGAGGGGTTTAGCGAAGGGTCAATTGAAACCCTGCGAAAGTTATTGAAGATTGCGTTAGATTAGTGCCACTAAAAAATAAGAATTGATCTGACATTGAAAAAAAAATTGATACTGAAAGAAAAAAAAATTGATTGGTAATAATTACACTGCTCAAAGAAATTAAGGGAACACTTAATCATCACAGTGTAACACCAAGTCAGTTAAACTTCTGGGATATCGATCTGTCCAGTTAGGAAGCGTGAACGATTGTGAATCAATTTCACCTGCTTTGGTGCAAATGAAAGTGACAACAGGTGGACAGGGGAGGCAACAGCAAGACAACCCCCAAAAAGGAAATGGTTTTGCAG
The DNA here is from genome assembly GCA_029718625.1 of Synaphobranchus kaupii. Taxonomy (NCBI): domain Eukaryota; kingdom Metazoa; phylum Chordata; class Actinopteri; order Anguilliformes; family Synaphobranchidae; genus Synaphobranchus; species Synaphobranchus kaupii. The sequence goes on from CM056399.1 coordinate 10,424,266, forward strand.
GTGGTGGCCACAGACCATTTCTCTCTCCTTATCCTTCCTGACTGATTTTTCTCTAGTTTTGCATTTTGCTAGTGCCCTTGTCACTACTGGTACCTGCAGCCCATTCAGGTTGTACAGGTATTCCAGCTCCTCCAGGATGGCACATCCATACGTGCCGTCGCAAGAAGGTTTGCTGTGTCTCCCAACACAGTCTCAAGAGCGTGGAGGAGATACCAGGAGACGGGCCATTACACGAGGAGAGCTGGACAGGGCCGTAGAAGGGCAATAACCCAGCGGCAGGACCGGTATCTGCTCCTTTGTGCGAGGAGGAACAGGAGGAGCACGGCCAGAGCTCTACAAAATGACCTCCAGCAGGCTACTCGTGTGCATGTTTCTGACCAAACTGTCAGAAACAGACTCCATGAGGGTGGCATGAGGGCCCGACGTCCTGTAGTGGGACCTGTGCTCACAGCCCAGCACCATGCAGCTCGATTCGCATTTGCCAGAGAACACCAGAATTGGCCATTGGCGCCCCTTTCTCTTCACAGATGAGAGCAGGTTCACACTGAGCACATGTGACAGACGTGAAAGAGTCTGGAGACGAACATTATGCTGCCTGCAACATCATCCAGCATGACCGGTTTGGTGGTGGGTCAGTGATGGTCTGGGGAGGCATATCCTTCGAGGGTCGCACAAACCTCCACGTGCTAGCCAATGGTACCCTGACTGCTGTTAGGTACCGGGATGAACTCCTCAGACCCATTGTCAGACCTTACGCTGGTGCAGTGGGCCTTGGGTTCCTCCTGGTGCAGGACAATGCCCGGCTTCATGTGGCCAGAGCTAAATTTTTCACTTTGATTTTCGGTGTGATTTTGAATCCAGCCCTCGATGGGTTCATGATTTTGGTTTCCATTGACCGTACTTACGTCATTTTGTTCTCGACGAATTACACAATGTAATCAATAAAGATTTTCAACTTGAATATTTTGTTCAGTGAGATCCGTGATGTGTGATTTAAGTGTTCCCTTAATTTCTTTGAGCAGTATATTTTGTATTACCTTTTGAATTTTCTTTGATCAAAAATCAGATTTTCATCTTTGGTTTCTTTCCCTTGCGCGTACAATGTTTTTTTCACTCTCGGTAACGTCATCTTTTTCTTCGGCCGAGTTTTGGCGCCGTCTTTAGGACCTATTTCACGCTGCAGCAGTCCCTCACGCTCAGTCAGTGGGTGGGAGAGAGATGGCTAGCGTTAGCCACAAAGAAATCGCGCACCTCACTGCTGATGAAAATAAACGTTACTTTTACAAAGTAAATTAGCTATTCTACTAGACTGTGATTCGTATTTGCTGCCTAGCAAGCTGCTGGTCGCACTTGGTTCCGCTGAAAACCTACCAAAATTAGCTTCTGGTGACCTGATCCACAATCCGTCTCTCTACTAATGTTAGAGTCCCTGAAGGCTTACAAAAGGACAGATATGCCTAACGTACAATTGTAGTCAGTATGGGTTTATAATTATAATGTGTAGCACGTTATTTTGTGTTATCACAGTTATCTGTTTAATGTAGACGGTGATATATGGCTGCCAAATGCTAGCGAGCTTAACCAAGCTTTGATTTCGCTTTATTTAAGCCTAATAAAGCCCTGTCCAGACGGGATAAGTTTCACCAGGGGAGGTCAGGTAAAGTAATTTTCACCAGGGTAATTCAGTAATTTTATTTACGTCCGGAACGACCATGTCAGTGATTATTACCGGGCACGTGAATAATAATTCCGGCTGTTTCTCAGCGAACTCCGAGGTCCGAATTACACTGAATTGGTGCGAATTACAATGATTTTTGACGGTACATTTTTATTGTAATACTTCCCATTTCCTGCTTTATATTGCGTGCAAACTCAGTGCGATCGCAGTGGCATTTCTATCGTAGCCGACTGTGTATTCTTTTTCTTTTATTATGTGCTATATGTAATGTATGTATATTTGATTTATTGCAGAACCACCATAACTCTACTCACTGAAGTGAACATATAGTATAAAGTGTGTTGGTTGTGGTGGCGAACTTTAAAACAAAGTCACCTTCCACCTGATTTCTCAGTTCTTACCAGGCTGCCTGGGGCAGTACAGTTATAGCAAGAATTAGCAACTGGCACTATTTAACAGAAAGCAGCCTTCTGAGTACATTTGCATAGTCATATCGGTGCTAGAAAAGGTCTATTTTCATTCCAGCTGAAAAATTCACTATATCAGCTGCCATATTGGTAATCAGTGAAGTTCCCCCCTCTGAAATCGATATTGGCATCGGTCTCAAAAATCCCATATCGGTCGGGCTCTACTTCATCTAGCTTACCACAAGTTTGACTTATTATATACACATATTTTAAGGTATTTTGTGAATAAAAAAGGGTTGAAAATGGGGAAAACAAAAAAAAAAAGACTTAAAAGGATCAGAAAAATTTAATCCCAGGAGCCCTATGGGCCCCATTAAAAAATTAATGAACAGCCAAACAAAAAAATCTGTGCAATAAATTGTGGAATTGAGCACTAAGGCCTGCAGTGTGAACATAGCTAAAGAAACACAGGAAACCGCTTTCCCAGTATTCATAGTGAAACCTAAAATGTTTTTTTATCATTTCAATGTTATTCACACAGTGAAACACTCTTACTACATTTATACGGCACCAAATTTAGTACATGGGTTATTGTTTCAAGCTCTCTGATCCAGTAGAGTTCCCATCCTTTTAATGCTTTGGAACCATGGGCCTGCTGAATTTTATGTTGGAACCATGTTTTTTACCATTTTTTACATTTCATGCAAATAGGCATATGTTCTGAATTGGAGATACAATCAGATCATCAAGAGAATGGCCATTGCTGTTGAAATGATCAGGGATTGGCCAATGTTGCCGATGTCTGATGGAAGCTCTGTGGTTTTTTAATCTTCTTTGCAGTATGCATTGAGGTCTTCCCAATATACTGCACTGGGTATTTTTTACACTATGGGGCCTGATTTACTAAGACCTTTAGCATGTGCAAAACCTTTTAGCACATGCAAAACTAGTAACACAACTAATGATTGGTGCAAAACAAATACCATGACTAATGACTGGTAATGGTCATCACAGGTTTTGCGTGTGCCAAAAGGTTTTGCATGTGCTAAAGGTCTTAGTAAATCAGGCCCTATGTGTCTTACAAGTCAGATATTCTGTGATTTTGTATTGTTTTCCTGTAGCTGTGCTATGAAATGCATTAGCGCCCTTCCATATATGCCTACAGCAGATGCATCCCTGGGATTTACACTTGTAAACACCTGTGCCAGTGTCTGCATTCCGGGAAGAAGGACCTGCTTCAGCCATGGGAGTAGTTTCTGGAACAGTCTCCTCAGCCCTGTGTTTCTCTGAGGAAAAAATGGGGTCAAATTAGGTTTCATTGGCCTGAGAAAAGTAATGTAAGGGCATACTTAAAGCTGGATTACACAACTAAACAACTTTTTTTTTTTTAAATATCAGGGAACGGTCATGCTTAGTTGGTAGCAATCATAGAAAGAACTATTTAAGTTACAAGTATCCAACATCTATATCTAAAGATGAAGGTTCAACTACCAGACCTGGGTCAAATAGTATTTGTTTTGGATTCAAATACTTCTCTGCATTTGACTAAGCTTGCCTGGTGTATTGGAACAAATTAAATTATCCCAAAAGTGTAAACCCCACCCATATGCTCCTCCTAGCAGGCTCAATTGCTCCAGGCAAGATCATTAGAATGCAGAAAAGTATTTGAATGCAAAACAAATTCTATTTGAGCCCAGGTCTGTGAACTACGTTAACAAACAGTGAATGTTACAGACATATACAAGTTACAGTCACAAAATAAATGAATGAAGCAGATACAGAACACATGTTGTCTCTCCCAAGGTAATCCCCAGAATTCAAAGACCAAAGTCCAAAAACCAACAGGCAGCAGAATATTCAAAAAGGCCAAGGATGAAATGTAAAAATGCCAGATGGGCTGTAAGATTAAGGATGTCAGGTCCCACGCAAGACAGCCCCAAAAACAGCAGACCCAAGTGCAAGACTTCAACCCCCAACTTAACAAAAAAAAAAAAAAACTCAGGTCCACATTTTATATAGTTGAAAGAGGGGAATGGGTTCCCCTCTTCTCCTGGCCCATACACACTTGATGAATAATCAGGGGAAGAGGCTAGTCCTGGGTGATGTCGAAGTAAGGTGTAGAAGGGGGATGAGACAAGGACTGGCTTATCTAATAGCTGACATTTACTTATTCAACTGACCTTAGGTTGTTGGAAGTAGGACTAAGCACCATGATATTATTATCAAAAGACTCAGGGGTTTAGCCTCTTTTTAACAAGACCAAACATGAGCATGTTAGGAGGCAATTCTGCTCAGCTATTGAATACCTACTCAAAAACAGAAATGTACTCCTGATTTTAACAACAGAAGTGATGATTGTGATGTCAAGTCCAGCCAGTAGTGCAATCTCCACCTTTCAGGCAAAATATTACATCCAAGTGACAAGGCCAGTCATACTACTCTGACCTCTGCTTGAAACTGCAGCTGCCTCCAAAAATGTAAATTCCAAACTGGCATGCCTAACCAACCATTACCTACATAGACATTAATACTTTCAACTGTGGCCATGTTGGGCCCTGGCCCCCTAAACAGCTTTGTAATCTGGTGTTTGTCTTCTACAGGGGACGTTAAGATTTGTATCCATAGATTAGTGTTCTTCTGATACCAAAATTTTTACTTTGATGCCTATAACAACTTTGCTACCTCTATATCGATACCATGGCAAATCACTGATAACCAACAATTTCTCATAAATTTAAATGGCCTATAAGCTTAAAATATATTTTCAAAAACATATATATATATATATATATATATACAAAATATCTGACACAAAATCAGAAATAAATTTACTGAAGACCTGGCTAGACTATCTTGCTTTATGTAATATTAATCCCAAACAAACTATGTTTAAACTATGTTTTAAGTGAAATGTTTGCATTTGCCAAAAGCCTCAAAAGACATGAAATTTAATTAATCAGCCTTAACGCTCACATCAGCCTGCTCTCCTGCTGGTCTTGCAAAAGTCTTGAAGGGAGAGCCATGGATTTCACAACAGCAGAGTTATTGATTTTCTTAGTGACAATGATCAAACTGACCACTGTGGCGTTCCTAGCCTTATGTTAACTACTTTGACTAGGGTACTGTAGGTACATACAAACCATTAGTAGGTCTACCATATACAATAACTCATTAAAAACACTTACTGTAATCCATTTCAAAATGACTAACACTCATTTATTTGTAGCCTACTTCATGGTAACAACCCTTCCAGTGATCCACCCATATCTACTGCATATCTGACAGTATTGGGGCTCGTTTGATACCTCAGACCCTTGATGACTTACAGCCATTTTACCAACCATGTATTCCATACTATTGACGTGTATTTTACAGCTTAATCTAGTCCTACCCCCAAATTCCCATAGAGATCCATTTAAATGCTGAGAGGTTATAGTATCGCTTGTGAGAGTACCTGAAAATGTATAAATTTATATACATTAGTTCATAAATTTATATACATTATGTTACTCAAAAACACAGTACAAAAAGAAATTATATCTCATCAAAAAACATTTTCAACGTACAGCACTGTCTATGATAAGGGGGGGGGGGGGGTGAATGAAATTTTTTTTCCAATATTTAGGCCTACTGATTAAATTAAATCCTATCCAGATTATATGTTTGCCCCATTAAAGCCATTTTTGCTCATTTTCATGAAGGGTGCCAATAATTCTTGAGTTTACTATAAATATTATGTTTCATTACAGTGCCTCCAGAAGAAATACATAGCATAACTTACAAAAACAGATATTAAATTGGGGGTCGCTCAAATCTGAACTCTCTGGTGTATGTGATGCTCCACAGGTAAGGCCCGAGCCTTAGCAGTATTCTATGAGATGGTGTAATGGTGTAGTTGGAGGAACTGAACTGAAACTTAGGTCCACCCATTGATTACACACATTTTTTGATGCCTTAGTTACCCTCCACCCATCTCAACAATTATGCCCTTTTGGTTGTTCTCTCTGTTTACGCAATGCCTGACTGTCATAATAAGGTGTGACAATAAAGAGACACCCCAGAAGGAATGCTGGCAAACTGGAACCTACCCTACCCCTGGCAGAATGAGGCCAGATGTGTTTGGTTAACCTTGAGACTCAAACTTGTGATTTAGGGCGTTGGCCCGATTGCTCGAGTCTGAACCTGAGATCGTTTTTTTTTCATGATCGCTGGTTTGGTTTCACACTATAAAGATTCTTCCGAACCCAGGTACGTTTGCCGATAACTCGCGTCATCAACGTCAGTCGTTGTCGCGTCCGCAGCCCACTAGGCCTAGGCATAGACTGAAGATGGAAAACAACGTGTGGTTTGAGCTTTTGATTTTATTTCTGTTCATGTGCTCACTACCAAAGTGTGGGACACAATCATAGACCTCCTGGATGCATGGCACGATTCACACACAGTACTGCTGCAGCATATCATTAGAAGGTCTGTTATAGTTTGCATAGATAGCAAACGATAGCAAAAGTGATGCAACAAGCATTTTCTGCTACTTGCAGCACATTCGCATGCACCAGAAAGTTGAGCTTATCACACTGCAACCTCCGACCCAGCCAGAAGTTACCATGCATGTTATCTCTTCTCAAAATGTTTTTATCTCTTCCTGCTAAAATATGCACGTGCACACGCATTCTCTCTCCCTAAATTCAATTCAATTCAATATACTTTATTGGCATGATAAAATTGTACACTTGTATTGTATTAGAGTATGTAATATGTAGAGACAGCAAATTCAGCTTTTAACTGAAATTAAACAGAATACTGAAATTCAGATTCAAATCACATCATTCAGATTTAAAACTTTACACACAAATTCAAATTATGAAATACAAATTTAGTGCAGTCAAATTCAATTTCAAAACTTTTTTACAATTTCAACTTATGAAATATAAATTCAGATTTACTAAATTCAAATTCAGTTGTCTGGTGGCACACAGGTTACACCATGATCTTGTGCCACGAGACAACTGGACTTGAATCCACAACTATTGGCTGATCTCTACATAAAGTGTATGTTAATGAAGACGACGGAGAAGCAAATCCACCTAAAGAAGAGGCTCAAAAGTAATGAGGGGCAATGCTTGTGTTACCACATCCCAGGTAAAACGCATAACCAGTGTGGGTACACATCCCAGGTAAAACGCATAACCAGTTGGAATGATCTGGTCACATCACATGTAGCAACTACAACAACATGCAATAGATATACAGTATAATTATATAATTATGCAGTAAATAGTTGACCGTTGAGGGACTCACCAGTCTTTCAATGAAGAGACTTATAGTCAATTACAAGAAACGCCGGGAAGAGGTTATTGCTGTCAAAGGGGGCAACACCAGTTATTGAAGCCAGGGGTTGTACTTACTTTTTACTCACAGGATAATTGTACTTCTGTTGATTGAATCATTTAAAATCATAATTTCTTTGTGTCCTTTGTTAAATTAGACAACATTTGACAGTAAAAAAGCATTGGAATAAGGATCAAATATCCATGTGTCCAAATATTTCTAAAAAGAGACTTATCTGGGAGTGTACTTAGGTTTTAACATTTATTTATGTAAATACATTTGATTTGATTTGATTGTAAGAAATCACAGCCAGACAAAGAAGTTTGAAATACTCATGCATAATTTACTAAATACAGTAAAACAATAAGAAAAAATACTTATCAAACAATAAAGAACATAACTTTCTTTATAAAAAAATAATATTTTGCACAGAGCCACCAGAATGCTAAATAAAGAGCCAAGTACTGTATGAGCAGCCATTGAGACAACCAGTGTAGGTAGGTACACATCCCAGGTAAAACACATAACCAGTTGGAATTATTTCCTTTGATCACATATAGCCACTACAACATGCAATAGATATACAGTATAATTATATAATTGTAAATAGTTGACCGTTGAGGGACTCACCAGTCTTTCACTGAAGGGACAAAATCATTTAATCTTCACTTGTTGTTTTCCAAGCCTTCTAATGGGTTGAAAAAAATGTCGTCGGTTCAGTAAGTTTCCTTTTCTATAATACACGTGCCCAGCTGTGATTGGTCTATGTTTTTTTCATTAGGGTGTGTCCGTCACCAGAGGACATAATTTACCTATTGCTAAAGTCTCCATCGTAGCTCTGTGATCAACAAAATATGTACGTTGCTGAGGATGTTTCTCAATACCAAGAAGTCCGGACTTGTGTTATTGTGCAGAACGTTCTTGTCAAGTGTCCTTGCGAGACGGCGCTTCCAAGAACACAAGGGCAGAGAACGCTGCTCTATGCATTTGAGATGCAATGCGTGCTTGTGATGTATGGATACACTACCACTAGCAGCAGAGTCTCCCCGTGCCTGGTCTAATTGGCTCTATGCACGCAACGCTTCCGGGTTTCTCTCAGCCAGCACACTCATTTCCTGTTTAAGCGGAAGTGCATATTTATACACAGGAGAGATTGTGTATGAAGCATCACAACTGCCGAGAACAGTTGCGCAATATTACTAGGCTGTGCACAAATGCAGCAAAAAGCAAACTTGAGAAAGGCTTAAATTGTTTTATGTCCTCGCATCTATGCAATTGAGAAAGTATGTTGCTCCCAACAGCTAGCGCTACTAACCTTAGCTAGCTGTGCTGAGTTAGTGACTGGGGGCAGTTAACTAAGTTAGCTAGCGATGCTACCTACTATCGTCTGCAAAGAAACAGACTTCCTGCTTTGTTTAAGGTGAATTCTGTGAAATAAAACATGTAGCTAATGTAATTAACTAAGATAACCTCTCTGAATCTTTGTATCTGTATAGTTAGCCTATTCTTGTTTCTCTCAAAAAGTGTCTGGAAAAACGGAAATGAGAACATTATCTCTTCGTGCTACAACCGAAGAAACATTAGAAGCCACACCAGTTGAGTAGCTAGCCCATTTGACAGGGGTTTTACATTGCGGTGGCTAGCGGAGCTAACGTTAGGTAGCCATTGTGTAAAAATGCCTATGTGTGTGGCTTTAGACCGTTAGCTTAGTGGTGTCATTTGGAGAGGGGGTTGTAGCTGAAACGGACCAGTGTACACGGACCACACAGACCACTACCAGTAGAGGCGCTAGAGAGCAACGGACCAGTGTACACGGACCACTCCAAGGGCCCTATTTTACACCCGGCGCTAACCCAAACGCAAGTGTCTTTGCTATCTTACACCCAGCGCTGGGCTCACGTCATTTAAATATCATGTATTCTTGCGCCCGTTGCAAGTGAACTGGGCGTGTTGGTCTTGAGATGAGGAGTGACCAGGATTATTTTTGCCGTATTGCTATCTTGAGCCAGCAGAAAGCGCTTGCGCTAGAACCACCACAAACCTGGTCTAAAGTCATGTCGCAGTTGTTTACATGTTATTTTAACGGCGCATATAAGTGCGTCTACATAGGCGTGTGCACATTACAAGACTAAAATACTTTTTTTGTAGTGTCAGTATTAGTAATTCAAATAAAATCTATGCTCAGTTTAACAGGTCAAGTATTTAATGGTAAAAGGTAAATTACAGCTGCATTGGGTTTTTAATTTGAACATAAATTATTTTTTATTTTTCTCTAAGCAGAATCACACTGTCATAATGGTTGTTATGTAATACAGTATGGTACTGCATATCTGACTCTGTTGAGGCAGGATGTTGCCCGTGTGATTGTAAACCAGCTAGCCAAAGCAGGTTGAAATACTTGTGCATAATCTACTAAATATAGTATGACTTTTTGTAAAATTCCTTGTCAAACAAACTATAAAAATGCAATTTCAGAGCATAACTTTCTCTAACAACTAAAAACAGCTAAAAACGAGAGTATTTAAGGAGTGCGTAGTTCAGCATGCCATGCAGAGTTTCTCATCTCTGCCAGTTCATTTTTCTAAAATATTTTGCATTGAGCCACCAGAATTGTGAACAGATAACTACTGTTTGAACAGCCAGTGTGGGTACACATCCCTGGTAAGACACATAACCAGTGTGGGTACACATCCCAGGTAAGACACATAACCAGTGTGGGTACACATCCCAGGTAACACACATAACCAGTGTGGGTACACATCCCAGGTAAGACACATTACCAGTTGGAATGATTTTCTATCACTTGTATCCTATCATAACTACAACAACATGCAATAGATATACAGTATAATTATATAATTATGCAGTAAATAGTTGACCGTTGAGGGACTCACCAGTCTTTCACTGATCTTCACTTGTTGTTTTCCAAGCCTTCCAATGTGTTTGAAAAAAAATGTTTCTCTCTTTTATAATCAACTTTCGGTTCAGTAAGTTTTCTTTTCTATAAAGCACCCTGCCCAGCTGTGACTGGTCTGTTTTTTTCTTTAGGGTGTGTCCATACCATGGGACTATGACTAGATATGACTAGTGCAGGCTCAGGATCACAGATTAATTATATTTTCCATTAGAGCTTTTTATTATAGATCATGCGTTGGCCATGCTAAATAAGCTCAAGGTCACACAGCCTCCATCTGTAGTGTTGCGCTGGAGGGCTGTGTCACTGGCCCCTGCTTTACACGTTCTGCAGGCAGAAGATGCCAAAGGCTGGGTTGGCTGTGGTGTATCTGGTCAGTGTGTAAGGGCATATTAATGAATGGGGCAAAAGGCTGGACTGGAAATGTAAGGGCTGATAAAAAAGGACTTAAAGAGGGAGAGAGAAAATAGTCTAATTGTACCTATACCTACCACACTCCCCATGGCTTTATTCTGTGACTTGTGCCCGTCTGCACTGATGAGAGAGGGGAAAACCTAATACTACACATTCTATAGCCTTAATTAGAAACTCCTGTGTGCCTTTCCTTCTGTCCAGACTGCTCATTCAGCTCCGAGAGGCTTAGGTTGGTAACAGGTGTTTTCAACACTGTTACTGTGCAGAACACTAGTATTGGCAATAAGTGGACCTCAGTGAAATTTCAGAAGATGCCTCAAAAAGGGAATGGTTTTCTTTCAACTGGAGGGAGACACTGCTGGTGATGCATTAAACATATCCTAATTTGACATCCTGATAAGTAAAAATAATTAGTCACCTGTATTTAAATGTTTGAAAGGTGATGATTGTGAAATGGAAGGTGTCGCAAAAACATTTTTCAAGCATCACTATCTTATTGTTTCCTAAATGAGTCCCAATTTCTGTTTAAACAAATGAGTCAACATATATTAATAAGAAGAAAAAAATGTTGCCAGCTTTATTATTTTAATAGAAATCAATGAGAGTAAAACCATATTATAACAGTTCTTACTTTGATATGAAATATTGGGTAACACTTCCTTTGAAGGGTCCTTCATAAGAGCTATATAACGTCTTCATAAGCACTACATAACACATTCATAAGCACTACATAACACATTCATAAGCACTACATAAATATTCATAAGTGTTTATGTCACTGACCAGAAATAGGCATATGTTATGTCAACATTGATGCAGCAAGTAACATTATCATGACATGAAGTGAAATGACATGAGATCCTTATGTCAAGTACCGTAAATAGGCACAGTCCCTTTTATGCCAATCCTGATGCAGCAAGTGACATTAGCAGGACATACCATATCCTATTAGATAACAGCTGTCACCTGTGATGTAGACTTGCGTGCCAGGCTATAAGCCTGGTGAAAGCAGTGCAGTTCAGAATGATAAACCTGCCCAATTTTTGTATGTAAAAGGTGAAAACGGAGCTTAAAACAGGAAAACACTTCCATGAACCACCCTCTGAGAATGACCAATGTCTAAGCCACCACGTCCCCCGGGGTATTGCAGCGCTGTTCCCAGATGGTAAAGTGACAGAGGCTCACCCTGCTGTCTGGGTCCTGAAAGGTCCTGTGATCTACAGATAATGGACAAAAAAGTGGAATAAAAGAGAATGAATCTGTAGTGGCATAAAAGGGACTATGCCTACTTACGGTACTTGACATAAGGATCTCATGTCGTTTCGCTTCGTATGTCATGATAATGTCACTTGCTGCAACAAAGTTGACATAACACACCATATGCCTATTTGCGGTCATTGATATAAACACTTATGAATGTGTTATGTAGTGCTTATGAAGACGTTATATAGCTCTTATGAAGGACCCTTCAAAGGAAGTGTTACCAAATATTGATATGCAATTATGTTCTCCAAATTTAGCTAATGCTTTCCATCAACATCCTTACAGCTTTTTAACACCAGGAACATGAAGGCTGTGATTCAAACAAATGAACAGCTCCTCTTATTTTTAATTTTGAACCCAGTAAAAAGACTTCAGCAAAATAACAACAATGATACATAAATCAATAATTAAAAAAGGATATATTTGAGATATTTGGTTGGTCATTGAACTTTGAAATCAGTTAGTCAGTGCAGTACTTTTGATTAATTAAAGAGAACATTGTTTTCATAAAAAAATTCTAGGAAGCCACCATAATCCCACGCAAAGAAGACATCACACCCTGAAATATTATGATTATATTGTAATCCACAATTCTAAACAAATTCTAAATTTTTAACAATTTTCATAAAGCCAACACTGGAAAAAAAAGCATAGAAAATATCAGTTTCTGTTTAAAATTACTAACAAGTTTAATGTGACAGGAGAATAAATAAATATGAAACAGTTTAACAAACATAATTGCTTCACTGAACTGATGATCTGACTGTAGGCAGGGTATGAAATTAACACCAGCCACCGCCAAATGCTGGTAAATTTTGATTGTGGCTTGTAGATGTTATACTCTAGCAGCCACTTTGGCAGGTAACCAACCAGGTTGTGTTATATTGTAAAAGGTAATGTGGCTGGTAAAATGGCTGGGGATTTTTAGACTCCACTAGCCACTCTGGCCAGTGGGTTAAAAAGTTAATTTCATATCCTGAGTGGAGGTATTAAAAGCAAATTGCATTGTTGCTACATGTGCACATTTCAGACCATCTTGCCCCCAAAACTCTGACCTGGAAATCTGTGACCTTGTAGTGCAGTGAAGCAATGAATTAATTAAAATAGCACATGCATTTCACCTCTGTACATCTATCATTTATTGTGTTTTGAATTGCTAGCAGAAACAAGTAGGTAACTAGTTGCATAAGCACTTGACTATAACAAAATGACTGTACTTTAATATAGCTATACTTCAGTGTTCAGTATTAATCTGGTATTAAAGTCATAAAATAACTCTCTCCGGTTGATTTATCAAATTCTTACTGAGTTTTTAAAGCAAAATTAATTATTAGTCAATTAGTCACACCCTCTCTGGTGTGGTAGATTTCTGCTAATCCTTCGGAGGATAACTGGATGTACACGTTAACAAAGCAGAATAGAAACCAATACCTTTTAAAATGTATAAGGTCATATTTGACAGCACCCTCAATGTTTGGATGAGAGGGGCTGCCACGCTGATCTCCATTTCATTTGATAATTCTGATCCATCTGGATCCATCCGACCTCTTTCAGTTACTAAAAGACCTGGAGGTCTAGACTGTCACAGCATCGCTTCATCATCTCAATTTCTTCTGTAACATCTGGAATGAAGAATGAATCACACTGTTTTGGATGGATGCATGCAGGCAGGTATACCATTGTACACAAAGTCAAGTCAAAAAAACAGCATTGGTCAGAGGGATGGCCTTGGACTGTTTGGAGCTGTTGTGTGGTGGTGATGGTGGTAGGGCTGTAATGATATAGAATTTCCCATACCACGTGAGTGGTAATAAATTTCATACAATAAAGCCCTAAGTGAAGCACAGCTACAAATATAAAATACACAGACATTCTTTGATGACTATGGTACTGCAACATTAACTTCCCTGTTGTATTCACATTCTTGCTATAACTAGCTCGTCGATTGCTAGCATAGAAGGCTGGCTACGAAACATTTGAGTTGACAGTTGAGCTCAGGAGATTTTCCGACCATAAAGCATGTGAACGCGAACCAGTCGGTTGGCCGAGTTGTGACATATTCCCAACTTGACCTCACCTGAAAGCAGCACAAGTCTCATTACAAGGATTCCTTTGATCTTGGTGTTAAAATGATTTTTTGGAAATGGGGCCCTGGGGCCGGTTGCACCAGCTGTGCATGAGTAAGAACTAAGCCAAGTTGTAACTTAAATCTCTACTAAGTTCCAACTTGCGCACTATTAAAATTAAATATTTTGCGCCACAAAACAGTTAGAACGTAATGCCATGTATGAACTAAATATTTCTGCAAGCCATTAACAGCATAATTAATAGGGCTGTAAGGATACACCGGTGCATCGTGATGCAAATGTCACGATACGACTGCAAACGTCACGATACGATTGCAAACGTCACGATACGACTGCATCGGTGTGACATGGCTGAATCGTGATGAATCGTTAATTTGCATGGTAAACTTTTATTTATTTTTACATTTAATTGAATTATTATAATTCACATGGAAATTGCAGTTTTAAAAATGAAGCAATACATTTTATACTTTGGTAGTCATATTTTTTGTTATTTGAATGTCCTCTGAGTATCTGTGGGAAGGGGGGCATCTGTCAAATCTGGTTACATTAGTCACACGGTCACATTGCAGGTAATTGTATCGTATTGCATTGTATCCTGATTTATCGTATCGTTATAAATTAAGAGAAATCGCATTGCATCGTTGTCCAGAGTATCGTTATTGTATCGTCAAGTCCCAAGGTTTACACCCCTAGTAATTAATAATGTTCAAATAGCAGAACGATTTTTATATACTGATGAATTGCTTTAAAACTGTGAACCGTGTGGGACTTGTATGACGAGTTTGATATCTATGCTCGTCACGTTTTAAGAGAGGGAATAATTTGCGTCACTCCAAGTAACGCTGAGACAAAAAATGGTAGATTAGATGTTGAGGTTCCAAAGAACCTCCCCGAAGAGGGAAGGAGAGAGGAAAGAAATCAGTATGCACTCAAACATATTAGTGAGCCATGCAGGAGCGATATAGGCTAGGTGTCAGTGCGCAAAGGGAACTGAAGAGGATGGAGCTGGGGTGGAGGGGGGGGTTTTTGTGTGCAGCGGGCGTGCATCAGAGGAGCCACCATGTTAGGGCGAGGCAGTTAAATAGACCGCCTTGCTACTTGAATGGATTGATAGGTGAATCGTCACTAGTCAGCTGATTCACCTATGGCCGGGTTTCACTCTCGTGGCCTGCCTGAACTAACGCTATGCTCGATTTCAGTCAGGACCACTGCTGTTCAAGTAAAAGCTTTATTGACATTCGTAAAACAATACATTTTAGGTTTGGCGGTATGGTTCTGTTCAAAAACCCTCCCGCCAATCCACGCGAGCAAGCATGGGTATGGCGGTGAGGGCAGCAGCAACAACCCCCAAAAACAACCATACGCCAAAGTGCTGCTAGTGTTGTGCTTACGTGATGACTGTGTAACAACCTTTCGCTTCCGGAGGAAGCCATTCTGTCCATCAGCTCGAGGCCCTTCTAATATTACATGGATCAGTGGCTATGTGTACCAACGCTTGTTGGACTCCCCTGTGTGCCAGATGTAGTGTAAACTAACCCCAGGAAGTTTATGTGTAGTGAAGAAGAACAATGTGACCTTCCAGCTACCGAAGAAACCATCCTTTCCTTCAGCTCAAGGCCCCTTAAACATTACATGGATCAGTGGCTATGTGTACCAACATGTTGGTCTTCCCCTGGGAGGCCGGAACATTAAATTAACCAGGGAAATTCTATGTGTAGTGGTGAAGAACAATGTGTGACCTTTCAGCTACCGATGTAGCCATCCTGTCCTTCAACTCAAGGCCCTTCTAACGTTACGTGGATCAGTGGCTATGTATACCAACGCCTGTTGGACTTCCATGGGAGCAAAACTAATCAGGGGAATTCTATGTGTAGTGATGAACTATGTGTGACCTTTCGGCTACGGATGAAGCCTGACATGCCTATGGAGAAGCTTTTCATCCATTCAGGTCCATGCCAATTAATATTGTGCCAACGCTTGTTGGTCTTCTCCCTAGAGGTCAAGGAGGATGCTGTGCGTATATTGGCTTCATGCCTATTAATATTTTACCAACGCATGTTGGTCTTCTCCCTAGAGGTCAAGGAGGATGCTGTGCGTATATTGGCTTCACGGCGCCCATATGCCTAGGGCCATTCTAACTGCTGAAGTTGTATTTTGTAGTGTATATATATAAATATATATGTACCAACCAGCTGAAGGCAATTCCCTAAAGCTAAATTAACCAATTTAAGTGAAGTAGAACTTCTAGGCTACCCTTATCGGTGTGAATGAATCCTCGCATGTTGCAGGAAATTACAAAAAAACTTTTATTTTGGCAATAAGCCACACACAAACAGCCATGTTCCTATGTTTCTAAACAGAATTAATTTCATCAACGTCGGGACGAATGTAATGTTCGTAAGCGGCGAATGACCAACGCCCCATGGCTTTTATTGTGCATGTCGGGGCGATCAAACCCCCCCCCCAAAAACCATACGCCGAGCTCTGCCAGTAGGTGGTCGATAGCTGCTACATTATGGGAAGGATGTACTTTGTCTTGTCTGTTCTGTAGTGATTTTGATGACATTTCTCTCATTTGTGTTTCTCTAATCTGATGAGCGGGCGAGCACCAGGAAGTCCTTGCGGTTTATTTATGCCCCTACAATGAAAAGCGATCGTTGATTCTGATAAAGGCAAAGGTTCTGATTAGGAGGGAGGCATCTGTGATGACATCCTGAAGAGGAAACTTACAGGTTCTGTGACATTTTCTCCTTCTTTAAACCATCCCTTCCCTCGGGCAGACCGCGTTTGGCAGCTTGCTCATTATCAACACAAATAACACAGCTGTGATGAAGGGCAATTGTTTTTTGCTTTTTTTTTTTGGTTGGTGAAGTCTTCACGCTTCACTAAGCAAGCTGAACAGCCTATCTGGTCAGTCTCGAGATAACTAAACGTAAAATCTTTGGACTTTAACACGTAGGGACTCTAAGCTACAAAAGAATTCAAAAGAAACAATGTTCTAAAGTTCCGGAAAGTACATTATCAACCGTCATAACTGTATCCAAATAGTGCAGAAGCCAAATACCAATGCGAGTTAGAAAACAGGTCAGATCATCACTGCCTCGCGCTCACACCAGTGCATCTTACGTTTACTATGTGTGGTTTGCTGAGTAGATTTGCACAAAATTAATTTCCCGCTCATTATCATAGCGTTAACTGGTCTTTGTCTTGTCGCTTTTGCCGCCCCAGGATTTTCGTTAACATGGACGACAACATCGTCGAACACTACAGCAACCATTCCGCCTTTCTGATGGAGATCTCCGAGGTCATGGGCCAGTTTCAGGTCACGCTCACGGAGTTATAATTGGTCGCTGGAAGCCCGCAACTTCTGCGGGGTCCAATCCTACCTGCCAATTTCAAAACTTTTAAAAAAGCACTGCCGTTCCAGAGCCAGAGATTCAATGGGACTGCGCCCAATTCTGCCCACAGAATTCCAGGACCGGACCAGAACACCAGCATTTCGCCACCAAAGCCGGGCGTTCAAACAGACGCTAACCATTGCCATTGTATATATCTCTTCCAATAACCCCGTTTGATATTTTATAATCTTTTTTTTTTTTTTTGGGGGGTTAACAAATATTTTATAACGTGAAAGCATTTATGATTAATATGCTGTAAATATTTTGTGTAAATAGATGTAATTATCATGAACACAGGGAGCTGTTTGCCGGAGGACAGGCAGATGGACTGCGGCCTTGCCGTGAAATGTTGCTATTTCAATTAGCCAAAAATGTATGTTATCGAATATCGTGTCATTCACTTTTCAAGCTGCCATTCTTGCTGCTTAGAAATACTTTTCATTTCTTTTTGCAAAACATATTCACGGGGGAAAAAAAGTGTTGGGAGTGGTGAGGTTGCTTATGACTTGTGTATGAAGAACGTTTCTTTTACACTGTATCTCACACTATAGGCTTGTATTTGATCTTTTTTTTTTTTTTTACTGGCTTAACACTGCCTATTTTTGTTGCCAGCCTGTCATTTTCAGATCTAAAATCAGCCAAACAAGAGGCTTTTTAGACCAAAGTCACACATTTCCTTCTGAAAGCCTGCAGCAGACCTTCACGGAAACTCAGACGACGCCCCGTAAACCAAACATTTCTAGCTTGTTTTGTAGTGCCTCTGCAACGGCTCCTGCCACCGTGGCGTGGCAACCCCTTCAGTTCATGACAACCACTAAGAAAGTGAACCACTGAGATTAAAACCGGGCCTCTTTCAAGATCCATCGCTGAGTTTATTCGCTGAAGGTTTAGGTTTGTTCTTCAAATGGTATTTCACAACATTTCAACGCTTTGTATCTCTGTATTGTGTTGCCAAAGCTGTTCATTTTTTTTACTGATAATGTACCTGTTTTTAAAAAATAAAATAAAATGAAAACAATTACGTTTATTGTAGTTATTTCATTAATCTTTTCTGTACAAAAATGTCAACTGATATAATGTATTTTCTCACTTTGAGAGAAACCGTGCTTATCATTTCTATCAAAGTCGTGTTTTATCATTATGTTTTGATCCCCTCTTCAAACACTGCTCTAAATGTATATACAATAGTTTACATGTATTTAAAAAATTCCCCTTTCAAAATAATAAAAAAACATTTTTTACCGACAAAAAAAAAACTGCATTAATGCTCTCATGCATTCATTGAATTTCAACAATGGACTGAAATTAATAAATTATATGCTGACTGGAAAAGATGATGTTTTTATCTGACAATGCTGTCTCTCATGGCCTAATGTATTGTCTCTTGGAAAACAGAGTATTTTTGTATAGAGAAAGAAAAACATTATAATATGAATTACAGGTACAAAGTACCACTTCATCTTAGTGACATAGACTGTGTATGTACAGTGCCCTCCACAATTATTTGCACCCCTGGTAAAGACGAGTAAAAAGGGTTATAAAAAATTCACCGTTTGGTGAATTAGATTAATCTCGCACTGAAAAAATGAGAAAAATCCAACCTTTAATTGAAGTAAATTTATTCTGAGAAAAAAAAATCCCTCATCAAGAAATAATTATTTTTAACAAAACCATGCATGCCACAATTATTGGCACCCCTGCATTTAATACTTTGTACAACCTCCCTTTGCCAATAAAACAGCACTGAGTTTTCTCCCGTAACATCTAATAAGGTTGGAGAATACAGAGCAGGGAATCTGAGACCATTCCTCTTTACAGAATCTCTCCAGATCATCCAGAGTCCTAGGTCCTCTATTCTGGACTCTCCTCTTCAGCTCAGCCCACAGGTTTTCAATGGGGTTTAGGTCAGGGGACTGAGATGGCCATGGTAGAAGCTTGATTTTGTGTTCAGTTAACCATTTTTGTGTTGATTTGGACGTATATTTTGGATCATTGTCCTGCTGGAAGATCCAACGACGACCAAGTTTTAGTTTCCTGGCAGAGGCAGCCAGATTCAGATTGAAAATTTCCTGGTATTTCATGGAGTTCATGATGCCATGTACCCTAACAAGGTTCCCAGGGCCTTTGGAGGAAAAACAGCCCCAAAACATCACGGAACCTCCACCATACTTAACAGTGGGGATCATGTTATTTACGGTATAGCCATCCTTCTTTTTACGCCAACCCACCTTGAGTGTCGGTTGCTGAAAAGCTCAATTTTCGTTTCATCTGGCCATAAAACACGGTCCCAGTCAAAGTTCCAGTAGCAAACTCCAGGCGCTTACGTTTGTGGTGAAATGACAGAAAAGGCTTTTTTCTGGCATGCCTTCCAAATAATTTGTTGGCATGGAGGTGACGTCTAATGGTAGTTTTGGAGACTTGATGATCCCAAGATGCTACTTTCCTCTGTAATTCTCCAACAGTGATCCTTGGGGATTTTTTGCCTCTCCTACCATCCTCCTCACTGTGCGTGGGGGCAAAATAAACTTGGGTCCTCTTCCAGGCAGGTTTGTAACAGTTCCAGTTGCTTTGAACTTTTTAAGTATTGCCCCAACGGTAGATATGGGCATTTTCAGCTGAGTAGCTATTTTTTTATAGCCATCCCCTGACTTATGAAGCTCAACACACTTTTCCCTTATTTGATTTGTGTCTTCTCTTATCTTTCCCATGTTGATGTATGAATAAGGGAATATGGCCTCTGTGTCACCTCATATTTATACCCCAGTGAAACAGGAAGTCATGGATTACTGCTTGAAAGTTCCTAAACACGCCAATCAACTTTAAAAAGTAAAATATAAATGGAAAAAATGCTTCAGTTACATTTTGCTCATAAGAATTTCTAGGGGTGCCAATAATTGTGGCGCATGTGGTTTGGTTTTTTCTCAGAATAAATTTACTTCAATTAAAGGTTGGACCTTTCTCACCAAAAGGTGAATTTCTTATAACCCATTTTACTCATCTTTACCAGGGGTGCAAATAATTGTCGAGGGCACTGTATATTCCAATGTGTAGGCTATAACTTCTTAGTATAAACATCAGTCACATTGTTCACAGATAAACTTCCAGATTTTTCATTTTAATTTCTATATTACAGAAACCCATGTTTCTGTCTTAGCAGTATGTATATGCAAAAGCATATATATATTCCATCATTATGATCAACATGTCTTCCAGATAACGTTAGCAAAAAAAGGCAAAATCACCATCTAGTGGTGAATAAAGTGTATTGGACGTACGCTGTAGGATAATCAAATCCAGCCCTGGTTTTCTTCTACCCCAGGAGGTAGTAATTAACTGAAGAATTAGCACGGCTAAAATTACTTGATTTCCAGACTTCCAGGTCTTCACAGACTGAATCCCAGGTAAAGGGAGGGTGGAAAACCAGCAGCTCTCGGCCCTCTTCATAGGGAGGTAGCCTCCCAGCATGCTGACATCAGCGAGCACTTGGTTTAATAGCAAAACCCTAGGATTGAATCGGCAGTGTGCCGTTATTCTTTGCTTCTTTTAAGTAAAGTAACGCCGTTGCTTGTATACCGGTTTCTACCAGCTGTGATTGACTGATAAAACTATTTTGTAGGCCTAACCCAACTGTCATTTTGATGAGGTTGGAACCGCTTTTTGTATTTGTCGAATTCTGAATCTGCACGTGGACCTGAGTGCGAACAAAACTAACGGTTGGTTTTCAAAAAAGAAACTGCGGGAGCGTTAAGCAATAAGCATAATACTGTGGCGGCCTGGGGGTTGTCAGCTGGCCAGCTAGGACCGGGTAGTGAGCCGCTACCCGGTTGAAGTGTAAATAATTGTAAATAACGTGCTGTGTGTGTTTTAATTGTGTTAGCTTGTTAGCCGTGAATTGTGTTAACGTAACTGTAAACTGTAACTGTCATTTAACTGTCACTTTAATTTAAACGTAACCGTAAGCTAACTGTAATTTATGTGTGGCTGTGATTGGCTAGGAATTTGTAAGTGTGTGCGCCAATCACAGCCAACTAGTTGAAATATAAGGCAGTACCTGAAGTGATTCCTGGTCAGTCTAAGAAGGTGCTTCAAATGTCAACAACGCTGAGCTGGATCCTGGAATAAGCCAACGGCTCTTTTAAGAGCTGGTAAGGTAGCGTGAATAAAAGGAAGCTCGACTAGAGCGATTCGGGTACTGCAAACTACTGTCTCCCTCCCTCATTCTCCGCGCTCGCTACATTGGTGTCCGGAAGTGGGATGGAACGAGCCCTACTGAGGGAGATGGAGGAACTGGAGCGGACGATCGGTGAGCTGACCCGCAGGAAGGCGAGGAAGGCTGGGGCTATAACCAGCCCCGAGTGGCAGATTCCCACGGTGAGAGTGTCCAGGCGACCGGACGGCTTCAGCGGCAGACAGGAGGATCCGGCATCGGTAAGCCGCGACGGCACGCTCGCGAAGCCGACAATGCAGCTGAAGCTACCTCGGTTCAACGGAACAGCGTCGCTGGAGTCGTACCTAGCGCAGCTAGAGCTAGCAGCTCAGCTGGCTAGCTGGACGCCGGAGCAGACAGCGGGACACCTGGCACTCGCCCTGGAGGGCCCAGCGCTGGAGGCGATCCTGGACCTGCCGCCGGGGGAGCGACAAAACCTACAGGCTCTGACCGCAGCACTCCAACGGCGGTTCACCCAGCACCGCTCCGCCGAAGCAAGCCGGGAAAAGCTGCTAAGCCGCTACCGCTATGAGGAGGAGAGCTGGGGAAAAGTGGCGGCCGACTTACAGCGCTACGCCCGCGAGGCCTACCCAGATTTCGATGCAGCAGCGCAGGAGAAGCTAGCGCTGCATGCATTCCTGCGAGCCCTCACGCCAGAGCGCCTACGTGAGCATGTTAGCCTAGCCCAACCGGGTTCCATAAGCGAGGCTTTGAGCAAGACAACTCGGGCGGAAGACACCCTAGCTATCCGGCCCACTCCACAACCAACCCGCCAGCACGTCAGGGTGGCCGACGGCGAGGAGGTCTGCTGGACACGCACGCCACTACAACGGCCAGCGAGGCGACAAGGCCGGTGCTACCGGTGCGACGAGCCGGGCCATATCGCTCGCGACTGCCCAGCTCCAGCACCAAAGCCACGGAAGCCCCCGCCGTCGGGAAACGAGGCAGGGACGGCGCAGTGAGGAGAACGCCGCCCCGGGAACCAACCCTCCTCAACCAGGTACACACCCCTGTGCCCAAACCCAGTACGGCCTTACCCGCCCAAGTGGCAAAGATTCCAGCTACCTCTCTGGAGGCTAGCACAACCGCCTTTACAAAGGCGACTGAGCAAGCTACCTCTGCGGAGGTTAGCACAAGCGCCTTTACAAAGGCGGCTGAGCATAAGTCCCATCCACGGGTAGGTCGGCTGGGCAAAGCCAGTGGGTTGTACCTCCACTGTTGGCTGGACGGGCAGGCCTGCCGAGCCCTGGTGGACACGGGGGCTACCATCTCCCTTGTCCGGCCAGGAGTACTCCACAACACCGGCGGGCCCCAACTTCCCGGGGCGTGGACGCCCACCGCCACACCGCTGACATCAGTGACGGGGGAAAAGATGGCGATGAGGGGGAAGAAAGAGGTGAAGGTGACAGTGACCGGGCTGGAGGTGTCGCACGAGTTCTGGCTAGCTGACATCGCGGACTCGTGCATCATCGGCCTGGACCTGTTGAAACGCTGGGGAGCCTGCGTTGATGTGTCAAGGGGCAGCATCACTCTTGGCACAGAGACAGTAGCCCTACAGTCCGGCCCGACGAGCACGCCACCACAGCCCGGCCAGCAAGCAAGCTACTCCAGCTAGCCACTGCACCCAAGCCACCGTCACTGACCACAGTGCCCCAGCCCGACCACTCGCTCGCCCACCACCACCAGCCTGCCCAGCCCAAACCAGCTCTGCCTGCCGAGACGACAGCAGCTGTCCACGCCCTGTGGCAACGAAGCAGCAGCGGGCTCGACCACCAGCAGCGCCAGCAGCTCAAAAACCTCCTGGATGGAAACGCAGACCTTTTCGCAGTGCGGGATGAGGACTGTACCCAGACCGAGCTGGTGCGGCACACTATCAACACCGACACAGCTCAACCCATCCGTCTGCGGCCGCACCGGATGTCCCCTGCCAAGCGACTGGTGGCAGAGGAAAAGGTGAAGGAAATGGCAGCTGCTGGTGTCATCGAGCCCTCCGACAGCCCGTGGGCAGCCCCTGCAGTCCTGGTCCAGAAGAAGAGCGGGGAGTGGAGGTTCTGTGTGGACTACAGGCGTATATACTGTATATTCCAATGTGTAACTTCTTAGTATAAACATCAGTCACATTGTTCACAGATAAAGTTCCAGATTTTTCATTTTAATTTCTATATTACAGAAACCCATGTTTCTGTCTTAGCAGTATGTATATGCAAAAGCATATATATATATTCCATCATTATGATCAACATGTCTTCCAGATAACGTTAGCAAAAAAAGGCAACATCACCGTCTAGTGGTGAATAAAGTGTATTGGACGTACGCTGTAGGATAATCAAATCCAGCCCTGGTTTTCTTCTACCCCAGGAGGTAGTAATTAACTGAAGAATTAGCACGGCTAAAATTACTTGATTTCCAGACTTCCAGGTCTTCACAGACTGAATCCCAGGTAAAGGGAGGGTGGAAAACCAGCAGCTCTCGGCCCTCTTCATAGGGAGGTAGCCTCCCAGCATGCTGACATCAGCGAGCACTTGGTTTAATAGCAAAACCCTAGGATTAAATCGGCAGTGTGCCGTTATTCTTTGCTTCTTTTAAGTAAAGTCACGCCGTTGCTTGTATACCGGTTTCTACCAGCTGTGATTGACTGATAAAACTATTTTGTAGGCCTAACCCAACTGTCATTTTGATGAGGTTGGAACCGCTTTTTGTATTTGTCGAATTCTGAATCTGCACGTGGACCTGAGTGCGAACAAAACTAGCGGTTGGTTTTCAAAAAAGAAACTGCGGTAACGTTAAGCAATAAGCATAATACGTTGGCTAATTCGGAGTTTCTGAAGTGCTACAACAGCCGATAAAATGACAAATTGTAGATATCACTGGTCGTGAGTCGAAGTAGGGGATCCATATAGCCTACAGTGGCTTTATATTTAATTTACATATCCTGTGGTTTATCAAAAGCTAGCCAACGGAATTATATCAGGTGGTTTTTAGCGATATTTCATACAGGCTAACGTTAGCAAAGATAAATGTTTAGCGGTGGACAAATGTTAGGTAAAGTTAGTTGCTAACGATAAAATCGTGGCAGAAGAAATGTATTGTCGTCTGAAAGAAAGGTTAACGTTACTCCAAAATCTGCTGGGTCACCGACCGTAACGGTAACGAAGGGCTTTCAGTTGTTAGGGTAGCTAGCTAACGTTAATATATTTAGGTTTTTTGTTATTTTTATTGGTGCCCCATTCGAATGGGCATATTTAAACAACAGTCTATCGCATTTTCCGGTTTCGTATATCGTCACTTCCAAAAGGGCACAATCAACGCAGAAATGTTTGTTAAATAGACAAGTTAGCTAACTTAGTTGACGCTAGCTGCTGACATTAGAAAGCAAAGCTGGACAGGGCTGTACAAGCGACCTATGATAACGTTTAACTTCGGGTGGATGGAACAACGCTTGGAAAGACAGGGCTAAGTGTTGCACTGAAAGATAATAGCTACCTAACTAGGCATACAGGACGATACATAACGTTAGCAAGCTTAGCTACATTTGATTAAGTTATGTTCAATGAATGAGCATAGCATATATTTCTGGGAAACACTTTTTGTATGAAAAGTCATATATAAATTAAATGTATTATTATTATTATCGTAGATTAACGTTACAGTGGGCGCGTTAAGTAACTGAGCGGCTCAGCTTCGCACAGAGCGAAGAACGCACTTAACGGGTTGCTCAGTTTCGCTCACTGTGAGCTGCTCAGAGCTGAGCACTTTTGGATGTGGATCAGGGAGGAGCAATGAAGTACATCGTTAGTTATGGACCCAAGTACACGGACGATGATACACATCGTAATATAAAATATCGATTTAATGGTAAAATCAACGTGTTAATTGAAGTAAATTTGACTGTCACGCAATCATTTTGGTGCTACTTTGAATAATTTCCGTTGAAAAATACAGCTTCAGTGTGTGTAGGCCTGTGTGTGTATGTGAGCGCGCTCTGCTGACGGAGCTGTCAGTACTCAGACGGTTGTTGACAGTTGCTCAGCGCCCACGTAGAGCAGAACGTTAAGTGATTCAAAATCCGCCCCCAGTGCTCACACTGAGCATTCCTTAACGCGCCCAGTCACTTGCCTTGGTAGTTGAAGATGAACTGCTCATGAAAAAGCTTGTATCCCTTCTTCACTTTCAACCCCTTGGTTTTTACTGTGAATGTCCGTTAGCCGGTGAACATCGTTCATGTCCATTTTTGGTAATTTTTTTAAGGAAGACTTGAACTCCATTCGCTAACTTAAGTAAAGTATAGTTCTGTGGTTATGTCAGTTGTGTGATCTTAGCTGCCCTTGATACAAGCGGAAGTTGTCATACCCTGCTTTGCTGGAACAGAACAGAAGCTGTTACCATAGCGACGTGAAATAGGCCGTAATGTTCTGCGTTAATTTCTTCGTCATTTCCCGGATGTTTTACCTGTTCATACACGTGTGAATAAACAATAGATCCAGGGCACCACTTCAGAGATTTTTGGACATAGCCTTTATGCAGTGACGATAATGTACCGTTAGAGCAGATAACGTTAATTAAAGCAAACAGGCTACAGAGCAAATTTACGATGAACATCCGGTTGTTGGTCTTGGCAATCGCGACTCCTACAACTGCGGTTCGTAAAGTAACGTTTACCAGTTTAGTAGTTTTTAAGTTATATGGCTTAGCTACTTGGACGACCAGCTGGGCTTCAAAGAGCACATCAGGGCAACAGCACGGTCCTGCAGGTTCCTCCTGTACAACATCAGGAGGATTCGACCGTACCTGACCACCTACTCCAACCAGCTTCTTGTCCAGAACATAGTCACTTAACGCCGTCCCGACTGCGGAGATTTTCCACCGTAGCTCCTCAGTGGTGGAACAAACTCCCCATTCCCCTACGTTCTACTCCAACACTGCGTTCCGTCTTGGCCTGAAGACACACCTCTTCAGACTCCACCTTGACTGATATATCTACTAATCTTGGACTTTTTCTCATGGTACTTGTTCCCTGTGTTTTCTTGTCTAACTGTTTGATGTTCTAGTTTATAATAGTGTTTAGAATAGAATTATAGTATAGCTGATTTACCCACAGCTTACTGTGAATTACATTCAATGTTTATTACTAGGGATAGCTACTACGTTATGGGAAGGATGAGCTTTGTCTTATCTGTTCTGTATTTACTTCGAAGACCTTTCTGTATGCACTTATTGTATGTTGCTTTGGATAAAAGCGTCTGCTAAATGACTAATGCAAATGTAATAATTAAACAGTTTTTTCTTGACAATTGACCACCAGCAATTTTGCATGCAGTTCAGGACTGCCTGGGACAGACAGGTGCCCGAAGTCCAGATAGGCAACTCCAGAAAGTTACTCTCTTATAACCTGGAATGGACGTAGGATTGATGGACATCAAATAGTGAGTATTTTTTAAAGGAAATCATATGCATTTTTATAATGTTTCTGCAGACATAGCTGCTTGGAGATTCACCCTGTACATTTATAGCATGTTTTTTCATTGTATAAGTGCTCAGTATCACGTGGTGTGGATCCAGATATGACTAGTGCAGGCTCAGGATCACAGATTAATTATATTTTCCATTAGAGCTTTTTATTATAGATCATGCGTAGGCCTGCTAAATAAGTTCAAGGTCACACAGCCTCCATCTGCAGTGTTGCGCTGGAGGGCTGTGTCATTGGCCCCTGTTTTACACGTTCTGCAGGCAGAAGATGCCAAAGGCTGGGTTGGCTGTGGTGTTTCTGGTCAGTGTGTAAAGGGTTAGGATATGAACGGGCAAATGGGCAAAAAGCCGAATATAATTTTTTTTTTTTTGGGAGGGGGGCTACTGGGAATAGAGCAAAGGGAGACAGGAAGGGTTCTGGCTGGACTGGAAATGTAAGGGCTGATTTTAAAAAAAGGACATCAAGAGGGAGAGAGAAAATAGTCTAATTACACTCCCATGGCTTTATTCTGTGACTTGTACCCATATGCACTGATGAGAGAGGGGAAAACCTAATACTACACATTCTATAGCCTCATTAGAAACTCCTGTGTGCCTTTCCTTCTGTCCAGACTGCTTATTCAGTCCAAGAGGCTCAGGCTGGTAACAGGTGTTTTCAACACTGTTACTGTGCAGAACACTAGTGTTGGCAATAAGTGGACCTCAGTGAATTTTCAGAAGATGCCTCAAAAAGGGAATGGTTTTCTTTCAACTGTAGGGAGACACTGCTGGTGATGCATTGAACATATCCTAATTTGACATCCTGATAAGCACAATAATTAGTCATCTGTATTTAAATGTTGGAAAGGTGATGATTGTGAGAACACTGCAATTGAGGATGGAAGGTGTCGCAAAAACATTTTTCAAGCATCACTATCTTATTGTTTCCTAAATGAGTCCCAATTTCTGTTTAAACAAATGAGTCAATATATATTAATAAGAAGAAAAAGATGTTGCCAGCTTTATTATTTTAATAGAAATCAATGAGAGTTAAAGCAGATTATAACAGTTTTTACTTTGATATGAAATATTGATATGCAATTCTGTTCTCTAAACTTAGCTTATGCTTTCCATCAACATCCTTACAGCTTTTTAACACAAGGAACATGAAGGCTGTGATTCAAACAAATGAACAGCTCCTCTTATTTTTAATTTTGAACCCAGTAAAAAGACTTAATAAGAACAATGATACATAAAGCAACAATTAAAAAAGGATATATTTGAGATATTTAGTTGGTCATTGAACTTTGAAATCAGTTAGTCAGTGCAGTACTTTTGATTAATTAAAGAGAACATTGTTTTCATAAAAAAATTCTAGGAAGCCACCATAATCCCACACAAAGAAGACATCACACCCTGAAATATTATGATTATATTGTAATCCACAAATCTAAACAAATTCAAAATTTTTCACAATTTTCATAAAGCCAACACTGGAAAAAGAAAGCACAGAAAATATCAGTTTCTGTTTAAAATTACTAACAAGTTTAATGTGACAGGAGAAGAAATAAATATGAAACAGTTTAACACATAATTGCTTCACTGAACTGATGATCTGACTGTAGGCAGGGTATGCAATTAACACCAGCCACCAGCAAAATGCTGGTCAATTTTGATTGTGGCTTGTAGATGTTCTACTCTAGCAGCCACTTTGGCAGGTAACCAACCAGGTTGTCTTATATTGTAAAAGGTAATGTGGCTGGTGATTTTTAGACTCCACTAGCCACTCTGGCCAAAAGTTAATTTCATAACCTGAGTGGAGGTATTAAAAGCAAACGGCATTGTTGCTGCATGTGCACATTTCAGACCATCCTGCCCCCAAAACTCTGACCTGGAAATCTGTGACCTTGTAGTGCAGTGAAGCAATGAATTAATTAAAATAGCACATGCATTTAACCTCTGTGCATCTATCATTTGTTGTGTTTTGAATTGCTAGCAGAAACAAGTAGGTAACTAGTTGCATAAGCACTTGACAATAACAAAATGACTGTACTTTAATATAGCTATACTTGACTTATGAGCAAGATAACAAGAGGGCTAATTAAACTGCCATCCTCTACTGATTAGATATTGGGATTTATTAAGTGTTCAGTATTAATCTGGTATTAAAGTTATAAAATAACTCTCTCCGGTTGATTTATCAAATTCTTACTGAGTTTTTAAAGCTAAATGAATTATTAGTCAATTAGTCACACCCTCTCTGGTGTGGTAGATTTCTGCTAATCCTTCGGAGAATAACTGGATGTACACGTTAACAAAGCAAAATGGACACCAATACCTTTTAAAATGCATAAGGTCATATTTGACAGCACCCTCAATGTTTGGATGAGAGGGGTTGCCACGGTGATCTCCATTTCATTTGATAATTCTGATCCATCTGGATCCATCCGACCTCTTTCAGTTACTAAAAAACCTGGAGGTCTAGACTGTCACAGCATCGCTTCATCATCTCAATTTCTTCCTTAACATCTGGAATGAAGAATGAATCGCACTGTTTTGTATGGATGCATGCAGGCAGGTATGCCATTGTACACAAAGGACAACACACACAGCAGCTACTGCAGATACAGAATTGACCAGAGATTGACATTGGTTGGTTAGAGTTGGTTATTCACCAAGGCGACTGCCATGTAGGAGACTGCAAGTTTATAATTGTGAAAATTAAATAACGTAAATTTACTGACAAATTAAGCAACTTGACAGTTACGCAAGTAAAAAAAACAGCATTGGTCAGAGGGATGGCCTTGGACTGTTTGGAGCTGTTGTGTGGTGGTGATGGTGGTAGGGCTGTAATGATATAGAATTTCCCATAACCACGTGAGTGGTAATAAATTTCATACAATAAAGCCCTAAGTGAAGCACAGCTACAAATATAAAATACACAGACATTCTTTGATAACTATGGTACTGCAGCATTAACTTCCCTGTTGTATTCACATTCTTGCTATAACTAGCTAGTCGATTGCTAGCATAGAAGGCTGGCTACGAAACATTTGAGTTGACAGTTGAGCTCAGGAGATTTTCCGACCATAAAGCATGTGAACGCGAACCAGTCGCTTGACCTCACCTGAAAGCAGCATAAGTCTCATTACAAGGATTCCTTTGATCTTGGTGTTAAAATGATTTTTTGAAAATGGGGCCCTGGGGCCGGTTGCACCAGCTGTGCATGAGTAAGAACTAAGCCAAGTTGTGACTTAAATCTCTACTAAGTTCCAACTTGCGCAATATTAAAATTGAATACTTTACACCACAAAACATAGTTAGAACGTAACGCCTTGTATGAACTAAATATTTCTGAAAGCCATTAACAGCGTAATTAATAGGGTTGTAAAGATACACCAGTGCATCGTGATGCAAACGTCACGATACGATTGCAAACGTCACGATACGACTGCATCGGTGTGACATGGCTGAATCGTGATGAATCGTTAATTTGCATGGTAAACTTTTATTTATTTTTACATTTAATTGAATTATAATTATTCACATGGAAATTGCGGTTTTAAAAATGAAGCAATACATTTTATACTTTGGTAGTCATATTTTTTGTTATTTGAATGTCCTCTGAGTATCTGTGGGAAGGGGGGCATCTGTCAGATCTGGTTACATTAGTCAGACGGTCACATTGCAGGTAATTGTATCATACTGCATTGTATCCTGATTTATCAGGAGAATTCGGCTGTACCTGACCACTTACTCTGCCCAGCTTCTTGTCCAGACCATGGTCACCTCACGTCTGGACTACTGCAACTCCCTTCTCGCAAGCCTACCAGCCTGCGCCATTCTGCCCCTACAACTGGTCCAGAATGCGGCTGCTCGGCTTGTGTTCAACCTCCCGAAGTTTTCGCACGTCACCCCCCCTGCTGAAGTCACTCCACTGCCTGCCGGTCGTGGCCAGGATCAGGTTCAAAGTTCTGACCCTGGCCTACACTGCAGCCAAAAGGTCAGGCCCCTCCTACCTACAGGACTTAATCCAGCACTACACTCCTGCTCGACCACTTCGCTCTGCTGCTGCAGGGCGACTTGCACTTCCCTCCCTCCGTGTTAAAGGCTCCCACTCGTCCCGACTGCGGAGCTTTTCCACCCTAGCTCCCCAGTGGTGGAATGAACTCCCCACTCCGCTGCGCTCAGCTGAAACACTGTCTGTTTTTCGTCGTGGTCTGAAAACGCACTTTTTCAGACTCCACCTCGACTAAAATTATACCTATATAGGGCCATTCTACAGTATTCGCTTCCTGTTTTCTATTTAACTTGTGTTTTCGGTTATTCTATAGTTCAGAATGTATAGCTGACTGTGTGTACTTCTCATGTTTATTACTACGGATAGCTCCTACACTGAGAAAGCTGTGCTTTGTCGGATTTGCTTTGTAGTCGCGTCAATGACCTTCAATATGCATTTATTGTACGTCGCTTTGGATAAAAGCGTCTGCCAAATGATTGTAATGTAATGTTATCGTATCGTTATAAATTAAGAGAAATCGCATTGCATCGTTGTCCAGAGTATCGTTATTGTATCGTATCGTCATCAAGTCCAAGGTTTACACCCCTAGTAATTAATAATGTTGAAATGGCAGAACGATTTTTATATACTGATGAATTGCTTTAAAACTGTTAACTATTTCGGACTTGAGACCACTTCGGACCATAGATATCAAACTATGACGAGTTTGATATCTATGCTCGTCACGTTTTAAGAGGGAATAGTTTGCGTTCACTCCAAGCAACGCTGAGACAAAACATGGTAGATTAGATGTTGAGATTCCAACGTTATTTGAGACAGACAGAGATGAGACATAAACCATTGAATAATGCTTATTCTGTCTTCATAATCAGGCAGTGGTGTAGTGGATGGCAGGCAGAAATCAGCTGCTTGAAAACAAAAATCCACGCTAGTGCAACGCTATTTCCTGTTCACATTTTTAAATGCTACTCATTGGATCAATCATCATCGACGTAATTTTGTGTGACTATACATTACTTTACGAAGGGCTTACACCCTCCTAACTAAGTTTTGTGTTAAGGACACATGCATGGTGCAACCAAATTTAGTAGTTCACTAGTTGTAAACTAACTAGTAGCTACTAAGCCTGTAGTCTGAGCTATACGTCCAACTTAAGGGAGAACTTACGAATAGCTGGTGCAAACCAACCCTGATCTGAAACAAAGCACTACATTTGTTAGAAGATTTGAATTAGTTCAGGTGTGCTTGCAGTACAGAGTGTTCTCTGACAGTCTCCTTCAGTCCTAAACTGGTTTCCATTGGTTACCTGGGAGGTCAGTGAGGTCATCTGGGATCTGGTTTAGGGCCAGCTTCAAGGAGGTTGTCATCTGTGTGTCCATTTCTTCCACAAGGAATTCCTGAGTAATTATTTGAAAAGATTTCATCATTTTCTGTTGTAAAGTAATTTTTTTTATTCATTTGTTGTGTATAACAACAATCTACATTTACATGGACACTGCATCACATGTGAAACTGAAAAACAGCATTTGCTAGATTAGGTGGTGATCTTAATAAAAGTAATAAAATGTATGTGTGCCTTACCCAGGCTTAGACTTATGTAGGCTAAATGTAATGAAACGTTAGTACAAAAAGTGGTACTGCCTTGCATGCATTATTATACTGTATCTGTCATTTCTCTCAATCTGGGTTATAGATTGACGGTTACATATCCTTTAGTCTAGGAATAGATTAGTTTGAAAATGAGATTATTATTGATATGACCCATAATTAAATATGTGTGGTTAGCTGTAGACGCATTAATTATTCTTTTACTTGACAATAAAATTCTTGGGATGTGCACCTGCTCCTTTAAGGCTGTGGTTGTGCCTCATGGACGTGGGCGGTAAGACTTCACTCCAGCGGAGATGGTCAATAATGTTCGCCTCAAAAAAAGATTTGAGTTTCCAAAAGCGGACAATGACTAATGAGACAATCGCACAAACTGAAAGGGTTTTTACGGCTAACTTTTGGAAAAACAAACAACTCGAAAACTTGAACAAGCTAAACAACGCAAACGGGGTCTGCTGGAGCTGGCCAGGCGACGCCAGGGAATTCCCACGCAAGTTTGAGGCGGTGCTACGGTAAGCACCTATTTTTAATGCGTTCTCAAGAATGGGTCATTTATATTGTAATTCTTCGGCGTGTAGGAAGTGTTAAGGCGCACTACGTGAGGTTTTGCGAAGCGTTAAAATGAGTACATGCCTTAGATGTAAAACCTTTCTTTATTGTTTTATAATTTACCTTGTGTGCACGTGCGTAACAATACCATACACATTGAATTAACCCCACCCCCTTGGAAAATTAAGTGTTCCATAAAGGTTAGGAGAAATTTTCTACAGAAAACTAACCTGCAGATTGCTGAATTCTTTCAGCATTTTTTCCCTGGCCTTAAGGAACATGGCATTTTTGGACGTCTCAATTTTGTCTTTCAGTTTCTCTTGAATCTGATTGAAAGAAGATTTTCCATGGATACCAGAGCATTCTGAAAATAAACAAACACATTCATGCATTAATTTCTAATAGCTAACGTATTAATATTGGTAAAATTGTGATTATTTCATTCCCAATTGTCTAATATTGAAATGGCAACCTTGATATGTCTGTTGCATGGTGTCTCGGATTGAATCACTGAGGGAATTGTAGATCTGCTTCTTTCTCTTTAAGATTTCCTTCTCCAACTTCTTGTGCAATTTTCTTTGCTAGATGATATGAAAGGGAAGATGTTTCAGTTCATGTGTTAAATTACAGAGGTAATTTCTGTAACGGAGCATTAGGTCTCACCTCTGTTCTAATGTACACCAGACGCAGGTATTTCTCTGTATTCTTTTTCATGTGATATTTGAGAAGATCTTTTGAAATGAAGTCCTCAAGAAAACTTGAGAAGATCCCTTTGATCGATGCTCTCGAACATCCAGTGCTTGAACGACAATTTGAAATACACACCTCTGATGCACTTGACTGTGTTAGGTGGACAGCAGAGTGAAAATAAACTGTCCCTGACAACTTATACTTCAGAGTGGATTGTGGTCACTGACCCAATTAATGAAACATGAACGGGAATATGACTGAATTATGATTGTCCACTCCAAATCATCAGATATAGGCCTATTAGTTTTCTAAAAGGGAAATACATGATTCATAAACACAAAGGTCACTCACCCAAATGTTGTCAGAAAGAGGTTTTTTTCACTTATCTTCCTGTACATGGGTTCTGACAGAGTGTAGTTCAGATCAACTACCCCTACTTTGCCAGACCGGTAATATCCGTCATTTCTACACAAGGCTTTGAGTGTCTTGTGGTAGCCTCTGTTATCACACCCTGTCTGCACAAAAAAACAAGTGCAAACGAGAAATGACCATGTATGGAAAGCCATTCATGCATCGGCGTCTCTTTTTCGCAGAGCAAGCTGCTTGGGTGTTACAAAAAAAGAGTAACCGAGTAAACACAAGGACACAGCATTCAACACACGTCAAAAGAGTTATTGCTACAGCTGGGGGTTCTGCGTATGTCAAAAGTTTTATTCTGATTACATGCTTGGGGCATGTAAAACACACTCCTTAATCCAATCAATTCATACAGTGTGCTTTTAAACGGTTCTTTTGGAATTTTCAATCGGAATGAATTAATTAATTAATGTATTCAGAATGATGAAATATTCTGCATGGCAACAGTTTGAAATTCACATTTTCCTATCAACAGCAAGAATACATTTCTGCTGCCCTAACATTTCATTTTCAGTGATTGACAGTTATTTATTCTCTACTTCAGTTGGCTCCTGTCTAAACTGTCTTACAAATACATGCACTCTGCTCCTGCTGAATGGCTGAAGCTAAGCAGGTGTGGGCTTGATTAGTACTCAGATGGCAGACCTGCTGGGAAAGCGATGTTGCTGCTGGAAGTGGTATCAGTGACTTTACTCTCCTTCTCCACCTAGACTGATGTGTGGTGAGCACAAAATGGCTGCAGCGCATCACCCAGGTGGGTGCTACACATTGGTGGTGGTTGAGGTGAGTTTCCTCCTCACCATTGTTAAGTGTTCGTGAGTTTCTTGAAAGGCGCATGTAAATATAATGTATAATAATAATAAAAGATACAAACAACAATATAGAATATTGGCTAGAGAATGTCAGAAAGGCTTTCAATTTCCACAGAAGTTTTACCAGCTAAAAACTGCCGGTTGCCAGCTAACACAAACTCACTGGTTCCAGCACACACTTTGTGGCATTTCTCAGGCAGGCTTTCTGTGCTGCCCTTGTTCCCATCAGCAGACAGTCCTGGAGGTCTTTGTAAACTTTGCTCAAAGCTTTATTCAAATTTTTGCACATTTTTTTCAGCTCCTTTTCGAGTCGGTTGAACTCCTGGGAATGCGAAGACTGAACCTGAAAAAAGGCAACACTTACTCTCACACATAAAGCGTAGCATCTGATGTTAAAGTGAACACTTAAACATGACATGCATATTCAATGAAACACTGCCCAAAAGATGTCACCTCACATTTGCTGTTCATATCAGATCCATTTCTAATTTTGCGAAACAGTGTAACAAGTCACTAAAACACAAATTAATGTTTCTTACTAGCTAGCTATCTGGACTTTGAACATGCAGTAGGAGTTAGCTGGCTGCACACCAGAATTCCAGCAGACTGTCTTTAATATGGCAATTCAGACACAGCACCTAGCTGAAGCACTGTCAGCAGTGAAATCATGTGCATTTGGTTCTTCGTCATATTATAATTATTATTTTTTTTTTTAAATATTAAAATATACATATTGATGCAGTTGAAACACACCTTTGAACTGAGGGCATCCTTTGAAAAGTGAAGATGTGAAATGATTCCAGAAACATCAGATATGTAATCTTTCACTTCCTTCACGGAATGGGAGACGTACAGCTTCTTAATGTGCTCCTCCAGATATGGCAATTCTTTGTAAATCATTAAAAAAAACGAACAAAATAAATAAACCACTAGTTAGCACTTAAAACACTTTATTTTCTCTTCACCTTGTGCTCAAATATATATATATATATATATATATATATATATATATATATATATAAAATGTTTTTTTTACCAGTTTCATTGAGCTCCAGAACATTTGACTTCTTCTGTGCAATTCTCTTGAATTGTTCAGAACTCACAGTGAACACATCAAAAAACCCATCTGAATGCTCTTCATCACCAAGCAGAAATTTCTGAAATCAAGTGTTATAATTATTATTCACACGTAATTATTAAAGATGGCTTTTTCTGTAATGTGCTGTGTTGGGGAAGCTACTCTGAAAATAAAGCTACCAGTCACTCAACACTGGAACAGGTACCAATAAGAGAAAAGTAGTTAACTAAAATAAACTACTTTAAAAAAAAAATTTTGTTGACTATATTGAAGCTACTTCATGAACAAACATAAATGAGGTCACCTATGGGCCATTCCAGAAGTTAGCTAATGCTACTGTTTTTATGTTCAGACCCTCTTTAAATAGCATAAGTATTCATTCTTAAGTTAACAGTTAATTTTGCTACAGGTTTTTTCAAGTTGACTTAAGGGGAGAAATGTTCAAGATAAGTTCTCATAAGTTATATTGTTCAGTTTTAATAGTGAATGACCTGATGTTAGCTAACTAGATACATTTCTGTCACTTGCTCATTTAATGAATCCAAAGCCACAAACTCACCAAACTAAACCAACCAGCTAAAACCTAAAATTCATTAATAGCATTGCCAAAATGACAGTTTGTTTATTAAAACACTAACAGAAGGTTCTTTAAATTACTAAATAACTTTACAGCCAACTAACTGAATCTCACGGATGCACTGAAACAATGATGAGAGGTATGGCTATGGTACTGCAGACTCCTCATCCATGACTTTGTGCCAATGTATTTATTTATTTTATTTTTTTTGCAATTAAAATTTTAAAAAGTTGTTATTGCTTCGGCAGTTTAAACTAGGGGACATGTCGCTTTCTCTACGCTACCTCAGTACTTGGTTAAAGTAGTTAAACCACATACTAGGCTACTGGGAAATAATTAAGCTATTAGCTCCATTACATGTAGTTCCGCACTCATTACAAATTCAGTCCCCCCCCCCCCCCCCCCCCCCCCCAGTCTACCATAATGTGAACGTAGAACACATTAGATAATGCCAAAATGAATAGCAATTCATGTTTGGGCTAGCTAGGTAGTTGCAGCTATGCTATGATGTGCTAGCCAGCTAGCTGTTCCAAACATTACATAACACTCAACATTACTGCATGGTAACAAACTCTGCCCCCACACTAAATTACAATTTATTTAATGTTATGTAATGTGCTAGTCCAAACATGAATTGCTATTTACTTTGGCGTTATCTAATGTTCTAGGCAGCTAGCTACGTTCACATTACAGTAGCCTATTTTTACACTGGCTGAGGCAAAATATACCTACAGAGTGAAGCACATGACGCACATGACAGGAGCTCATGAAGGGACCGGATTTGTCATGACACCACTAGTACCAACACTAGTAATGTGTGATAAGAATACGATCGTCCAGATTATGCAACTATTATGCAATTTGTGGTAGCATTCCCTTTGTGGGAAGTCATGATATAATGAGTTATACAAACATAGTAATATATTATGTTCCTGATGATACTAAGAATTCCTGTTAGTCTGTTTAGTTGTCTTTGCGGAAGAGTAAGATGCAGCAAATGTCAGTTACAGTAAAGCTATCACAGTAAACTCACCTTTGTTTTTTCTTTCAAGAGAGCACTGATGTCTTCTTTAAGTCTTTCATTACGGAACAGTATGCATGCCTGTTTTTCTCTTCTTTCAGGATCCTGATAAATATATTCATATTAAATGTCAAATATGACATATTTCTTATGAAATATTCAATGTTTATATAACCTCTACTTACCACAATGTTACTTTCTATATCAAGATCCTCATCTGTGAGATGATAATTCCTGGTAAAATTTGAAAATGCATTCAGAATTAAAAACATGATAGGTCTGTATACAGGTGTACTCAATATTTCTAAAGGAATTAATAATGTAGCAGCTAACTCTCTGATCTCCTCCGGGTTGATGACATCTGTTTTGGTGGCGATGAAGGTGATATTTTGACACTCTCCTCCTCCAGCAACAGTTCTCAATGACTTATCAAAGATCTCATTGGCAACTTTCTCAGACAAAGCACGGTTTATCTCGTTCACAATCCAGACAGAGGAGCACTGGCTGAGACACTGTTGGATTTAAAAATAATTTTGTCAGTTTCAGCATTGCCCTTCGAAGTAGGAACCAGTTGGCTAGACCTGAATGTGCTCTTTTCTGCTCCCTAAAGTGACAGTGCCGTGTCGATGGTATGGGCTCATTAGCACGACTGGACAATCCAAATAGATAGAATTAAATTACAGATTAAACCATGAAACACTGACAGTACCTCTTTCCACATCTCGCTTCTGTGTTTACTGACATCTCCGGCCCCAGGCAGATCCACCAGCACAATCCTCTCCAGGAGAGCTGGTGATTTGGGCAAGGAGATGGTGACTCGCTTTACAAGAGGCCAGAACTGCTGCTCCCCTGCTCTTTTGTCACTTCGAATGTAGCACCCAATGCTTTGAGACAGTTCTTTGGCCTGTAGAGACATTTTAGGAGCTTGTATATTCAATTTAAATCGACAGCCAGAATCTAGTCAACCTGTCAAAAAAGATGTCCATTTACCCTGAAGTATTATTGCACGTAAGACTCACAGTGTCAAAATCCCTCGTCTTCCTGCCTGTGGCTAGAATCTCAGGAAACACTCTGGCTCCCACCAATTCCCAGTAATTCTTCAGTCCTTCTTCTCCATAAATGGCTCTAATCTTTTCTTTTGCCATTTGGATCATTTCCTCATCTTCTGCATTCTCTGCTGCCATGTTTTCTGGGTCCTTTTCATTTTTGAGTAATTCTACCAGGAATTGTAGTTCTGATTTCCAGTCCTGAAGTAATAATTTCTTAATTATCAACATGTATTATCATTTTGCATGTAAGAGTACATACTGTAGAACATGTTGGCATTGATCTATTTATGGGAACCAGTCATAGTTTGTAATGCCTTGTAGCCAGTCATACTTGAGTTTGTAGTGCCTTTATGCCTTGTAAATGTCATAACTATGCGGATTGCTGTGCAATAACTAATTTCCTGTTTTGTGTTCATCTGCTTACCTCTGTGCTGATGAATTCAATATCAGCTTTGTATTTATTGGAATCAGTATTTGCTTGCACATGCACAAAGACTGAAGTGCAGGCGTGCATGCTTCCCGAAGGCAGAAGTTGGTTTTCATCGACAACTGCATTGATCAAGGAGCTCTTCCCTGCTCCCGTCTTCCCAAAGAGTCCGATGTAAATTTTCTCTTTTGGGCTTTCTGTTAAATGTGATATCTTCATTCTGCAGGGATAGGACACATTTCTGAATTGGACAGATTTAATAACCCAGTGAAAGTTACTTGAAATGGTACTGAAGTATTTTTGAAACAGTTACAGCATTTCCACATTTTCACTATGTGTAATTAAAGTAAGTAAAATTAAGAATTATCCTGTGACCAAACCACTGTCATGTGTGGGCCTATTACAGATTCTTTAAGACTCTTATACTGAAGATAAGTGATTCATCTTGTTTTGAAAAACAAAATACTCTACAGCTGGCAATGACAAGGAGCAGTAACATGTTGATAACATGCGTTCTGTTCATTGATCGCAGGATTACATTGATTTCAGATTTTAAGGGCTTGCACCTCAAATGAATTTCAAATAAATGTATAACACAATAACTTTTTACTTCAGCTTTTCCAGAAATGTCTTGCTCTGTTCCTCTCTGCAGGAAACACTTTGGAGTTTGGTGTAAATCTGAGATATGGCTTGTTTTCCATCCTCTAATGCATCTTCACCTGTTAAGACACAGTGGAATCACAGTGAAAAACATGCGTTAGACGTTTGACTTTTACATGTCATCACTGGACCGATACTGAACAAATAAATGGAAACCTAACCGTGTTCTGATGTTGAAGGGTTCTGGTGGCTCCTTACTAATGTGGGGTGCATTTTGTTGCCATGGTTTGGGCAATGTTTTTTTTAAAATGAATTATTCTTAGATTACTGTTTTCCATATGGTTTTAAGCATCTAAATCCAACTAAATCCAATTTAAACATTAAACAACGCCAATAAGA
Source organism: Synaphobranchus kaupii (assembly GCA_029718625.1). Taxonomy (NCBI): domain Eukaryota; kingdom Metazoa; phylum Chordata; class Actinopteri; order Anguilliformes; family Synaphobranchidae; genus Synaphobranchus; species Synaphobranchus kaupii. The sequence continues at coordinate 10,464,658 of CM056399.1, forward strand.
ACAGGAGTGTAACGTTCCGTTCCCGTCCTGTCCGTTTTCCATGTTTTCCTTGTTTCCTTCCGTGTCATGTTGGATCCCTTGTCCGTGTTTCCCTCCTGGCTGTGGACTGGGCGTCTCCCTCGGGTACTTTTGGTTTCATTTTCCACTTTAGCTTCCGCCTATCACTCGCCCCTCTCGTTACTCACATTCCTCACTGCTGTGCTTCGGCAATCACTCCTGATTTAACATCACACCTGTTTCTCGTTTTCTCCTTCACTTCCTGCACCATTTAAACCCCTGGCTGGCTGCTATTCAGCGCCAGTTCGTTGACTAACCTACCGTGTTTGTTTCGTATCCCGTTTCTGGTCCAGTGTTTGTGAACCTGCTGGTTCATACCTGTTCGCCTGGTTTCCTGACTGGTAGCTATCTCTGCTAATCTTTCGCTGCTGCATGCATTTACCTGTTTCCCTTCAAAACCTCCAGACGCCGCAGTTCCAGTCTTCCCGCAGCTGTGTTTGTCCTCCCCGTGTTACGTACCTCCCGTACTCGTGTTGCAGTACCAGGACCTCTGCATGCCAGCCGGCTTACGCCAGTATTGCCCGAGCTACGCCGCACCTTCCAACTCGGCGGTGCATTCACCAGCTACAGTCCTGTCACAACACCCTGCCTTTAACCTCTGCTTTCTGCCCGGTTACTCAAGCTACCCGGTCCAGTTTCCAGTCCTGTTCCAGCCCAGTTCCGATCCAGTTTCCAGTCCAGCTCCAGTCCAGTTTCCAGTCCAGTTCCAGTCCAGTTCCGGTGTTTTAGACACCTCCGTTCAAGTCCAGTTCCGGCTTGGAACAAGTTCCGTGCCGTCCCCTGTGTTCCTGAGTGGACCTTCCGGTCCAGCTTCCAGTCCAGTTCCAGTCCAGTTCCGGTGTTTTAGACACCTCCGTTCAAGTCCAGTTCCGGCTTGGAACAAGTTCCGTGCCGTCCCCTGTGTTCCTGAGTGGACCTTCCGGTCCAGTTTCCAGTCCAGTTCCCAGTCCAGTTCCAGTCCAGTTCCGGTGTTTTATACACCTCCGTTCAAGTCCAGTTCCGGCTTGGAACAAGTTCCGTGCCGTTCCCGTTTCCTGAGTGGACCTTCCGGTCCAGTTTCCAGTCCAGTTCCGATCCAGTTTCCAGTCCAGTTCCAGTCCAGTTCCAGTCCAGTTCCGGTGTTTTAGACACCTCCGTTCAAGTCCAGTTCCGGCTTGGAACAGTTCCGTGTTTCCTCAAGTCCAGCTCCGGCTTGGAGCAGTCCTCAGTTGGACGCTATCCTGTGTTAACTAACTAACCTGTTTTGCTCCCGTGTACAGCTTTGGGACCACCCCAACGCTTAATAAAGTTCCACTTTCTGTAATCTGTCTCCTGGTCGTTGCACTTGGGTTCGTCCCGTATCAGGATCGTAACAGAACGAACTGGCCAACAATATGGACCCAGCCGATCTGGAACAGATTCGCCACGCCTTCTCCTGCCAAACTGCGATCAGCGACCAACAGGGTCGCCGTTTGGATGATGTGCTGGAAGTAGTTAGGGGCATCACGGAGCAAGTATCCCAACTTTCGCTCCACCAACCGCTACTACGGATTCCAGCCAACCCTACTCCTTCCTCTCCCGAACCCCATCCGGAGGCACCGGCTCCCACTTCCAGCCGTGAGCCCCGTGTACAACACCCCGAGTTATATCGCGGGGGGTTGGGGAGATGTCGTGAATTTCTACTTAAATGTGACATAGTGTTTCGGATGCAGCCCTCCTCCTTCGCCTCTGACTCCAGCAAGATCGCGTTCATTATGAGCAGCCTGGGAGGGAGCGCCCTGGAGTGGGCTACATCCATCTGGGACAGCCAGGCTCCGTTATGCAGCAACTTCGCAGCCTTTACGGCAGAGATGCGACGTGTGTTTGAACACCCGACCTGTGGACGTGACGCTACCCAGCGTCTGCTTCAAGTTCGCCAAGGCAACCGCAGTGTCGCAGAAATGGCCATTCAGTTTCGTACCCTCGCCGCGGAGTCAGGATGGAATGACGCCTCCCTCCAGGGGGCTTTCCGCCAAGCTCTCAGCGAGGAACTCAAGGACCAGCTTGCCACTCGGGAGGAATCCAACTCCCTTAATAGCCTCATCAGCCTCGCTATAGCCATCGATAATCGTCTCCGCATCCGGGCCCGGGAGCGGGGAGGAAGTTCCGGGCGTCATTCGCCCTCCGTCGTCTCTAATGTTCATTCACACTCCATCACTGGATCTCGGGCGCCTACGGGCGGGTCCGAGGAAGAGCCCATGCAACTGGGCAGAGTTGCGGTCAATCCCGAGGAGCGTCAGCGCCGTCAGCGCACCAGATCCTGTTTCTATTGCGGCAAGCCTGGCCATCAGATCGCCTCCTGTCCCATTCGCCCAAAAGAAGGGGCTCGCCAGTAAGACTGGGCGTACTGACGAGCCCCATCGTTCCCAACCATGCTGCCCAGGACCGCCTCATGTTCAAGGCTACTCTCCTTTGGAGGGACAAGACCCTATCTTCTTCGGCCCTAATTGACTCCGGAGCTGACGCCAGCTTCATGGATATCACCTTCGCCAGGAGGGCCGGCATTCCCACGGAACGTCTCACTTCACCCATTTCAGCTCTAGCTCTGGACGGTAGGAGGTTGGGGTTAGTTACCCACTCCACCGTTCCTATCCAATTAGTTCTATCTGGCAATCATCGGGAGTCCATTCAGCTATTACTGATTAACTCCCAACAATCTGCTCTGGTTTTAGGTCAGACCTGGCTTCGCCTCCACAATCCCCATATTGACTGGAAAGCCGGTCGCATCCTGGCGTGGAGTGCCCACTGTCTAGCCAGCTGTCTCCGTTCTGCACTACCCCCTCCGGGGCCCAGTAAACCCTGTTCCATGCAACCTATACCGGATTTAACGAATGTTCCCAGCGAGTATCACGACCTCGCGCAAGTATTTTCTAAATCACGTGCTCTGTCCTTACCTCCTCACAGGCCGTATGACTGCGCCATTGACCTACTGGCTGGAGCTAAACTGCCATCGGGACGCCTCTACAGTCTGTCTGGACCGGAGAAACTAGCCATGGAGGAATACATCCACGACTCCCTCGCTTCGGGTATTATCCGTCCCTCTTCATCCCCAGTCGGTGCAGGGTTCTTCTTCGTTGGGAAGAAGGATGGCTCCCTGCGACCCTGCATCGACTACCGGGGCCTCAACCAGGTCACCATCCGTAACAAATACCCTCTTCCCCTCATTAACACCGCCTTTGAAGCCCTCTCTCCAGCTGTGACGTTCACCAAGCTCGACCTCCGGAATGCGTATCACTTGGTGCGTATCCGTGAGGGGGACGAGTGGAAGACTGCTTTTAATACCCCGTTGGGCCACTACGAATACCTGGTGGTCCCTTTCGGCCTTACTAACGCCCCAGCAGTCTTCCAGAGCATGGTGAACGACGTCCTGCGGGACCTCCTAGGGAGGAGCGTTTTTGTTTATATCGATGATATTTTAATTTTTTCTCAATCCCCGCAGGAGCATGTCCGTCACGTTCGAGAGGTTCTCCAGCGGCTGTTGGAGAATCAGCTGTTTGTTAAGGCTGAGAAATGTTCCTTCCACGCTTCCACGGTCCCGTTCCTCGGCTTTATTATCGAGGAGGGCAGTATCCGGGCGGACCCTGTGAAAATCAAGGCGGTGACAGAATGGCCCCAACCCACCTCCCGCAAGCACCTTCAACAGTTCCTGGGGTTTGCAAATTTCTACCGCCGCTTTATTCGCAATTACAGTTCCATTGCTGCTCCCCTGACTAAACTCACTTCCGTTGCCCTGCCTTACTGTTGGAATTCCGATGCCCAGCGAGCTTTCGAGCTACTCAAGGCTCGGTTTTCCTCAGCACCTATCCTCCTTCACCCTGACACTTCTCGGCAGTTTGTCGTTGAGGTGGATGCCTCCGACACCGGCGTGGGGGCCATTCTGTCTCAACGGTCCGCCTCTGATAGCAAGCTCCATCCCTGCGCATTCTTCTCCCGGAGGCTGTCCTCCGCCGAGAGGAACTACGATGTCGGGGATCGGGAACTGCTGGCGATAAAACTGGCTCTTGAGGAGTGGCGCCACTGGCTGGAGGGGGCAGGTACCCCTTTTCTTGTTTTTACCGACCATCAAAACCTCATTTATTTAAGATCTGCCAAGAGGCTCAATTCTCGTCAGGCTAGATGGTCGTTATTTTTTGCACGCTTTAATTTCTCTGTTTCTTTCCGCCCTGGTTCCCGTAATATTAAAGCAGATGCCCTGTCCCGCATTTTTTCCCCTCCCTCCAGTCCTGCTGATCCGGAGCCCATTTTGCCGGCCTCCTGTGTGGTGGCTGCGGTCTCCTGGGAGATTGAGGGCATTGTGAAGGCCGCCCAGACTTCCCAACCGGACCCCCGCAATAACCCTAACTCCTGTCTTTTTGTCCCCGATTCCGTCCGCTCCCAGGTCCTCGAATGGGTTCACGCCTCGTGCCTGGCATGTCACCCAGGTGTCGCCAGAACTATCGCCCTCGTCAGGAGGAGTTTCTGGTGGCCTACCCTTAAAGGGGATACCCGTGCCTTCGTCCTGGCCTGCTCGGTGTGCGCCAGGAGCAAGGCTTCCCACCAGCCTCCCTCCGGTCTTCTCCTTTCCCTCCCCGTCCCTGGCCGTCCTTGGAGTCACATTGGTGTGGACTTCGTAACCGGTCTGCCGTTGTCAGAAGGTAACACCGTCATTCTGACAATAGTGGACCGGTTCTCCAAGGCGGTTCACTTTGTTCCCCTCCCCAAGCTCCCGTCCGCCCTTGAAACCGCTGAGCTCTTGGTGCTACACGTGGTCAGGCTGCACGGGATCCCCTCTGACATCGTGTCAGACCGTGGGCCCCAGTTCTCCTCCCGAGTTTGGAGGGCGTTCTGTGCAGCCCTGGGTGCCTCTCCTAGTCTTTCCTCGGGTTTCCATCCCCAGTCTAATGGTCAGGCAGAGAGGGCGAACCAGGACCTGGGGGCCGCCCTGCGGTGCGTTACAGTGCGCAATCCTGCCTCTTGGAGCCGTTTTCTCCCCTGGGTCGAGTACGCACATAACTCCCTTAAGAGTGCCTCTACTGGCCTATCCCCGTTTGAGTGTGCTTTAGGCTATCAACCCCCTCTTCTGTCGACCCAGGAGGCCGAGATAGCTGTCCCCTCTGTTAGGGCCCATGTCCTTCGTTGTAAAAACATTTGGAGACTCACACGCACCGCACTCCTTCACGCCAATTCCCGCTCCCAACGTCTGGCGGACCTTCACAGGACCGCAGCCCCACAGTATAGGGCCGGTCAGCAGGTCTGGCTCTCCACTGCAAACATCTCCCTTCCCTCTTCATCCAGAAAGCTTCAGCCCCGTTTTATTGGTCCCTTCCCCATCATTTGTCTAGTTAACCCGGTGTCTGTTAAACTTTCCCTCCCCGCCTCCCTCAAAGTTTACCCTGTGTTTCATGTGTCCCAGGTTAAGCCTGTCTCCTCCAGCCCCCTCAGTACCCCTACCATCCCGCCTCCTCCCGTCCGAGTTGTTGACAACGCCCCGGCCTACACGGTGAACCGTGTTATTGATATCCGCCGCAGGGGCCGGGGTTTCCAATACCTCGTCGACTGGGAGGGGTACGGTCCTGAGGAGAGGTCGTGGCTCCACAAGAGCCTGATCTTGGACCATTCAGTAATCCAAGACTTCCACGAACAGTTCCCTGACAAGACCAGGCCTCCGGGTACGCCAGGTGGCGTACATTGAGGGGGGGGTACTGTAACGTTCCGTTCCCGTCCTGTCCGTTTTCCATGTTTTCCTTGTTTCCTTCCGTGTCATGTTGGATCCCTTGTCCGTGTTTCCCTCCTGGCTGTGGACTGGGCGTCTCCCTCGGGTACTTTTGGTTTCATTTTCCACTTTAGCTTCCGCCTATCACTCGCCCCTCTCGTTACTCACATTCCTCACTGCTGTGCTTCGGCAATCACTCCTGATTTAACATCACACCTGTTTCTCGTTTTCTCCTTCACTTCCTGCACCATTTAAACCCCTGGCTGGCTGCTATTCAGCGCCAGTTCGTTGACTAACCTACCGTGTTTGTTTCGTATCCCGTTTCTGGTCCAGTGTTTGTGAACCTGCTGGTTCATACCTGTTCGCCTGGTTTCCTGACTGGTAGCTATCTCTGCTAATCTTTCGCTGCTGCATGCATTTACCTGTTTCCCTTCAAAACCTCCAGACGCCGCAGTTCCAGTCTTCCCGCAGCTGTGTTTGTCCTCCCCGTGTTACGTACCTCCCGTACTCGTGTTGCAGTACCAGGACCTCTGCATGCCAGCCGGCTTACGCCAGTATTGCCCGAGCTACGCCGCACCTTCCAACTCGGCGGTGCATTCACCAGCTACAGTCCTGTCACAACACCCTGCCTTTAACCTCTGCTTTCTGCCCGGTTACTCAAGCTACCCGGTCCAGTTTCCAGTCCTGTTCCAGCCCAGTTCCGATCCAGTTTCCAGTCCAGCTCCAGTCCAGTTTCCAGTCCAGTTCCAGTCCAGTTCCGGTGTTTTAGACACCTCCGTTCAAGTCCAGTTCCGGCTTGGAACAAGTTCCGTGCCGTCCCCTGTGTTCCTGAGTGGACCTTCCGGTCCAGCTTCCAGTCCAGTTCCAGTCCAGTTCCGGTGTTTTAGACACCTCCGTTCAAGTCCAGTTCCGGCTTGGAACAAGTTCCGTGCCGTCCCCTGTGTTCCTGAGTGGACCTTCCGGTCCAGTTTCCAGTCCAGTTCCCAGTCCAGTTCCAGTCCAGTTCCGGTGTTTTATACACCTCCGTTCAAGTCCAGTTCCGGCTTGGAACAAGTTCCGTGCCGTTCCCGTTTCCTGAGTGGACCTTCCGGTCCAGTTTCCAGTCCAGTTCCGATCCAGTTTCCAGTCCAGTTCCAGTCCAGTTCCAGTCCAGTTCCGGTGTTTTAGACACCTCCGTTCAAGTCCAGTTCCGGCTTGGAACAGTTCCGTGTTTCCTCAAGTCCAGCTCCGGCTTGGAGCAGTCCTCAGTTGGACGCTATCCTGTGTTAACTAACTAACCTGTTTTGCTCCCGTGTACAGCTTTGGGACCACCCCAACGCTTAATAAAGTTCCACTTTCTGTAATCTGTCTCCTGGTCGTTGCACTTGGGTTCGTCCCGTATCAGGATCGTAACAAGGAGCTTAATGTTTTTTCAAATGTTTCCGATTCTTTGTATTATTGGTAAAAAGAACACCAATAACACATTCAAGAAAATGTGGCTTTTTCTAAAATGTAGGTAACAAGCCTATAAAAATGAGATGTTTAGGACATATATGTGCTTTTTGAATCCAATTTCAGTTAATGGTCATTTATAGGCCTAGAATAGTGCCCTTTAATCTTATAAAATGAGTCCCAATATCAGATGTAAAGGCTGTAAGTGGTTGAGTTCATTATGAGATACTGTAGATCATGGGAGAAAGATAAGATACTCACAGGTTAAGAGAAGTTCTTCCGTCTCATATGAAAACACAGACTGTTTCTTATTTTTCACCTTCCTCCTCTTTGATGTCAGCTCCCCATTCCCATCGTGCTTCCTTTTACCTTTCTGAGGAGCTGGAAAAGTGTGTGTGTTTGGGGAGGGTGTAGGGGGAAAAGAAAATGTTTGTGTTATGGAAATGGCTTCTGAACATCGTATAACAGACACCTCCATGTTTCCCCCAGGATTTCTTTGTAGGCAGGGTGGTATGATGGTGTGACCCCAGACAGGGGAGGGTTTGTGCTGGTGCGTGATCGTGGACCTGAGGGGGTTGTGGTTTGGGGTGGATGGTAGGGATGTAATGGCACACTCAACTAACAGTACAATTTGTATCACGATACAGAGTTCACGGTGGAGGGGGACTAACATTTTTAAAGTGTGTGCTGTTTATTTTCAATGATATAATGAGACTGTTTATTAAAAAGACATGTTTCAAAGACGTAGTTATATTTTAGATTTAGTCTTATATTTACTTATAGACAATTGTATCCACCTAATTTGCTCGGAGAAAACACTGTGTATCCTTTAGCCAACGTATATCTATCATCAGATATAGTGGTACTTTACCTTCCAAGCGGCAGTTCGAACCAGTCGCAGTAAAGCGCGTTCTGAACAAATCAGCATCCAGGGCTATAATAACAACCCATTTTATTAAATTAAATAAGAGACTCAATCAAATTAAATGGCCATATTAAGAACATATATTTTCTTTCAAGCTAAATACAATTACAAAAAAACGAAAATAGGCTTATTAAAAACGTGATTCTTACTTTAGGCTACTAATAAAAGGGCTGTTCTGACAAGTTTTTTTTTTGTTTTTTGAGAAACATCAAGATGTCCACATTTTCTGGTAGGAGCTGAAACCTGTTAGCTGAAAAAATGTCCCGAATCGAGAGAACTCAAATTCACTTTTGACGGAAGTGGCTGGAAGGGACCGAAAGGTTTTTGCGAGTGGGGAAGCCGTGGGAACTTTCTGCTTTTGTGTCTCCAACATTGTAGCGGATGAAAATGGCGTCTTGTTGAATGAATTGGTGAGCTCTCACGATTAGGCTCTGTTAGTCACATGGCACTTAAAGGAGATTCCTCCTGTCAGCGCAGGTGTTTTGGGGTTCTACTGCAGGTCTTTTTCATATTTTCAAGGAAACTCTGCTACCTTTTAAACTATTAAACTAAATTAAATTAGTTTCATTTAGTTTAATAGTTTAAAAGACATCAAGGAAAATAAGAGACCGGAAAATAATTAAAAAACGCGAGAAGAGAGGATAAATTATTCATCATCAGTTTAACATTATGTTAAAAACAGTGCCTAAAATAGTGTTGTTTAAACACTGCTCTGTGATTTGGATATTTAGGAGTTTCATTGTCTAATAAAGATGGCAAGCTTTACTTATGAGTTAGTTACGCTCCTAGGTGAGTTTCATAAAGCCATGGTTTGTAGGGGCAGTCCTCAAGCCAAGCCGGGTTCCATACAGACTCCCGGGGCCCTATCTTGGCGATCTTAGCTCTTGGTCTCAGCGCATGGCATTAAGTGCATTTAGTCTCCAAGTCCACTTTTGCTATTTAGATGGCGTGTTTTTTGAGCGCTAAGCACGGCGCAACATCCAAATGGGCTGAACCTAGTCTCTTCATTAATTATAGGTCTTGGGCGTGACATACAATAAACCAATCAAAATGTCATATCCCATTCCCTTTAAAAGCCTGCTTTTCCACCTTGATTGCTTATATGATGTCGAAACAGACATGCTCGTGCGTGTTTAGTGCAATCAAGGAATAGGCTATATGGATCAATAGTAGCCTATGATCAATATTATTCTGACTAACCATTAGCCTGTGAGTTCCCGGTAATTCCCGATAGTGCTGTTATTTTACAAAATATATGCGGTTAAATTTCATTAAAAGCACCTGCAACAGCTGAGAATAAGCTACCAATGGCCAAATTAGCCTGCTTGTTTAACGAATTTTGTTTGATTATGCAATGAAGCAATGAACTCATGTTCAAGCTTCATCCGAAGTTCATTAGGCCTACCTGCATTCTCATTTTGATTAATAACATACATAACGTTATTTTGCCTTAATGATGACACTGAATACAATAAAGCTGTCAGGTTGGCAACCCATAGGTTCACACATATTTTCCCTTGTTTTATTATGTTCTGCTTATGGAAATGTGACCAACCTGTTTTACTGGTAGCCTAATGCTTTAAAACAATCCACTTTTCCAGGAAGACTGTGAAAAGTGTGATTTACAGCAGGGGAAACAGACCTGCTTCTGTAAAGCGCACATGCAGATAGTGGCATTAAAATTAATTGTGTAACATGCTGCAAATTTGTTTTCGTTTCTAATTAGACGCTTAGTTCTCTTTAAAATCTTTTGTTCAGTTATGGAATAACAGGTGAAATCAGCTGGGTTTTAATAAGCTGAGAGGATGGAAGCCTTGTTACTGTAATTAAAAAAAATAGAAGAACGAAGAATAGCCAAGGTTACAATTCAGTTAACATGGTGACATTTAGGCTATCCATTTTTTAACAATAGGCTATGGAAAAACCTTATGCACAGCGAATCGCCTGTTGCCTAGGCTATTTGAAAAACAATAAATGCAATATTCACTGGACAAGGTTTTGAACTTTTTTCAGTTTACTTACAGGCTGTATTCCTAGATAAACAGAGCTGTATTGTAATGACATCTGAAGCACATTTTCAGAACTCAAATGTCCGTCTATTGCAGTGCCCGAGTTTCCATTGAATGACAATTCATGCATTAGGTGTAAATGACAATTTGCGCATTAGGCTTGACATAGGTGTTATCAGCTCCTTTTTAATGGATAGCCATTGTCCCGTACCATCGCACATCGCCTGGATGTTGATGGAGTGGGCTGAAAGCAATTTAATGTGGCATTCCCCGTCCCTGAGGGACAGGTATGTGGTCTTGACCTATGGACCCTTTTATTATTATGCATTATTTGATATAGCCTACACAATAATAATATTTCACATTGTAATCTTGATATTTTAGTCATGCTTGTGCGCGCCCGTGTAACAGACAGGAGGGTGTACGCACGTTGTGCACACGCCTATGTAGACGCATTTATATGCAGCGTCAAAATAACATGTAAACAACTGCGACATGACTTTAGTTTGTGGTGGTTCTAGCGTAAGCGCTTTCTGCTGGCTCAAGATAGCAATACGCCAAAAATAATCCTGGCTACTCCTCATCTTAAGACCAACACGCCCAGTTCACTTGCAACGGGCGCAAGAATACATGGTATTTAAACGACGTGAGCGCTAGGCGTTATAATGAACCATGCGCCGGGTGTAAGATAGCAAAGACACTTACGTTTGGGTTAGCGCCGGGTGTAAGATAGGGCCTCCGGTGTTCTGACAGCTTGTCTGCACTGTATCGTTCGATCTTATATTAATATGGAAGGAAGATGAGATCTTTTTTGGTGGCAAGCTCCTCTTATTAGCTGAAGATGACATTATCATTTAGCTAGGTTAGTTATTCGCTTTCCTGAGGTAACGTAAACAAATCTATTGTCTGCGTATGGCCAAGCAGCCCATCGTAGTGAGATTTCCGCCAATCAAAATGCTAATTTCATACTTGGAGTTGTTTACTAACCGAGAGTCCACACACTCCACAAATCTTTTGAATCGTTGCTAATTTCCAAAGACAGATCACAAAATGCAGCGCTTACGCAAACAATTGTTTTATTGATTTTTAAATGATAGTAAATTAGTTTTTTTTTAAAACAATGACATTTCCATTTTTATGTTTTTACGTAGGGTGGCAAACTCGGGGCGGGCCCGCCTACACATTTAATTTTCTGATTTAATTTTGTAGCATATCTCAAGCAATGTGTTATTTAATGTGTTATAATCAGGGCATGAAATAACCTTTTTCACCCAGTGGACAGAGTAGTTTGTGGATTCTAAAAATCACCAGCCATTTTGAACATTTTACCAGCCACATTACCTTTTACATTATAACACAATATGGTTGGTTACCAGCCAAAGTGGCTGCTAGGGAAGAAAGTATTATCAACCACAAAAATAATTTTTACCAGCGTTTCGCTGGCAGTGGGTGTTCATTTCACACCCTGGTTGTAAATGTTACATATTTGTTTTATATTTGAATACCCCCAAAAACTTCACTCACACAATGGGTTGTGTATTGTAAAAATCACCAGCCATTTTTAACATATTACCAGCCACAGTATCTTTTACAGTATAACACAACCTGGTTGCTTACCTGCCAAAGTGTCTGCTAGAGTATAAAATAGTACACAATCAAGATTTTACCAGCAATTGGCTGGTGGCAGGTGTTTATTCAAAAATAAAAATAAAACGTCACTCACACTCCATGGATTCTTCCACTCGTCCCTCGGCTGATCCCACTGGTCTTTCATCACCAGCATCCAGTTGCTGTTCTCTTACTTTAAAAGAACATTGAAAGCTTTTATGTTAGGGCCATGTATTTAAAACTAATTTTCATACTAGACAAGTTGATGCCACACTTGTGAGTTTGAGGTTTCACAACTGTGCTTGTTTTTTTTCTTTGCTCATGCTGAGCTACCAACTGGTTAAATATAAAAATTTTAAAATTATTTTTAAAACATAATATATATTATATATCATGTGTTAAATTAGATGATGTTAGCTACTGTGCTCAGTGTAAACAAACCCCAGTATCTTACCAGTGATGTTCTGCTGTTGTGGTGCCTAGCTAGTTCACTCCAGGAAGTCTACAGAGTGGTATTTCATCATCAATTTAATGTGCGTCACTCTGTCCCCAATTTTCCTTTTTTAAAAACACTGCACAAATGCCAGCTATACAGGTCACAGTGGCCAGCATTTCACACATCTGCACATGCACTGCAATCAAACTTGTGCAAAGAATACAGGGATTGAGGGGGACTTTGTCTTATACTGGTCATGATGAACATGGCTGTTAATAGTGAATTGGGATTCCAGTAAGATTAGTCTTGTAACATTCCCCTCCCATCCTATTGTTTCTCCGTGTTTTCCTTCTCCCCGTTTCGTGTTTGTCTCTCCATTGTCCGTGTTTCCCCCGTGCTGCAGGTTGGGCGTGTTTTCCCGTTTGTGTCACTCTGTTTCACCACTCCTCTCTCAGCCTATCCCAGTCCCCCGTCTCGCATGCATTCCTCACTCTCCGCTCTGTTCAATCACGCTCGCATACATTTGCAGGCATTTCCTAATTGATTCCAATTAATACCTGCATTTAGTCACCCGGTGTTTTCTGTCCTGTGCCAGTTCGTTAACGCTTGTAGTCTGAAACATCTGGTCCTGTCTGGTTCTTGTCTAGTCACCTAGTCCTACAGTTTAGTTCTGTTTTGGTGTTTATTCACTCTGCTAAACTGTTAAGTCCTAGTCTGTTCAGTCTGAAACGGCATTACCCGCTGTTCATTATCCTGTCTCGCTAACAACCTTTGTCTGTTTTAAGTCTGCCAATCTGCAGTTGTCTGAGAATCCCTGCCTGTGTTGCGGTTTCCCTGCCTACCACCTGACGTTTGTGCATGCAGCTTGGGGCTTCTGCTATTCTACCCTGCGGCGGTCCCCGCTCACAGCCAATGCTGCGGTGCTGCTGATGTGCTGTCGCTCCTGCCTCTGCTGTCGCTGCTGCCGCACTGCTGTTGCCGCACTGCTGTTGCCGTGCTGCTACTGCCGCTGCCCTGTTGCCACGCCGGCGTCCCGCCTGGGTTTGCTGCACCGTCCTGCTCTACCGCTCCCACTCCCGGTCATCTCCTGCTCCAAACAACCCGGTTACCTGTCGCCATCATCACCCCTGGCTTTCCCTGCTCCCACTGCTCCCGCACATTCATACTGGACTGTCTGTATTTAATTGTTCTCCCTACGCTTCAGGAGTCTAGTTCTAAGCTTAATTTATTGGATGCTTAGCGCTCCCACTCTCTGTCCTGTCTGTCAAGTCCGTCCTGTCCGTCAAGTCCAGTTCCGGCTTGGAACAATTCCGGTGATACCTGTCAAGTCCAGCTCCGGCTTGGAGCAATACTGTGGTACCGGTCGAGTCCAGTTCTGGCTTGGAACTTCTACTGCCTTTGCCTTTCTCCCCATGCTCAGGACTGCACTGAGCTTAAATAAATATTGAGTTTTTGTACTTCTGTCTCCTTGTCGTGCATTTGGGTTCAGTCTTATTCCGGGGTCTTAACAAGTCTAGTTTATTTTATATCTTTGGCGATACCCCTCAACCCTCTTGATCAGTTTATGACTTCAGTGTTTCTGAAAAATTGGCCAAATCCCACCCAAATCAGTCATGCTTTTTTTGGACCAAAAAGGATATGTTTCAAAAGTTGTCATTTCAATCTTAGGCTATAATGGCCCTTTAACAAACCATATATATTATTTGTGGATGAAGTCTGATTTCTAAAAATATACCACTTATTGGGAGAATGCCATTCTAAAAAGTGGCTAACATTGCAATGGTGGTATTTGTAATCCATGTCTATATACTATTCAATGTTGGTTGTACCAGTTTCTTGGAAATATTTTACAAAGAGTAAAGCATCAATTTTTTGTTAATGCTGATATTCGTATTGAGATTGAAATTTGTATGTACATTAAATTTGCTGGACTACCAAATCACTTTAGCCCTCCTCCACTTAATCATATGAATCTATACAATAAAACACTCTTACCACATTTATATGGCACCAAATTTAGGCCCTTGGTTATTGTTTCAAGCTCTCTGATCCAGTAGAGTTCCCTCTCATGTAATTTCGTGGAATCCTTGACCTGCTCAATTGGATATATAATGAGATCATCAAGAGAATGGTCATCGCTGTTGAAATGATCAGAGATTGGCCGATGTGCGCGCTTTCTGATGGAACTTCTGTGATCTTTGAATCTTCTTTGCAGTATGGTTGAAGTCTTCCCAACATACTGCATCTTGCATTTTTTACACTTGATGATGTAGATGACACTTGGTGTCTTACAAGTCAGATATTCTGTGATGCTGTATTGTTTTCCTGTAGCTGTGCTCTGAAATGCATTAGCGCCCGTCCATATATGCCTGCAGCAGATGCATCCCTGGGATTTACACTCGTAAATGCCTGTTCGATTGCCTGCATTCTGGGAAGAAGGGCCTGCTTCAGCCATGGGAGTAGTTTCTGGAACAGTCTCCTGTGCTTCTCTGAGGGGAAAATGGGGTCAAATTAGGTTTCATTGGCCTGAGAAAATAATGTAAGTGCATACTTAAATTCAGCAGCCAGGCCATGGCGCTAGTTATGTGACTCACCTTTATCTGTCTATCTAGTCTTAACTGACTGAGAGAGTAATGACATATTCAATGTCATTTAGAATATGTACATTTTTCATGATTAAGATTTTCGCTAAATGCTCATATAGTCTGAAATAGGACGCGAGAAGAGAGGATAAATTATCAGTTTGTAGACCGCACAGCTAGACCAATGAGGGAATAGCTGGAGGGGAAGGAGCAAACGTGTTTTTCCACTGCTGCTGTGATGTAAATAAAAAGAGGTTAGTGATTTATCCTCCGGTCATGAATAGAGCACAAGGACATTTAAGAATATACTGGGTCCGTCGCCACGAGTCAGATATGAATGCGCTGCTCCATATCCCGCTTAAGACAGGCCTGAAACGGATCAGTATGATTCTTATTCTCCGTTCGCAAACGGGGCCATGTTGTCATCACGGATATATCCGACCTGTCGTCCAAATGTCAATATTCTAATGGGAGCATTAGAACATTTACAAAGGAGCTGAACAACACATCGAATATATCTATGATCACAAACAGTAAGCGTAACAGTTACTATTGGTTTACTCGTAATTATCTGACTCCATATTAAATTATAATTTTGAATTTTACTTTAATCAAGCGTGAAGCTCAGAGTGGTTACACTCGACTCTTCCTTGTGTGCCACCATTACTCAATATATGCTCCCGGGATTAGCACTATAGCCGAATCTCAGTTCGGTGGAGAACACAGAGGTTGGGGGTCTGGCCAGCACAATACATGCATTATATTTTACATAGATAGTTGCGAGCCCAGGTCAGCGTGCACTCAGAGGGCTCCTTAAGGCTAATTTGACAAGAACCAACGTAGAACGTCCATGGGTTCTCTTCACATCAAATTCCCACAGCCATGCATCACCAATCCTTTTACTGGCAGAACTCAGCCACCTACCCAACTTGGGGACTCCACATAAAGTACCACGCCACTGATCAGTTGGTCATTGGTCAGAATTGTTCCCCTGAGTATTCAGTCGTAATTTAGGCTGAAAAAGGTATAAAATGGATTACCACGCAAGTTAAAATAAGAATTTATTCACAGGCAGGTAGGTCATTATCTTAAAATTATAGTAAATATCTTACCCGGCCTGCTTCAGCTACACACACAGAATCTGCACAGTGTGGGAAATCGATTGCGATATTCCTTACACAAAAACACAGGGTATGCACGGAGTCTGCACGGTGTGGGAAGTCGGTTGCGATCTTCCCTGATAGGTTTGTCTCCCTTTCTTTTATGCCAAATCCCGCATTTGAACCAGGCGGCAGTGCCATAAATTAACCTGGAGGTGTGGTCGAATCTGGAATTTAGACCCCCGCCTTTGGGGGTTGTTAGTAAGGAGATGATTACCAGAGAGGACATTCCAATGTTATAGTTTTTCCCTGAGTTATTGAAACTATGTTTTACTAAACTCCATTTGGTATGAAATGTATATCATTTGATTCCTTGATTTTACCGGATTACATCCATACCAAACAGCTTACCATTATGGTTATTATTCTGGAATTTAGGTCTTATTATGTTGCAGTTGTTTATTCTGGAATTTAAGTCTTATTATGTTGCAGTTGTCATGAAAATTCTTTCCTGATTAACCATTTTACATGTAATTCCTATTCCTATTACATAAGACGTAATGTAACAATATAAGGATCACATGTGCAATGTTTGTAAGTTTTACCGGGTCTGTTGACCATTTAAACTGAAGTTTTTGAGTCTTAACCCAGGATAGAAGGAGGGGGTGCAATGACAGAGGTGCCAACATGAGAGACGGGAAAGATCACAGATGTATTGTTTGGGCCAGGGGCTTAATGGCCTCTTCTGCCCTTAAAACACACATACACATTCATGACAAAACAGTTCAACTTCCTCTTATCACAGTCCTTTCCAGGTGAGAACAAATGGCCTGAACCCCCCTGAAGGAAGTCCGAAGAGTCTATTGTTTTATCACAAGCCCTCTTTGAAGTGTCTTCACAAATGGCAGCCTTTCCCACATTGACTCCCCTCTTACAAGTTTAACGTTATGTCAAAAAAGATGGCTAAAATATTGTTGTTTCACCGCTGCTCTGTGATTGGGATATTTAGTAGTTTCATTCTGTAACGAAGATCGCAAACTTTACTTATGAGTTAGTTACGCTTCTAGGCATGTTTCATAAGCTGCACCATAACATTTGCGTTGGTTTCTGTATTATCAGAACAGTTTCAACTGTCACCATTCTCCCCTATCTCATTTAGCCTATACATTTACATGGAAGAAAGATGAGATCTGTAACGTTACCTGAGGCAAGCTGGCTTCTCTTATTAGCTGAAGATGACGAAGACTGAAGATTATCATTTAGCTAATTTAGGTTAGTTATTCGCTTTCCAAATCTAGGCTACTCATCTGTGCGTCGCCAAGCAGGCAATCGTTGTCAGATTAGTCTACCGCCAATCAAAACACTGTAGTTTTACACTTGTAGTTGGTTATAGACTCCCGAGGGAAGTCCACACACTCCACAAATGTGTTATAGGCTAGTTCTGAATAGTTGATCTATTCTGAAGACAGGTCACAAAATGGAGCTTACGCGAACACATTTTCTATTGGTTTTTAAATGATAGTAGCAGTAGTATTAGTTTTTTAAAAATGACGTTTACATTTTATATTTTTAGACGGGGCGCCAAACTCTGCCTGCCATCATGTGCTGTCTGAATGAAAAACGATGGCGTGCATGACGTGACATTGTTTTGCTATGCGTAGCTGTCGGGAATACATGCTGGAATCGATAAGAGAATCGATAAGCTCGAAGGCCTACGCTTCCGAGGAATCGGACAACTTGGAGAACCGGTTCCCGTTAGGAACAGGTTCTCGATTCCGACCCCTAGCAACTAATGTCTCAGTTGAGCAAAAAGATTCCGCTGGCATCACCTTCTATGCTAAGGGGTTAAATTGGGGGTCGCTCAAATCTGAACTCTCTGGTGTACATGATGCTCCACAGGTAAGGCCCGAGCTTTAGCAGTATTCTCTGAGATGGGGTGATGGTGTAGTTGGAGGAACTAAACTGAAACTCAGGTCCACCCATAGATTACAAACATTTTTTGATGCCTTAGTTACCCTCCACCCATCTCAACAATTATGCCCTTTTGGTTGTCCTCTCTGTTTACGCAATGCCTGACTGTATTAAGGTGTGACAATAAAGAGACACCCCAGAAGGAATGCTGGCAAACTGGAGCATGCCCTACCCCTGGCAGAATGAGGCCAGATGTGTTCAGTTAAACGTGAGGCTCAAACCTGTGATTTAGGGCGTGAAACGGAGAACGTCTAAGGTTTTTTTTTTTTTTCATGATCGCTGGTTTGGTTTCACACTATAAAGATTCTTCCAAACCCAGGTTTGTTTGCCGAAAACTGTTTTATTTTTTTATTTCTGTTCATGTGCTATCACTACCAAATTGTGGGACACAATCATAGACCACCTGGATGCATCGCACGATTCGCACGCAGTACTGCTGCAGCATATCATTAGAAGGTGCGCTATAGTTTGCCTAGATAGCCTATCGTAGAACGCAAGAAGTGATGCGACAAGCATTTTCTGCTACTTGCAGTACATTCGCATGCAGCAGAAAGCTGAGCTTATCACACTGTAACCCCCGACCCAGCCAGAAGTTACCATGCATGTTATCTCTTCTGAAAATGTTTTTATCTCTTCCTGCAAAAATATGCACGCGCACACGCATTCTCTCTCCCTAAATTCAATTAAATTCAATATACTTTATTGGCATGATAAAATTGTACACTTGTATTAGAGTATGTAATATGTAGAGACAGCGAATTCAGCTTTTAACTGCAATTAAACAGAATACTGAAATTCAGATTCAAATCACATCATTCAGATTTAAAACTTTACACACAAATTCAAATTATGAAATACAAATTTAGTGCAGTCAAATTCAATTTCAAAACTTTTTTACAATTTCAACTTATGAAATATGAATTCAGATTTACTAAATTCAAATTCAGTTGTCTGGTGGCACACAGGTTACACCATGATCTTGTGCTACTAGACAACTGGATTTGAATCCACAACTATTGGTTGATCTCTACATAAAGTGTATGTTAATTAAGACGACGGAGAAGCAAATCCACCTAAAGAAGAGGCTCAAAAGGGGCAATGCTTGTGTTACCACATCCCAGGTAAAACGCATAACCAGTGTGGGTACACATCCCAGGTAAAACACATAACCAGTGTGGGTACACATCCCAGGTAAGACCCATAACCAGTGTGGGTACACATCCCAGGTAAGACACATAACCAGTGTGGGTACACATCCCAGGTAAGACACATAACCAGTGTGGGTACACATCCCAGGTAAGACACATAACCAGTGTGGGTACACATCCCAGGTAAGACACATAACCAGTGTGGGTACACATCCCAGGTAAAACGCATAACCAGTGTGGGTACACATCCCAGGTAAGACACATAACCAGTGTGGGTACACATCCCAGGTAAGACACATAACCAGTGTGGGTACACATCCCAGGTAAGACACATAACCAGTGTGGGTACACATCCCAGGTAAAACGCATAACCAGTTGGAATGATCTGGTCACATCACATGTAGCAACTACAACAACATGCAATAGATATACAGTATAATTATATAATTATGCAGTAAATAGTTGACCGTTGAGGGACTCACCAGTCTTTCAATGAAGAGACTAGTCAATTACAAGAAATGCCGGGAAGAGGTTATTGCTGTCAAAGGGGGAAACACCAGTTATTGAAGCCAGGGGTATACTTTTAACTCACAGGATAATTGTACTTCTGTTGATTGAATCATTTAAAAGCATAATCTATTTGTGTCCTTTGTTAAATTAGACAACATTTGACAGTAAAAAGCATTGGAATAAGGATCAAATATCCATGTGTCCAAATATTTCTAAAAAGAGACTTATCTAGGAGTGTACTTAGGTTTTAACATTTATTTATGTAAATAAATTTGATTTGATTTGATTGTAAGAAATCACAGCCAGACAAAGAAGTTTGAAATACTCATGCATAATTTACTAAATACAGTAAATTATGCATGAAAAAAAAATAAAAAAAATACTTATCAAACAATAAAGAACATAACTTTCTCAGATAGGCTAAAAAAATAATATTTTGCACAGAGCCACCAGAATGCTAAATAAAGAGCCAAGTACTGTATGAGCAGCCATTGAGACAACCAGTGTAGGTAGGTACACATCCCAGGTAAAACACATAACCAGTTGGAATTATTTCCTTTGATCATATATAGCCACTACAACATGCAATAGATATACAGTATAATTATATAATTATGCAGTAAATAGTTGACCGTTGAGGGACTCACCAGTCTTTCACTGATCTTCACTTGTTGTTTTCCAAGCCTTCCAATGTGTTTGAAAAAATTTTTTCTCTCTTTTATAATCAACTTTCGGTTCAGTAAGTTTCCTTTTCTATAAAACACCTCGCCCAGCTGTGACTGATCTATGTTTTTTTTCTTTAGGGTGTGTCCATACCATGGGATATAATTTACCCATTGCTAGGGAACAACTTGTTGTAGGTCTTAAGAGGCAAGACTCGTGAAGGAAATATTGTTATACACTTGAGGGCAGCAGGAGATTAGCTGCAATGAATGTAAAAAGAATGTAACCCCTCATTAAAAAATAGGAGTACTTGGGAATCATAGATAATGGTGTAAAATTTAAGGGCTTTGTTAATTAAAAAATCAGGGGGCAGGTTATGGGAGGAGATGGTTCCTAAGCCCCACAAAGGGTGGAACTATGGAAAATGAAGGGACAAATCATTTAATCTTCACTTGTTGTTTTCCAAGCCTTCTAATGGGTTGAAAAAAATGTCGTCGGTTCAGTAAGTTTCCTTTTCTATAATACACGTGCCCAGCTGTGATTGGTCTATGTTTTTTTCATTAGGGTGTGTCCGTACCAGAGGACATAATTTGCCTATTGCTAAAGTTTCCATAGTAGCTCTGTGATCAACAAAAATATGTACGTTGCTGAGGATGTTTCTCAATACCAAGAAGTCCGGACTCTTGTGCAGAACGTTCTTGTCCAGTGTCCTTGCGAGACGGCGCTTCCAAGAACACAAGGGCAGAGAACGCTGCTCTATGCATTTGAGATGCAATGCGTGCTTGTGATGTATGGATACACTACCACTAGCAGCAGAGTCTCCCCGTGCCTGGTCTAATTGGCTCTATGCACGCAACGCTTCCGGGTTTCTCTCAGCCAGCACACTCATTTCCTGTTTAAGCAGAAGTGCATATTTATACACAGGAGAGATTGTGTATGAAGCATCACAACTGCCGAGAACAGTTGCGCAATATTACTAGGCTGTGCACAAATGCAGCAAAAAGCAAACTTGAGAAAGGCTTAAATTGTTTTATGTCCTCGCATATATGCAATTATGAAAGTATGTTGCTCCCAACAGCTAGCGCTACTAACCTTAGCTAGCTGTGCTGAGTTAGTGACTGGGGGCAGTTAACTAAGTTAGCTAGCGATGCTACCTACTATCGTCTGCAAAGAAACAGACTTCCTGCTTTGTTTAAGGTGAATTCTGTGAAATAAAACATGTAGCTAATGTAATTAACTAAGATAACCTCTCTGAATCTTTGTATCTGTAAAGTTAGCCTATTCTTGTTTCTCTCAAAAAGTGTCTGGAAAAACAGAAATGAGAAAATTATCTCTTCTTGCTCACTACTACCGAAGAAACATTAGAAACCACACCAGTTGAGTAGCTAGCCCATTTGACAGGGGTTTTAATTGCGGTGGCTAGCGGAGCTAACGTTAGGTAGCCATTGTGTAAAAATGCCTATGTGTGTGGCTTTAGACCGTTAGCTTAGTGGTGTCATTTGGAGAGGGGGTTGTAGCTGAAACGGACCAGTGTACACGGACCACTGGTCAGTATCACTAGGGGCGCTAGAGAGCAACGGACCAGTGTACACGGACCACACGGACCACTACCAGTAGAGGCGCTAGAGAGCAACGGACCAGTGTACACGGACCACTCCAAGGGCCCTATTTTACACCCGGCGCTAACCCAAACGCAAGTGTCTTTGCTATCTTACACCCAGCGCTGGGCTCACGTCATTTAAATATCATGTATTCTTGCGCCCGTTGCAAGTGAACTGGGCGTGTTGGTCTTAAGATGAGGAGTGACCAGGATTATTTTTGGCGTATTGCTATCTTGAGCCAGCAGAAAGCGCTTGCGCTAGAACCACCACAAACCTGGGCTAAAGTCATGTCGCAGTTGTTTACATGTTATTTTAACGGCGCATATAAATGCGTCTACATAGGCGTGTGCACATTACAAGACTAAAATACTTTTTTTGTAGTGTCAGTATTAGTAATTCAAATAAAATCTATGCTCAGTTTAACAGGTCAAGTATTTAATGGTAAAAGGTAAATTACAGCTGCCTTGGGTTTTTAATTTGAACATAAATTATTTTTTATTTTTCTCTAAGCAGAATCACACTGTCATAATGGTTGTTATGTAATACAGTATGGTACTGCATATCTGACTCTGTTGAGGCAGGATGTTGCCCGTGTGATTGTAAACCAGCTAGCCAAAGCAGGTTGAAATACTTGTGCATAATCTACTAAATATAGTATGACTTTTTGTAAAAATTCCTTGTCAAACAAACTATAAAAATGCAATTTCAGAGCATAACTTTCTCTAACAACTCAGATTGGCTAAAAACGAGAGTATTTAAGGAGTGCGTAGTTCAGCATGCCATGCAGAGTTTCTCATCTCTGCCAGTTCATTTTTCTAAAATATTTTGCATTGAGCCACCAGAATTGTGAACAGATAACTACTGTTTGAACCGCCAGTGTGGGTACACATCCCTGGTAAGACACATAACCAGTGTGGGTACACATCCCAGGTAAGACACATAACCAGTGTGGGTACACATCCCAGGTAAGACACATAGCCAGTGTGGGTACACATCCCAGGTAAGACACATAACCAGTGTGGGTACACATCCCAGGTAAGACACATAACCAGTGGGTACACATCCCAGGTAAGACATATAACCAGTGTGGGTACATATCCCAGGTAAGACACATAACCAGTGTGGGTACACATCCCAGGTAAGACATATAACCAGTGTGGGTACATATCCCAGGTAAGACACATAACCAGTGTGGGTACACATCCCAGGTAAGACACATAACCAGTGTGGGTACATATCCCAGGTAACACACATAACCAGTGTGGGTACACATCCCAGGTAAGACACATAACCAGTGTGGGTACATATCCCAGGTAAGACACATTACCAGTTGGAATGATTTTCTATCACTTGTATCCTATCATAACTACAACAACATGCAATAGATATACAGTATAATTATATAATTATGCAGTAAATAGTTGACCGTTGAGGGACTCACCAGTCTTTCACTGATCTTCACTTGTTGTTTTCCAAGCCTTCCAATGTGTTTGAAAAAAAATGTTTCTCTCTTTTATAATCAACTTTCGGTTCAGTAAGTTTTCTTTTCTATAAAGCACCCTGCCCAGCTGTGACTGGTCTGTTTTTTTCTTTAGAGTGTGTCCATACCATGGAACTATGACTAGTGCAGGCTCAGGATCACAGATTAATTATATTTTCCATTAGAGCTTTTTATTATAGATCATGCGTAGGCCATGCTAAATAAGTTCAAGGTCACACAGCCTCCATCTGCAGTGTTGCGCTGGAGGGCTGTGTCACTGGCCCCTGCTTTACACGTTCTGCAGGCAGAAGATGCCAAAGGCTGGGTTGGCTGTGGTGTATCTGGTCAGTGTGTAAAGGGCATATTAATGAATGCGCAAAAGGCTGGACTGGAAATGTAAGGGCTGATAAAAAAGGACTTAAAGAGAGAAAATAGTCTAATTGTACCTATACACTCCCATGGCTTTATTCTGTGACTTGTGCCCGTCTGCACTGATGAGAGAGGGGAAAACCTAATACTACACATTCTATAGCCTCATTAGAAACTCCTGTGTGCCTTTCCTTCTGTCCAGACTGCTTATTCAGTCCAAGAGGCTCAGGCTGGTAACAGGTGTTTTCAACCCTGTTACTGTGCAGAACACTAGTGTTGGCAATAAGTGGACCTCAGTGAATTTTCAGAAGATGCCTCAAAAAGGGAATGGTTTTCTTTCAACTGGAGGGAGACACTGCTGGTGATGCATTGAACATATCCTAATTTGACATCCTGATAAGTAAAATAATTAGTCACCTGTATTTAAATGTTGGAAAGGTGATGATTGTGAGAACACTGCAATTGAGGATGGAAGGTGTCGCAAAAACATTTTTCAAGCATCACTATCTTATTGTTTCCTAAATGAGTCCCAATTTCTGTTTAAACAAATGAGTCAATATATATTAATAAGAAGAAAAAAATGTTGCCAGCTTTATTATTTTAATAGAAATCAATGCGAGTAAAACCATATTATAACAGTTCTTACTTTGATATGAAATATTGGGTAACACTTCCTTTGAAGGGTCCTTCATAAGAGCTATATAACGTCTTCATAAGCACTACATAACACATTCATAAGCACTACATAAATATTCATAAGTGTTTATGTCACTGACCAGAAATAGGCATATGTTATGTCAACATTGATGCAGCAAGTAACATTATCATGACATGAAGTGAAATGACATGAGATCCTTATGTCAAGTACCGTAAATAGGCACAGTCCCTTTTATGCCAATCCTGATGCAGCAAGTGACATTAGCAGGACATACCATATCCTATTAGATAACAGCTGTCACCTGTGATGTAGACTTGCGTGCCAGGCTCATGCCTCTGCTATAAGCCTGGTGAAAGCAGTGCAGTTCAGAATGATAAACCTGCCCAATTTTTGTATGTAAAAGGTGAAAACGGAGCTTAAAACAGGAAAACACTTCCATGAACCACCCTTTGAGAATGACCAATGTCTAAGCCACTACGTCCCCGGGGTATTGCAGTGCTGTTCCCAGATGGTAAAGTGAGAGAGGCTCACCCTACTGTCTGGGTTCTGAAAGGTCCTGTGATCTACAGATAATGGACAAAAAAGTGGAATAAAAGAGAATGAATCTGTAGTGGCATAAAAGGGACTATGCCTACTTACGGTACTTGACATAAGGATCTCATGTCGTTTCGCTTCGTATGTCATGATAATGTCACTTGGTGCATCAATGTTGACATAACACACCATATGCCTATTTGCGGTCATTGATATAAACACTTATTAATGTTTATGTAGTGCTTATGAATGCATTATGTAGTGCTTATGAAGACGTTATATAGCTCTTATGAAGGACCCTTCAAAGGAAGTGTTACCAAATATTGATATGCAATTATGTTCTCCAAATTTAGCTAATGCTTTCCATCAACATCCTTACAGCTCTTTAACACAAGGAACATGAAGGCTGTGATTCAAACAAATTAACAGCTCCTCTTATTTTTAATTTTGAACCCAGTAAAAGACTTCAGCAAAATAACAACAATGATACATAAATCAATAATTAAAAAAGGATATATTTGGGATATTTGGTTGGTCATTGAACTTTGAAATCAGTTAGTCAGTGCAGTACTTTTGATTAATTAAAGAGAACATTGTTTTCATTAAAAAATTCTAGGAAGCCACCATAATTCCACACAAAGAAGACATCACACCCTGAAATATTATGATCATATTGTAATCCACAAATCTAAACAAATTGTAAATCTTTCACAATTTTCATAAAGCCAACACTGAAAAAAAAGCATAGAAAATATCAGTTTCTGTTTAAAATTACTAACAAGTTTAATGTGACAGGAGAATAAATAAATATGAAACAGTTTAACAAACATAATTGCTTCACTGAACTGATGATCTGACTGTAGGCAGGGTATGAAATTAACACCAGCCACCAGCCAAATTCTGGTAAATTTTGATTGTGGCTTGTAGATGTTCTACTCTAGCAGCCACTTTGGCAGGTAACCAACCAGGTTGTGTTATATTGTAAAAGGTAATGTGGCTGGATGTATAAGGTCATATTTGACAGCACCCTCAATGTTTGGATGAGACAGGCTGCCACGCTGATCTCCATTTCATTTGATAATTCTGATCCATCTGGATCCATCCGACCTCTTTCAGTTACTAAAAGACCTGGAGGTCTAGACTGTCACAGCATCGCTTCATCATCTCAATTTCTTCTGTAACATCTGGAATGAAGAATGAATCACACTGTTTTGGATGGATGCATGCAGGCAGGTATACCATTGTACACAAAGCACAACACACACAGCAGCTACTGCAGATACACAATTGACCAGAGATTGACATGCACATATAATACTGAGGAGGAGAGTTGGTTATTCACCAAGGTGACTGCCATGTACGAGACTGCAAATTTATAATTGTGAAAATTAAATAACATAAATTTACTGAAAAATTAAGCAACTTGACAGTTACACAAGTCAAAAAAACAGCATTGGTCAGAGGGATGGCCTTGGACTGTTTGGAGCTGTTGTGTGGTGGTGATGGTAGTAGGGCTGTAATGATATAGAATTTCCCATAACCATGTGAGTGGTAATAAATTTCATACAATAAAGCCCTAAGTGATACACAGCTACAAATATAAAATACACAGACATTCTTTGATGACTATGGTACTGCAGCATTAACTTCCCTGTGGTATTCACATTCTTGCTATAACTAGCTGTCATGGTTTTGGACCCTGTGGTCCTATGCGGTCGTTTTCCTTGGTGGCCACGTGAGGGCGCTGCCCTTTTGGTGGATGCTTGCTCCGCCCTGCTGAGTTGGGGGAGTGTCTGTTAAGCATTTACACCTGTCGTAGTCTCCAGAGAGATGTATATAAGCCTACCGTTCCCTTCATTCGGGGCTTCGACATTAATTGTTAATTGTTTTGTATTGTGGTTTATTGTTGGCTGTGTGTTCTCGTACCATTTTGGCTACTCGCCTATTTTTAACGTCTCTGTTGAGGCAGGGCTTATTTCTTACTGGCTTGGTAGTTGATTATCTCGTAGAAGTTTGGGACCGTAAAATCTCTGCTCTATTTTGCCCTTTTAGTGCTTTTCCTCCGTGTATGGAGTTTTGGGCGATTCTGTTCAGAACTGTAGTTCTGCTCGCTCTTTGGCACATTTCTTCCCATAGGGAGATCGGGTGTTTAGCTTCTATTTAGTTTCTTAGCTCTTAGAAGTATAGAGTAGTAGTTTCTCTGGTCCATTTTTTCGCCTGTTAAGGGTTCTTATTGAGAGACCTGGCGTTTTGCTTCTACTCAATTCCGTGTTACTGTGAGCCAGTAAGTAGCCTTGGTACGTATTTCCCTGTTTGGTCCTTCTCGTGGACTACGTCTCCTTTGTTGTGAGCCAGGGTTTTTATTTGTATTTGAGAGGCTGTCGTGCTATTAAGTTTGCGTAGGTCTTTTGTTGCAGCCGTCCTATACTCCCTAACTACCTGTGGGACGATTCTCTCCGGGTGTTAGCCTCCTAGTTTATGGAGCTTGGGCTATGTTGTGGACGTGTTTGTGTTTGACTGCGTGTGTTCTTAAAATAGCCTCGGAACTTTAAATCTCAGTTCCTGTTCGTCTCGTTACATTTCACCTTATTGAGAGGCTGTCGTGCTATTATTTGCGTAGGTCTTTTGTTGCAGCCGTCCTATACTCCCTAACTACCTGTGCGGGACGATTTTGTTGGGAACTGTTGTTCTAGTTTCGTTCTCCGGGTGTTAGCCTCCTAGTTATATGGAGCTTGGGCTATGTTGTGGACGTGTTTGTGTTTGACTGCGTGTTTTATTAAAATAGCCATGGAACGTTAATCTCTGTTCCTTTTCGCCTCGTTATTTATTTACTGAGAGGCTAGGGCGGTTGTTCCAGTTTAAGTTTGCGTTAGTCTATTTGGATAGGAGAGTTATGGGACGACGGTGCTCGTCGGCTCAGCTGTAAAATGTTTCTCCCTCCAGGGAGATCGGGTGTTTACCCCTTTTCTGCATTGGACTGCAAACCTGTTAATATCGCCATGGAACGTTAAATCTTTGTTCCTGTGTCGCCTCATTATATTCCTCTTCATAGAGAGGCAGGGCATTTATTTTCATTTAATCTCGCGTTGGTCTAGCCGGTAAATGTCCGGTGCTGCCTGTCCGTTTCGTTCCTTTCGGTGCCTTTTCTCCTTGCATGGAGTTTGACGATTTTGTTTGGAACTGCTGTTCTTTTCGTCTTTTGGCGCATGTCTTCCTATACGGAGGATTGGGCGATTTTGTGGACACGTTTGTGTTTGACCGCGAGTTTGAGAGTAGCCTGGAACGTTGGATCTGTTCCTTTCGCCTCCGCTATTACTCATACTATCATATTATTTTTGCAGTGTTTGTTGTGTTTTATGTTTGTCTTTACGCTACTCGCCCGTCCTGATTTGTCTCGTTACCGAGACAGGGCGCGTATTTATTTCTGGCTGTTCTGATCCCTGTCCTTGCGCTCTACTTGGCGTTTGACAGTTAGCCGGTTAGTAGCGTCTGTAGTGGTGTTTGTGTTCCTTGTCTTGTCTCCTTCCCTTATCTGCGGGTATCCCGCCTTAGTGGCCTAAGGGCTTAATGATTCCCCTTGCTGCGTTTGGCTCCTCCTTCCTCACACGTCACGCCCCTTTACACTAGCTAGTCGATTGCTAGCATAGAAGGCTGGCTACGAAACATTTGAGTTGACAGTTGAGCTCAGGAGATTTTCCGACCATAAAGCATGTGAACGCGAACCAGTCGGTTGGCCGAGTTGTGACATATTCCCAACTTGACCTCACTTGAAAGCAGCACAAGTCTCATTACAAGGATTCCTTTGATCTTGGCATTAAAATGTTTTTTTGGAAATGGGGCCCTGGGGCCGGTTGCACCAGCTGTGCATGAGTAAGAACTAAGCCAAGTTGTGACTTAAATCTCTACTAAGTTCCAACTTGCGCACTATTAAAATTAAATATGTTGCACCACAAAACATAGTTAGAACGTAACACCATGTATGAACTAAATATTTCTGCAAGCCATTAACAGCGTAGTTAATAGGGCTGTAAGGATACTCCGGTGCATCGTGATGCAAATGTCACGATACGACTGCAAACGTCACGATACGACTGCATCGGTGTGACATGGCTGAATCGTTAATTTGCATGGTAAACTTTTATTTATTTTTACATTTAATTGAATTATAATTATTCACATGGAAATTGCGGTTTTAAAAATGAAGCAATACATTTTATACTTTGGTAGTCATATTTTTTGTTATTTGAATGTCCTCTGAGTATCTGTGGGAAGGGGGCATCTGTCAGATCTGGTTACATTAGTCAGACGGTCACATTGCAGGTAATTGTATCGTATTGCATTGTATCGTGATTTATCGTATCGTTATAAATTAGGAGAAATCGCATTGCATCGTTGTCCAGAGTATCGTTATTGTATCGTATCGCCATCAAGTCCAAGGTTTACACCCCTAGTAATTAATAATGTTCAAATGGCGGACCGATTTGTATATACTGATGAATTGCTTTAAAACTGTTAACTATTTCGGACTTGAGACCACTTCGGACCATAGATATCAAACTATGACGAGTTTGATATCTATGCTCGTCACGTTTTAAGAGGGAATAATTTGCGTTCACCAAGCAACGCTGAGACAAAACATGGTAGATTAGATTTTGAGGTTCCAACGTTATTTGAGACAGACAGAGATGAGACATAAACCATTGAATAATGCTTATTCTGTCTTCATAATCAGGCAGTGGTGTAGTGGATGGCAGGCGGAAATCAGCTGCTTGAAAACAAAAATCCATGCTAGTGCAACGCTATTTCCTGTTCACATTTTTAAATGCTACTCATTGGATCAATCATCATCGACGTAATTTTATGTGACTATACATTACTTTACGAAGGGTTTACACCCTCCTATTTTTACACCTCCAAGTTTTGTGTTAAGGACACATGCATGGTGCAACCAAATTTAGTAGCTCACTAGTTGTAAACTAACTAGTAGCTACTAAGCCTGTAGTCTGAGCTATACGTCCAATTTAAGGGAGAACTTACGAATAGTTGGTGCAAACCAACCCTGATCTGAAACAAAGCACTACATTTGTTTGAAGATTTGAATTAGTTCAGGTGAGATTGCAGTACAGTGTCCTCTGACAGCCTCCTTCAGTCCTAAACTGGTTTCCATTGGTTACCTGGGAGGTCAGTGAGGTCATCTGGGATCTGGTTTAGGGCCAGCTTCAAGGAGGTTGTCATCTGTGTCTCCATTTCTTCCACAAGGAATTCCTATACGAGTAATTATTTGAAAAGATTTCATCATTTTCTGTTGTAAAGTAATTTTTTTTATTCATTTGTTGTGTATAACAACAATCTACATTTACATGGACACTGCATCACGTGTGAAACTGAAAAACATGCAGTATTTGCTAGATTAGGTGGTGATCTTAATAAAAGTAATAAAATGTATGTGTGCCTTACCCAGGCTTAGACTTATGTAGGCTAAATGTAATGAAACGTTAGTACAAAAAGTGGTACTGCCTTGCATGCATTATTATACTGTATCTGTCATTTCTCTCAATCCGGGTTATAGATTGACGGTTACATATCCTTTAGTCTAGGAATAGATTAGTTTGAAAATTAGATTATTATTGATATGACCCATAATTAAATATTTGTGGTTAGCTGTAGACGCATTAATTATTCTTTTATTTGACAATAAAATTCTTGGGATGTGCACCTGCTCCTTTAAGGCTGTGGTTGTGCCTCATGGACGTGGGCGGTAAGACTTCACTCCGGCGGAGATGGTCAATAATGGTCGCCTCAAAAAAGATTTGAGTTTCCAAAAGCGGACAATGACTAATGAGACAATCGCACAAACTGAAAGGGTTTTTACGGCTAACTTTTGGAAAAACAAACAACTCGAAAACTTGAACAAGCTAAACAACGCAAACGGGGTCTGCTGGAGCTGGCCAGGCGACACCAGGGAATTCCCACGCAAGTTTGAGGCGGTGCTACGGTAAGCACCTATTTTGAATGCGTTTGTTCTCAAGAATGGGTCATTTATATTGTAATTCTTCGGTCATAGGGAGGCGTGTAGGAAGTGTTAAGGCGCACTATGTGAGGTTTTGCGAAGCGTTAAAATGAGTACATGCCTTAGATGTAAAACCTTTCTTTATTGTTTTATAATTTACCTTGTGTGCGCGTGCGTAACAATACCATACACATTGAATTAACCCCCCCCCCCCCCCTTGGATAATTAAGTGTTCCATAAAGGTTAGGAGAAATTTTCTACAGAAAACTAACCTGCAGATTGCTGAATTCTTTCAGCATTTTTTCCCTGGCCTTAAGGAACATGGCATTTTTGGACGTCTCAATTTTGTCTTTCAGTTTCTCTTGAATCTGATTGAAAGAAGATTTTCCATGGATACCAGAGCATTCTGAAAATAAACAAACACATTCATGCATTAATTTCTAATAGCTAACATATTAATATGGGTAAAATTGTGATTATTTCATTCCCAATTGTCTAATATTGAAATGGCAACCTTGATATGTCTGTTGCATGGTGTCTCGGATTGAATCACTGAGGGAATTGTAGATCTGCTTCTTTCTCTTTAAGATTTCCTTCTCCAACTTCTTGTGCAATTTTCTTTGCTAGATGATATGAAAGGGAAGATGTTTCAGTTCATGTGTTAAATTACAGAGGTAATTTCTGTAACGGAGCATTAGGTCTCACCTCTGTTCTAATGTACACCAGACGCAGGTATTTCTCTGTATTCTTTTTCATGTGATATTTGAGAAGATCTTTTGAAATGAAGTCCTCAAGAAAACTTGAGAAGATCCCTTTGATCGATGCTCTCGAACATCCAGTGCTTGAACGACAATTTGAAATACACACCTCTGATGCACTTGACTGTGTTAGGTGGACAGCAGAGTGAAAATAAACTGTCCCTGACAACTTATACTTCAGAGTGGATTGTGGTCACTGACCCAATTAATGAAACATGAACGGGAATATGACTGAATTATGATTGTCCACTCCAAATCATCAGATATAGGCCTATTAGTTTTCTAAAAGGGAAATACATGATTCATAAACACAAAGGTCACTCACCCAAATGTTGTCAGAAAGAGGTTTTTTTCACTTATCTTCCTGTACATGGGTTCTGACAGAGTGTAGTTCAGATCAACTACCCCTACTTTGCCAGACCGGTAATATCCGTCATTTCTACACAAGGCTTTGAGTGTCTTGTGGTAGCCTCTGTTATCACACCCTGTCTGCACAAAAAAACAAGTGCAAACGAGAAATGACCATGTATGGAAAGCCATTCATGCATTGGCGTCCCTTTTTCGCAGAGCAAGCTGCTTGGGTGTTACAAAAAAAGAGTAACCGAGTAAACGCAAGGACAAAACACTCAACACACGTCAAAAGAGTTATTGCTACAGCTGGGGGTTCTGCGTATGTCAAAACTTTTATTCTGATTACATGCTTGGGGCATGTAAACGCACTCCTTAATCCAATCAATTTATTCAGTGTGCTTTTAAACGGTTCTTTTGGAATTTTCAATCAGAATGAAAGAATGTATTCAGAATGATGAAATATTCTGCATGGAAACGTGGCATCTGTTTGAAATTCACATTTTCCTATCAACAGCAAGAATACATTTCTGCTGCCCTAACATTTCATTTTCAGTGATTGACAGTTATTTATTCTCTACTTCAGTTGGCTCCCGTCTAACCTGTTTTACAAATACATGCACTCTGCTCCTGCTGAATGGCTGAAGCTAAGCAGGTGTGGGCTTGGTTAGTACTCAGATGGCAGACCTGCTGGGAAAGCGATGTTGCTGCTGGAAGTGGTGTCAGTGACTTTACTCTCCTTCTCCACCTAGACTGATGTGTGGTGAGCGCAAAATGGCTGCAGTGCATCACCCAGGTGGGTGCTACACATTGGTGGTGATTGAGGTGAGTTTCCTCCTCACCATTGTTAAGTGTCCTTGAGTTTTTTGAAAGGCGCATGTAAATATAATGTATAATAATAATAAAAGATACAAACAACAATATAGAATATTGAATATTTCAATTTCCACAGAATTTTTACCAGCTAAAAACTGGCGGTTGCCAGCTAACACAAACTCACTGGTTCCAGCACACTCTTTGTGGCATTTCTCAGGCAGGCTTTCTCTGCTGCCCTTGTTCCCATCAGCAGACAGTCCTGGAGGTCGGTGTAAACTTTGCTCAAAGCTTTATTCAGATGTGTGCACATGTTATTCAGCTCCTTTTTGAGTCGGTTGAACTCCTGGGAATGCGAAGACTGAACCTGAAAAAAGCCAACACTTACTCTCACACATAAAGCGTAGCATCTGATGTTAAAGTGAAAACTTAAACATGACATGCATATTCAATGAAACACTGCCCAAAAGATGTTACCTGACATTTGCTGTTCATATCAGATCCATTTCTAATTTTGCGAAAGTGTAACAAGTCACTAAAACACAAATGAATGTTTCTTACTAGCTAGCTATCTGGACTTTGAACATGCAGTAGGAGTTAGCTGTCTGCACACCAGAATTCCAGCAGACTGTCTTTAATATGGCAATTCAGACACAGCACCTAGCTGAAGCACTGTCAGCAGTGAAATCATGTGCATTTGGTTCTTCGTCATATTATTATTTTTTTTTTTTAAATATTAAAATATACATATTGATGCAGTTGAAACACCTTTGAACTGAGGGCATCCTTTGAAAAGTGAAGATGTGAAATGATTCCAGAAACATCAGATATGTAATCTTTCACTTCCTTCACGGAATGGGAGACGTACAGTTTCTTAATGTGCTCCTCCAGATATGGCAATTCTTTGTAAATCATTAAAAAAAAACAAACAAACAAAAAAACAGCTAGTTAACACTTAAACACTTTATTTTCTCTTCACCTTGTGCGCATATATATATATATATATATATATACAGTGCATCCGGAAAGTATTCACAGCGCTTCACTTTTTCCACATTTTGTTCTGTTACAGCCTTATTCCAAAATTCATTAAATTCATTTTTTCCCTCAAAATTCTACACACAACACCCCATAATGACAATGTGAAAAAAGTTTTTTTGAGATTTTTGAAAATTTATTAAAAATAAAAAACTAAAATTTCTCATTTACATAAGTATTCATACCCTTTGCTTTAACGTATTCTTAAAGTATCATATTTCATATTTGGTCGCATATCCTTTACATGCTGTTACTTCCTGAAGTCTGTGACCATCAACATCAAAAAACTGTCGATATCTTATTTTCAGGTACTGTTACAAGCGATACTATAACCTCTCTGCATTTGAATGGACTCTGCACTTTAAGGGTTGTTTCTCCTGACTTTTTTCCCCATAGAGTTCTATAGGAAAATGAGTCCGGAGAAATAACCCTTGCAGTGATCCATCCACATCTACTCCATATCTGGCAACAGAGTGATGGTTTGGGGCTCGTTTGATAGCTCAGACCCTTGATAGCTCAGCCATTTAGCCAGCCATGTGTTCCATACTGTACCAGTGTAATTTACAGCTGAATCTAGTCTCACCCCCCAATTTCCATAGAGATCCATTCAAATGCAGAGAGGTTATAGTATCGCTTGTAACAGTACCTGAAAATAAGATATCGACAGTTTTTTGATGTTGATGGTCACAGACTTCAGGAAGTAACAGCATGTAAAGGATATGCGACCAAATATGAAATATGATACTTAAAAAATACGTTAAAGCAAAGGGTATGAATACTTATGTAAATGAGAAATTTTAGTTTTTTATTTTTAATAAATTTGCCAAAATCTCAAAAAATGTAATTATGGGGTGTTGTGTGTAGAATTTTGAGGGAAAAAATTAATTTAATCAATTTTGGAATAAGGCTGTAACAACAAAATGTGGAAAAAGTGAAGCGCTGTGAATACTTTCCGGATGCACTGTATATATATATATATATTTTTTTTACCAGTTTCATTGAGCTCCAGAAAATTTGACTTCTTCTGTGCAATTCTCTTGAATTGGTCAGAACTCACAGTGAACACATCAAAGAACCCAGCTGAATGCTCTTCATCACCAAGCAGAAATTTCTGAAATCAAGTGTTATAATTGTTATTCACACGTATTTATTAAAGATGTTTTTTTCTGTAATGTGCTGTGTTGGGGAAGCTACTCTGAAAATATAGCAAAGCTACCAATTACTCAACACTGGAACAGCTACCAATAAGAGAAAAGTAGTTAACTAAAATAAACTACTTAAAAGAATTAGTTGACTATATTGAAGCTACTTCATGAACAAACATAAATCAGGTCACCTATGGGCCATGCCAGAAGTTAGCTAATGCTACTGTTTTTATGTTCAGACCCTCTTTAAATAGCATAAGTATTCATTCTTAAGTTAACAGTTAATTTTGCTACAGGTTTTTTCAAGTTGGCTTCAGGGGAGAAATGTTCAAGATTAGTTCTCATAAGTTATATTGTTCAGTTTTAATAGTGAATGACCTAATGTTAGCTAACTAGATACATTTCTGTCACTTGCTAATTTAATGAATCCAAAGCCACAAACTCACCAAACTAAACCAACCAGCTAAAACCTAAAATTCATTAATAACATTGCCAAAATGACAGTTTGTTTATTAAAACACTAACAGAAGGTTCTTTGAATTACTAAATAACTTTACAGCCAACTAACTGAATCTCACGGATGCACTGAAACAATGATGAGAGGTATGGCTATGGTACTGTAGACTCCTCATCCATGACTTTGTGCCAATGTATTTATTTTTATTTTTTTTTGCAATTAAAATTTTTAAAAGTTGTTATTGCTTCGGCAGTTTAAACTAGGGGACATGTCACTTTCTCTACACTACCTCAGTACTTGGTTAAAGTAGTTAAACCACATACTAGGCTACTGGGAAATAATTAAGCTATTAGCTCCTTTACATGTAGTTCCGCACTCATTACAAATTCAGTCCCCCCCCCCCCCCCCCCCCCCAGTCTACCATAATGTGAACGTAGAAAACATTAGATAATGCCAAAATGAATAGCAATTCATGTTTGGGCTAGCTAGGTAGTTGCAGCTATGCTATGATGTGCTAGCCAGCTAGCTGTTCCAAACATTACATAACACTCAACATTACTGCATGGTAACAAACTCTGCCCCCGCACTAAGTTGCAATTTATTTCAAAGTTATGTAATGTGCTAGTCCAAACATGAATTGCTATTTACTTTGGCGTTATCTAATGTTCTAGGCAGCTAGCTACGTTCACATTACAGTAGCCTATTTTTACACTGGCTGAGGCAAAATATACCTACAGAGTGACGCACGTGACGCACATGACATGAGCTCATGAAGGGACCGGATTTGTCATGACACCACTAGTACCAACACTAGTAATGTGTGATAAGAATACGATCGTCCAGATTATGCAACTATTATGCAATTTGTGGTAGCATTCCCTTTGTGGGAAGTCATGATATAATGAGTTATACAAACATAGTAATATATTATGTTCCTGATGATACTAAGAATTCCTGTTAGTCTGTTTTGTTGTCTTTGGGGAAGAGTAAGATGTCAGTTACAGTAAAGCTATCACAGTAAACTCACCTTTGTTTTTTCTTTCAAGAGAGCACTGATGTCTTCTTTAAGTCTTTCATTACGGAACAGTATGCATGCCTGTTTTTCTCTTCTTTCAGGATCCTGATAAATATATTCATATTAAATGTCAAATATGACATATTTCTTATTAAATATTCAATGTTTATATAACCTCTACTTACCACAATGTTACTTTCTATATCAAGATCCTCATCTGTGAGATGATAATTCCTGGTAAAATTTGAAAATGCATTCAGAATTAAAAACATGATAGGTCTGTATACAGGTGTACTCAATATTTCTAAAGGAATTAATAATGTAGCAGCTAACTCTCTGATCTCCTCCGGGTTGATGACATCTGTTTTGGTGGCGATGAAGGTGATATTGTGACACTCTCCTCCTCCAGCAACAGTTCTCAATGACTTATCAAAGATCTCATTGGCAACTTTCTCAGACAAAGCACGGTTTATCTCGTTCACAATCCAGACAGAGGAGCACTGGCTGAGACACTGTTGGATTTAAAAATTATTTTGTCAGTTTCAGCATTCCCCTTGGAAGTAGGAACCAGTTGGCTAGACCTGAATGTGCTCTTTTCTGCTCCCTAAACTGACAGTGCCGTGTCGATGGTATGGGCTCATTAGCACAACTGGACAATCCAAATAGATAGAATTCAATTACAGATGAAACCATGAAACACTGACAGTACCTCTTTCCACATCTCGCTTCTGTGTTTACTGACATCTCCGGCCCCAGGCAGATCCACCAGCACAATCCCCTCCAGGAGAGCTGGTGACTTGGGCAAGGAGATGGTGACTCGCTTTACAAGAGGCCAGAACTGCTGCTCCCCTGTTCTTTTGTCACTTCGAATGTAGCACCCAATGCTTTGAGACAGTTCTTTGGCCTGTAGAGACATTTTAGGAGCTTGTATATTCAATTTAAACAGTCAGAATCTAGTCAACCTGTCAAAAAAGATGTCCATTTATCCTGAAGTATTATTGCACGTAAGACTCACAGTGTCAAAATCCTTTGTCATCCTGCCTGTGGCTAGAATCTCAGGAAACTCTTTGGCTCCCACCAATTCCCTGTAATTCTTCAGTCCTTCTTCTCCATATATGGCTCTAATCTTTTCTTTTGCCGTTTGGACCATTTCATCATCTTCTGTATTCTCTGCTGCCATGTTTTCTGGGTCCTTTTCATTTTTGAGTAATTCTACCAGGTATTGTAGTTCTGATTTCCATTCCTGAGGCAATAATTTCTTAATTATCAACATGTATTATCATTCTGCATGTAAGAGTATACTGTAGAACATGTTGGCGTTGATCTATTTTTGGGAACCAGTCATAGTTTGTAGTGCCTTGTAGCCAGTCATACTTGAGTTTGTAGTGCCTTTATAATAATAATAATAATAATAATGCATGGCATTTATATAGCGCCTTTCTAGATACTCAAAGCGCTTTACAATGATGAGGGGGAAACTCGCCTCTACCACCACCAATGTGTAGCACCCACCTGGGTTATGCAACGGCAGCCATTTTGCGCCAGTATGCTCACCACACATCAGCTGAGGTGGAGAGGGAGAGAATAATTTTTGTTTTAGCTAATTAAACTGGGGGATGATTAGGTGGCAGATTGAATGAGCCTGGGTTGGGAGTTTAGCCAGGACACCGGGGAAACCCCTACTCTTTACGATAAGTGTCATGGGATCTTTAATGACCACAGTGAGTCAGGACCTTGGTTTAACGTCTCATCCGAAAGACGGCATCTCCTACAGCACAGTGTCCCCATCACTGCACTGGGCCATTGGGGTTTATTTGACCAGAGGGAAGACTGCCCCCTACTGGCCCACCAACACCACTTCCAGCAGCAACTTAGTTTTCCCCAGAGGTCTCCCATCCAAGTACTAACCAAGCCCACAACCTGCTTAGCTTCAGCCATTCAGCAGGCGCAGATTCCATAGTGGTATGGCTGCTATGGCTACTATGGCTTTATGCCTTGTAAATGTCATAACTATGCGGATTGCTGTGCAATAACTAATTTCCTCTTTTCTGTTCGTCTGCTTACCTCTGTGCTGATGAATTCAATATCAGCTTTGTATTTATTGGAATCAGTATTTGCTTGCACATGCACAAAGGCTGAAGTGCAGGCATGCATGCTTCCCGAAGGCAGAAGTTGGTTTTCATCGACAATTGCATTGATCAATGAGCTCTTCCCTGCTCCCGTCTTCCCAAAGAGTCCGATGTAAATTTTCTCTTTTGGGCTGTATTCTGTTAAATGTGATATCTTCATTCTGCAGGGATAGGACACATTTCTGAATTGGACAGATTTAATAACCCAGTGAAAGTTACTTGTGTTCAGAAATGGTACTGAAGTATTTTTGAAACAGTTACAGCATTTCCACATTTTCACTATGTGTAAGTAAAGTAAGTAAAATGAAGAATT
This sequence comes from Synaphobranchus kaupii, assembly GCA_029718625.1. Classification (NCBI taxonomy): domain Eukaryota; kingdom Metazoa; phylum Chordata; class Actinopteri; order Anguilliformes; family Synaphobranchidae; genus Synaphobranchus; species Synaphobranchus kaupii. The sequence goes on from CM056399.1 coordinate 10,503,476, forward strand.
ATCCTGTGGCCAAACCACTGTCATGTGTGGTCCTATTACAGATTCTTTAAGACTCTTATACTGAAGATAAGTGATTCATCTTGTTTTGAAAAACAAAATACTGTACAGCTGGCAATGACAAGGAGCAGTAACATGTTCAAAACATGCGTTCTGTTCATTGATCGCAGGATTACATTGATTTCAGATTTTAAGGGCTTGCACCTCAAATTAATTTCAAATAAATGTATAAATATTTTTCTGACACAATAACTTTTTACTTCAGCGTTTCCAGAAATGTCTTGCTCTGTTCCTCTCTGCAGGAAACACTTTGGAGTTTGGTGTAAATCTGAGATATGGCTTGTTTCCCATCCTCTAATGCATCGTTACCTGTTAAAACACAGTGGAATCAGAGTGAAAAACATGCGTTAGACGTTTGACTTTTACATGTCATCACTGCACCAATACTGAACAAATAAATGGAAACCTAACCGTGTTCTGATGTTGAAGCGTTCCTTACTAATGTGGGGTGCATTTTGTTGCCATGGTTTGGGCAATGTTTTAAAAAAAAAAAAGTATTCTTAGATTACTGTTTTCCATATGGTTTTAAGCATCTAAATCCAACTAAATCCATTTAAACATTAAACAACTCCAATAAGAACAGGAGCTTAATGTTTTTTCAAATGTTTCCGATTCTTTGTATTATTGGTAAAAACACCAATAACACATTCAAGAAAATGTGGCTTTTTCTAAAATGTAGGTAACAAGCCTATGAAAATGAAATGTTGAGGACATACATGTGCTTTTTGAATCCAATTTCAGTTTATGGTAATTTATAGGCCTAGAATAGTGCCCTTTAATCTTATAAAATGTGTCCCAATATCAGATGTAAAGGCTGTAAGTGGTTGAGTTCATTATGAGATACTGTAGATCATGGGAGAAAGATAAGATACTCACAGGTTAAGAGAAGTTCTTCTGTCTCATATGAAAACACAGACTGTCTCTTATTTTTCACCTTCTTCCTCTTTGTTGTCAGCTCTCCATTCCCATCGTGCTTCCTTTTACCTTTCTGAGGAGCTGGAAAAGTGTGTGTGTGTGTGTGTGTGTGTGTGTGTGTGTGTGTGTGTGTGTGTGTGTGTGTGTGTGTGTGTGTGTGTGTGTGTGTGTGTGTGTGTGTGTGTGTGTGTGTGTGTGTGTGTGTGTGTGTGTGTGTGTGTGTGTGTGTGTGTGTGTGTGTGTGTGTGTGTGTGTGTGTGGGGAGGGTGTAGGGGGAAAAGAAAATGTTTGTGTTATGGAAATGGCTTCTGAACATCGTATAACAGACACCTCCATGTTTCCCCCAGGATTTCTTTGTAGGCAGGGTGGTATGATGGTGTGACCCCAGACAGGGGAGGGTTTGTGCTGGTGCGTGATCGTGGACCTGGGGGGGTTGTGGTTTGGGGTGGATGGTAGGGATGTAATGGCACACTCAACTAACAGTACAATTTGTATCACGATACAGAGTTCACGGTGGAGGGGGACTAACATTTTTAAATTGTGTGCTGTTTATTTTCAATGATATAATGAGACTGTTTATTAAAAAGACATGTTTCAAAGACGTAGTTATATTTTAGATTTAGTCTTATTTTTACTTATAGACATTTGTATCCACCTAATTTGCTCAGAGAAAACACTGTATGCTTAAGCCAACGTATATCTACCATCAGATATAGTGCTACTTTACCTTCCAAGCGGCAGTTCGAACCAGTCGCAGTAAAGCGCGTTCTGAACAAATCAGCATCCAGGGCTATAATAACAACCCATTTTATGAAATTTAATAAGAGACTCAATCAAATTAAATGGCCATATTAAGAGCATATATCTTCTTTCAAGCTAAATACAATTACAAAAAAACGAAAATAGGCCTATAGAACTATTGTTCTGTTCGTTTTCCGGGTGTGTTTCTCCTTGTGTGGAGTTTGGGCGAGGTTGTGGACATATTTGTGTGTGACTGCGCGTAGCATGGGAACGTTAGCTTTCTGTTCCTTCGCTTCGTTATATATTATTTTACTGAGAGGCTAGGGCGGGTGTTTAATTAAGTTTGCGTCAGTCTTTTGGATAGTAAGTTATGGGACGACGGTGCTCCGTCGGCTCACCTGTAAAATGTTTCTCCCTCCTGGGAGATCGGGTGTTTACCCAGGTTTGTTTGCTGCATTAGACTGCGTACTTATTTTACTAGCCATGGAACGTTAATTCTCTGTTCCTGTTCGCCTCGTTACTTTTCACCTTACTGAGAGGCTAGGGCGGTTGTTCCAACTTAAGCTTGCGTTAGTCTATATGGATCGTAAAGTTATGGGACGACGGTGTTCCGTCGGCTCACCTGTAAAATGTTTCTCTCTCCTGGGAGATCGGGTGTTTACCTCTTTGCTTTCTGCATTTGACTGCGAGCCTATCAATATCGCCATGGAACGTTAAATCTGTTCCTGTTCGCCTCGTTATTTTCCTCATAGAGAGGCAGGGCGTGTATTTTCAATGAATCTCGCATTGGTCTAGCCGGTAAATGTCTGGTACTGCCTGTCCTGTTCGTTCCTTTCGGTGCCTTTCTCCTTTCATGGAGATCGACGATTTTGTTCGGAACTGCTGTTCTGTTTCGTCTTTTGGGTGCATGTCTTCTTATAGGGAGGATTGGGCGATGTTGTGGACACGTTTGTGTGTGACCGCGAGTCTGAGATTAGCCTGGAAACGTTGGATCTGTTCCTTTCGCCTCCTCATACTATCGTATTATTTTGCATTGTTTGTTTGTGTTTTTTGTTTGTCTTTACACTACTCGCCCGTTCTTATTTTGTCTCGTTACCGAGACAGGGCGCGTATTATTTCTGGCTGTTCTGATCCCTGTCCTTACACTCTACTTGGCGTTTGACAGTTAGCCGGTTAGTAGTGTCTGTAGTGGTGTTTGTTGTTCCTTGTCTTGTCTCCTCCCTTATCTGCGGGTATCCCGCCTTAGTGGCCTAAGGGCTTAATGAATCCCCTTGCTGCGTTTGGCTCCTCCTTCCTCACACGTCACGCCCCTTTACAGAATGTCGAAGCCATTACCGGGGCCAGCGGCTTTTTTAGGGGAATTTTTTTTTATTAAGGGGGGTTTTAATGGCTAACTTTATGGTTTGTGTCTTGGTTTTAGTGAGTATCCCTTGGGTTTCTTTTTGTTTTCCAGCTACCCTGGTAGGTAGGCACCGAGTGGGCCAGTTTACCTTGTTTGGTTTCCCTGCGGCCCACTACTTTGTTATTTTGCCTTTTTTATTTTTGAGGTAATCCTGGGTGGGGATTTTATCCCTGTCAGGGGTACGCATTCAAGGGCTTTGGTCTCGGTTTGTAGGCCATTGCCCTTGAGTTAGGCGTTTAAAGTCGCCTCTTGCCCGGCACGCCTCAAGAAGAGAGTTAGGCGTAGTAAGGTTTTGGGTTAGGTAGTCAGGAACCAGGGTGCTTAGGAGTTTTCCCAGGGTGCTTTTAACCGGGCACAAGTTTGTTCCACACCCCCCTCACCCTTAGTCCCACCCTCCCTTCCCTTCCAAAAAAAAAAAAAAAAAAAATTTGTATATTTCTCTCTTCAGGAACTTCCGCATGGTTTTATTTCTGGGGTCGCCCCTTAGAGGGGGGGTCCTGTCATGGTTTTGACCCTGTTCCCCCATGCGGTCATTTTCCTCGGTGTCCACGCGAGGGCGCTGCCCTTTTGGTAGATGCTTGCTCCGCCCTGCTGAGTTGGGGGAGTTTCGGTTAAGCGTTTACACCTGTGCGTAGTCACCTGAGAGACTTATAAGCCACCGTTTCCTTCATTCGGGGCTTCGACATTAATTGTTAATTGTTCATTGTTTGTACTGTGGTGTTATTGTTGGCTGTGAGTTCTCGTACCATTTTGGCTACTTGCCTATTTTTAACGTCTCTTAGTTGAGACAGGGCTTATTTCTTACTGGCTTGGTAGTTGATTATCTCGTAGAAGTTTGGGACCGTAAATCTCTGCTCTATTTTTGCCTTTTTAGTGCTTTTTCTCCGTGTATGGAGTTTTGGGCGATTCTGTTCGGAACAGTAGTTCTGTTCGCCCTTCGGCACATGTCTTCCCATAAGGAGATCGGGCGTTTCGCTTCTACTTAGTTCTTAGCTCGTAGAAGTATAGAGTAGTAGTTTCTCTGGTCCATTTTCGCCTGGTATTTGGTTTTCTTTCTGAGAGACCTGGCGTTTTGCTTCTACTCAATTCCGTGTTACTGTGAGCCAGTAAGTAGCTTTGGTACGTATTTCCCTGTTTGGTCTCCTTCTCGTGGACTACGTTCCCCTTTGTTGTGAGTCAGGGTTTTTGTTTATATTGAGAGGCTGTCATGCTATTTTTGCGTTGGTCTTTGTTGCAGCTGTCCTCCGTCCTTTTTACCTACGGGACGATTTTGTTTCGGAACTATTGTTCTGTTCGTTTTCCGGGTGTGTTTCTCCTTGTGTGGAGTTTGGGCGAGGTTGTGGACATATTTGTGTGTGACTGCGCGTAGCATGGGAACGTTAGCTTTCTGTTCCTTCGCTTCGTTATATATTATTTTACTGAGAGGCTAGGGCGGGTGTTTAATTAAGTTTGCGTCAGTCTTTTGGATAGTAAGTTATGGGACGACGGTGCTCCGTCGGCTCACCTGTAAAATGTTTCTCCCTCCTGGGAGATCGGGTGTTTACCCAGGTTTGTTTGCTGCATTAGACTGCGTACTTATTTTACTAGCCATGGAACGTTAATTCTCTGTTCCTGTTCGCCTCGTTACTTTTCACCTTACTGAGAGGCTAGGGCGGTTGTTCCAACTTAAGCTTGCGTTAGTCTATATGGATCGTAAAGTTATGGGACGACGGTGTTCCGTCGGCTCACCTGTAAAATGTTTCTCTCTCCTGGGAGATCGGGTGTTTACCTCTTTGCTTTCTGCATTTGACTGCGAGCCTATCAATATCGCCATGGAACGTTAAATCTGTTCCTGTTCGCCTCATTATTTTCCTCATAGAGAGGCAGGGCGTGTATTTTCAATGAATCTCGCATTGGTCTAGCCGGTAAATGTCTGGTACTGCCTGTCCTGTTCGTTCCTTTCGGTGCCTTTCTCCTTTCATGGAGTTTGACGATTTTGTTCGGAACTGCTGTTCTGTTTCGTCTTTTGGGTGCATGTCTTTCTATAGGGAGGATTGGGCGATGTTGTGGACACGTTTGTGTGTGACCGCGAGTCTGAGATTAGCCTGGAAACGTTGGATCTGTTCCTTTCGCCTCCTCATACTATCGTATTATTTTGCAGTGTTTGTTTGTGTTTTTTGTTTGTCTTTACGCTACTCGCCCGTTCTTATTTTGTCTCGTTACCGAGACAGGGCGCGTATTATTTCTGGCTGTTCTGATCCCTGTCCTTAAGCTCTACTTGGCTTTTGACAGTTAGCCGGTTAGTAGCGTCTGTAGTGGTGTTTGTTGTTCCTTGTCTTGTCTCCTCCCTTATCTGCGGGTATCCCGCCTTAGTGGCCTAAGGGCTTAATGAATCCCCTTGCTGCGTTTGGCTCCTCCTTCCTCACACGTCACGCCCCTTTACACTATTAAAAACATGATTCTTACTTTAGGCTACTAATAAAAGGGCTGTTCTAACATGTTCCTTTTTTTTTTTTGAGAAACATCAAGATGTCCACATTTTCAGGTAGGAACCTGAAACCTGTTAGCTGAAAAAATGTCCCGAATCGAGAGAACTCAAATTCACTTTTGACGGAATTGGCTGGAAGGGACCGGAAGGTTTTTGCGAGTGGGGAAGCCGTTGGAACTTTCTGCTTTTTTGTCTCCAGCATTGTAGGGGATGAAAATGGCGTCTTGTTGAATGAATTAGTGAGCTCTCAGGATTAGGCTCTGTTAGTCACATGGCACTTAAAGGAGATTCCTCCTGTCAGCGCAGGTGTTTTGGGCTTCTACTGCAGGTCTTTTTAATATTTTCAAGGAAAATCTGTCTGCTACCTTTTCAACTATTAAACTAAATTAAATTAGTTTAATTTTGTTTAATAGTTTAAAAGACATCAAGGAAAGTAAGAGACCGGAAAATAATTAAAAAAGGACGTGAGAAGAGAGGATAAATTATTCATCATCAGTTTAACATTATGTTAAAAACAGTGCCTAAAATAGTGTTGTTTAAACACTGCTCTGTGATTGGGATATTTAGGAGTTTCATTGTCTAATAAAGATGGCAAGCTTTACTTATGAGTTAGTTACGCTCCTAGGTGAGTTTCATAAAGCCATGGTTTGTAGGGGCAGTCCTCAAGCCAAGCCAGGTTCCATACAGACTCCCGGGGCCCTATCTTGGTGATCTTAGCTCTTGGTCTCAGCGCATGGCGTTAAGTGCATTTAGTCTCCAAGTCCACTTTTGCTATTTAGATGGCGTGTTTTTTGAGCGCTAAGCACGGCGCAACATGCAAATGGGCTGAACCTAGTCTCTTCATTAATTATAGGTCTTGGGCATGACATACAATAAACCAATCAAAATGTCATATCCCATTCCCTTTAAAAGCCTGCTTTTCCACCTTGATTGCTTATATGATGGCGAAACAGACATGCTCGTGCGTGTTTAGTGCAATCAAGGAATAGGCTATATGGATCAATAGTAGCCTATGATCAATATTATTCGGACTAACCATTAGCCTGTGAGTTCCCGGTAATTCCCGATAGTGCTGTTATTTTACAAAATATATGCGGTTAAATTTCGTTAAAAGCACCTGCAGCAGCTGAGAATAAGCTACCAATGGCTTCCTCCTCACCTTAGAAAATGCCAAATTAGCCTGCTTGTTTAAAACATTTTGTTTGATTATGCAATGAAGCAATGAACTCATGTTCAAAGCTTCATCCGAAGTTCATTAGGCCTACCTGCATTCTAATTTTGATCAATAACATAAATAACGTTATTTTGCCTTAATGATGATACTAAATACAATAAAGCTGTCAGGTTGGCAACCCATAGGTTCACGCATATTTTCCCTTGTTTTATAATGCCCTGCTTATGGAAATGTGACCAACCTGTTTTACTGGTAGTGTAATGCTTTAAAACAATCCACTTTCCCAGGAAGACAGTGAAAAGTGTGATTTACAGCAGGGGAAACAGACCTGCTCCTCTAAAGCACACATGCAGATAATGGTATTAAAATTAATTGTGAATTAATTGTGTAAATTGTGTGAATTAAATTGTGTGAATTAAATTGTGTGAATTAATTAGATGCTTAGTTCTCTTTAAAATCTTTTGTTCAGTTATGGAATAACAGGTGAAATCAGCCGGGTTTTAATAAGCTGAGAGTATGGACGCCTTGTCACTGTAATTTAAAAAATATGAAGAACGAAGAATAGGTTACAATTCAGTTAACATGGTGACATTTAGGCTATCTTCATTTTTTAACAATAGGCTATCAAATAAACCTCATGCACAGCGAATCCGCTGTTGCCTAGACTATTTGAAAAACAATAAATGCAATAATCACTGGACAAGGTTTTGAACTTTTTTCAGTTTACTTACAGGCTGTATTCCTAGATAAACAGAGCTGTATTGTAATGACATCTGAAGCGCATTTTCAGAACTCAAATGTCCGTCTATTGCAGTGCCCGAGTTTTCCATTGAATGACAATTCACGTATTAGGTGCAAATGACAATTTGCGCATTAGGCTTGATATAGGTGTTATCAGCTCCTTTTTAATGGATAGCCATTGTCCCGTACCATCGGACATCACCTGGATGTTGATGGAGTGGGCTAAAAGCAATTTAATGTGGCATTCCCCTTCCCTGAGGGACAGGTATGTGGTCTTGACCTATGGACCCTTTTATTATTATGCATTATTTGATATAACCTACACAATAATAATATTTCACATTGTAATCTTGATATTTTACTCATGCTTGTGCGCGCCCGTGTAACAGACAGGAGGGTGTACGCACGTTGTGCACACGCCTATGTAGACGCATTTATATGCGCCGTCAAAATAACAACTAAACAACTGCGACATGACTTTAGACTAGGTTTGTGGTGGTTCTAGCGTAAGCGCTTTCTGCTGGCTCAAGATAGCAATACGCCAAAAATAATCCTGGCCACTCCTCATCTTAAGACCAACACGCCCAGTTCACTTGCAACGGGCGCAAGAATACATGGTATTTAAACGACGTGAGCGCTAGGCGTTATAATGAACCCTGCGCTGGGTGTAAGATAGCAAAGATACTTATGTTTGGGTTAGTGCCGGCTGTAAGATAGGGCCTCCGGTGTTCTGACAGCTTGTCTGCACTGAATCGTTCGATCTTATATTAATATGGAAGGAAGATGAGATATTTTTTGGTGGCAAGCTCCTCTTATTAGCTGAAGATGACATTATCATTTCGCTAGGTTAGTTATTCGCTTTCCTGAGGTAACGTAAACAAATCTATTGTCTGCGTATGGCCAAGCAGCCCATTGTAGTGAGATTTCCGCCAATCAAAATGCTAATTTCATACTTGGAGTTGTTTACTAACCGAGAGTCCACACACTCCACAATCTTTTGAATCGTTGCTAATTTCCGAAGACAGATCACAAAATGTAGTGCTTACGCAAACAATTGTTTTATTGATTTTTAAATTATAGTAAATTTGTTTTTTTTAAAACAATGACATTTCCATTTTTATGTTTTTACGTAGGGTGGCAAACTCGGGGCAGGCCCGCCTAACCTTTTTCACTCAGTGTCCAGAGTAGTTTGTGGATTCTAAAAATCACCAGCCATTTTGAACATTTTACCAGCCATATTACCTTTTACATTATAACACAATATGGTTGGTTACTGGCCAAAGTGGCTGCTAGGGAAGAAAGTATTACCAACCACAATAAAAAAATTTCCAGCGTTTCGCTGGCAGTGGGTGTTCATTTCACACCCTGGTTGTAAATGTTACATATTTGTTTTATATTTGAATACCCCCAAAAACTTCACTCACACAATGGGTTGTGTATTGTAAAAATCACCAGCCATTTTTAACATATTACCAGCCACAGTATCTTTTACAGTATAACACAACCTGGTTGCTTACCTGCCAAAGTGTCTGCTAGAGTATAAAATAGTACACAATCAAGATTTTACCAGCATTTGGCTGGTGGCAGGTGTTTATTCAAAAATAAAAATAAAACGTCACTCACACTCCATGGATTCTTCCACTCGTCCCTCGACTGATCCCACTGGTCTTTCATCACCAGCATCCAGTTGCTGTTCTCTTGCTTTAAAAGAACATTGAAAGCTTTTATGTTAGGGCCATGTATTTAAAACTAATTTTCATACTAGACAAGTTGATGCCACACTTGTGAGTTTGAGGTTTCACAACTGTGCTTGTTTTTTTTTCTTTGCTCATGCTGAGCTACCAACTGGTTAAATATAAAAACATTTAAATTTAAAAAACATATATTATATATCATGATGTTAGCTACGCTGCTCAGTGTAAACAAACCTCAGTATCTTACCAGTGATTTTCTGCTGTTGTGGTGCCTAGCTAGTTAACTCTAGGAAGTCTACAGAGCGGTATTTCATCATCAATTTAATGTGCGTCACTCTGTCCCCAATTTTACTTTTTTAAAAACACTGCACAAATGCCAGCTATACAGGTCACAGTGGCCAGCATTTCACACATCTGCACATGCACTGCAATCAAACTTGCGCAAAGAATACAGGTATTGAGGGGGACTTTGTCTTATACTGGTCATGATGAACATGGCTGTTAATTACTAGTGAATAGGGATTCCAGTAAGATTAGTCTAGTTTATTTTATATCTTTGGCGATGCCCCTCAACCCTCTTGACCAGTTTATGACTTCAGAGTTTATGAAAAATTGGCCAAATCCCACCCGAATCAGTCATGCTTTTTTGGACCAAAAAGGATATGTTTCAAAAGTTGTCATTTCAATCTTAGACTATAATGGCCCTTTAACAAACCATATATATTATTTGTGGATGAAGTCTGATTTCTAAAAATATACCACTTATTGGGAGAATGCCATTCTAAAAAGTGGGTAACATTGCAATATTAGTATTTGTAATCCATGTCTATATACTATTAACTGTTGGTTGTACCAGTTTCTGTGAGGGGTTTGAAGCACTACTGCAATGAGCCAAACGCGACAAAGAAACAAGGGATGAAAACCTCCCGGCCGTAGCCAAATAAAAAACACCCTTGGAAAACGGGATAGCCACGAAACACGGGCAGAGGTATATGAGGAAGAAAAACTCCTCGGTAGAGCCAAACAATAAACACCCTGATGAACCGGGATAGCCAAGAAACTGGCGAAAATAAAGAAAGTAGCAAAGGTAAGAACAGGAAAAAACAAGACACCTTCGGAACGTGACTATAACGCCCGATAACTGGTGAAATAAATGAAAACAAAATAAGACTCAAACTCTCAAAGACAAAGAGAGTAGGAGAGGAAAAAAGGGAATTGAAAAGCAATCCCCTGAGCTTCAGGTAGTCTAAGGTCTACTGTCAAAAACAAAAGAACAGATCTTTTTTTAGGCAGACAGAGAAAAACAACTAAGCCCTGACATTCGTAAGAAAACGAAATGATCTCGAAGCGCCCGGAAGCGGAACTCAGGGGATTAAATACCTGGCGCCAGGTAAGCCAGGTGAAAAGAATAATTACCTGGGGTAAAATAAAATCCCGCAACGGAATGCGGAAAATCCGATAGATCGGAAACGTGGATAGGCGTGGAAAACGAGAAATAAGGTAGGAGACCATGACAGTTTCTTGGAAATGTTTTACAAAGAGTAAAGCATCAATTTTTTGTCAACGCTGATACTCGTATTGAGATTGAAATTTGTATGTACATTAAATTACTACAAAATCACTTTAGCCCTCCTCCACTTAATCATATGAATCCATACAGTAAAACACTCTTACCACATTTATATGGCACCAAATTTAGGCCCTTGGTTATTGTTTCAAGCTCTCTGATCCAGTAGAGTTCCCTCTCATATAATTCCGTGGAATCCTTGACCTGCTCAATTGGATATGTAATCAGATCATCAAGAGAATGGTCATCGCTGTTGAAATGATCAGAGATTGGCCGATGTTCGCGCTTTCTGATGGAACTTCTGTGATCTTTGAATCTTCTTTGCAGTATGGTTGAAGTCATCCCAACATACTGCACCTTGCATTTTTTACACTGGATGATGTAGATGACAATTGGTGTCTTACAAGTCAGATATTCTGTGATGCTGTATTGTTTTCCTGTAGCTGTGCTCTGAAATGCATCAGCGCCCGCCCATATATGCCTGCAGCAGATGCATCCCTGGGATTTACACTTGTAAATGCCTGCTCCATTGTCTGCATTCTGGAAAGAAAGGCCTGCTTCAGCCATGGGATTAGTTTCTGGAACAGTCTCCTGTGCTTCTCTGAGGGGAAAATGGGGTCAAATTAGGTTTCATTGGCCTGAGAAAATAATGTAAGTGCATACTTAAATTCAGCAGCCAGGCCATGGCGCTAGTTATGTAACTCACCTTTATCTGTCTATCTAGTCTTAACTGGCTGAGAGAGTAATGACATATTGAATGTCATTTAGAATATGTACATTTTTTATGATTAAGATTATCGCCAAATGCTCATATGGTCTGAAAATGTAAGACGGGAAAAGGTGTGGCCTCTATTGCGATGCATGAAGGTTGAAGGTTGGCCTTTGCAAGTGTGGTTCAATCCAAATAAAGTGTCTGCTTGTCTCCAACTTTTCCACACTATTTTAAAATTAATGAGCAGAGCAAGTTCTGTCAGGAAACTCTTGCTGCAGCTGACCAATGGTTGGCCTCAGCAAACACGTTCTCATACTCATACCAATCACATACACACGTCACTAATGGAGCGCCCCTTTTTAAAAGCAAGAGTCAGACCTCTCCTGTGCTGCTTATGTCTGTGACCCAACAACATCAAAAGACTCTAGATATCTTATTTTACCAACCATGTATGTATCAGCATAATTTACAGCTAAATCTAGTCCCACCCCCCAATTCCCATATAGATCCATTCAAATGCAGAGACGTTATAGTATCGCTTGTAAGAGTACCAGTAAAATAAGATATCAAGAGTCTTTCGATGTTGTTGGGTCACAGACATCAGGAAGTCATGGCATGCAAAGGATATGCGACCAAATATTAAAAATGATTACTTTATTCTATATATAAATGCAGGGGTGCCAATAATTGTGGCACACGTGGTTTTGTTAAAAATAGTTATTTCTTGTTGAGGGATTTTTTTTTCTCATAATAAATTTACTTCAATTAAAGGAGCTATATGTAACAAATTTACTGTACTAAATCATAAAATGACCATGATATGTCATCAGAGATTAAGGAAACATGCTAAGTTGAAATACTGGCTTCTCCGACAACAATGCTACAGCCAGTATGTTCTCCTCTGAAATTTGCATTCCGGGTCAGAACGTCTGTATTTGTTTTGGCCTGTGTGATTCACTATTCTCCGAGTTGACTCCGCCCACTTCCCATTACGAACAACCAGATGTACTCCGGCACTCCGACAGCCGATTTATGAATGCCTAATCAAAGTTCAACATTGTTTCCATTTAGCTAGTTAGCTAAAGATTTAAATATATATATATGTATATACTTACTCGCTAAACATGCCAGCCATGCATCTAGCTAACATTGACAGAGTTATAAAGAATCCACATGAGCTGGTTTATAATTGGCAAACAATAAATAAATTGCAAACGTATACATTAGCTGATCAACTTAGTGTAGGACTCGTCATCGCTTGTTATTGTCAAAATAGAATAAGCTCGTCTCAAAATATAATGTTGCGCTCGGCTCGTCTTGCGCTCGTGTTCGTTCAGTGTCTCGACTCTCCAATATTTTGAATTTGGATTGCAGTACCCATTTTAAACGCTTGGTGTCAATGTTACATATAGCTCCTTTAAAGCTTGGATTTTTCTCATTTTTTCAGTGTGAGATTAAGCTAATTCACCAAACTGAATGTTTTATAACCCTTTTCACTCATCTTTACCTGGGGTGCCAATAATAGTGGAGGGCACTGTATATATATCTATATATACAGTTGAAGTCGGACGTTTACATACACTTAGGTTTAAGTCAGTAAAACTTTTTTTTAACCACTCCACAGATTTCATGCAAACTATAGTGTTGGCAAGTCAGTTTTATAGAAAAGTCAGATCACTTTAAGGGTTGTTTCTCCTGACAAATTTTCCTATTGAACTAATAGGAAAAATAAGTCAGGAGAAAAAAAACCTTCAAGTTACCCATCCATATCTACTGGCAACAAAGTGATGGTTTAAGGCTTGTTTGATACATCAGACCCTTGATGACTTAGAGCCATTTAGCCAACCATGTGTTCCATACTGTTCCAGTGTAATTTACAGCTAAATCTAGGCTGTAGATAGGCTGTATGTAAATACAGTAACTATAACGTAACACAAGTTCCATATATCATATCTTGCGTACACTGTTGGATCAATATGAACAGGTAAAAGTTTGCATAACAAGTAAATTATATGAGAGGTTCTCTCAAAATGGTAGATGAAAATTAACCGCAATTTAATCTGGTCCACTGTTAGTCGCTTTAATCTGTTCACATATGCTGTAGTAACACTTCCCTAAACTAACCTCAAAGAACGCATTAAGTGCCTTCTGGCAGTGAAGGGGAAAACTAGTGCTTTGTACGACTTAGAGGAGATGATTGTGTCAAGTAACCAGTGCTTTCTAGATTTGTCGTAGGAGTATTGAAATGACATTGATTAAAGGGGAAATGTGGTGAGCTGTACTGTAAAACTGTGTTGCTAGTAATGGAATTCTGTAAGAATTATCTATTGTACAGTTACAATACACATTCCAGAGAGATTTGTTTGTTCCATAACCTGAAACTCGGCTGTTGTTTGTATCACACAGACTATTGTTAATGCTTATTAATATTGTGTTCCATATGTTGCATTTCAAATGTAGGAGGAAATCAACTGCATTCAATGCAGTTTCAGATGCATTTAGTTAATTTTTAGTTTCTAAGAGTATTCATTTCTGTTACTTTATTGTACTTTTATTATTTTAACCTATTAGATTGTAAGATCATTTAGATTAGATCAAGATTAGATCATTGTAAATGTTGAACTAGTATGGTCAAACCATGGCCAGGGCATTTCCTATATATTTAAATCATAGAATTTCATCAAACTACAGTATAAATAAATGCCATATGTAATGCTTAATTAAAACCAGCAGAGGTCAATGTTGTACCATGAAAAAGAAAAAGGGCATGGGTACCCACGGGGTGCTTCCCAATAGTCGAAAAATGCAACCTTTCCTCCTCCACTACCACTCCTCTCCTCCTTTCCTCCACTACCACTCCTCTCCTCCTTTCCTCCTCCACTACCACTCCTCTCCTCCTTTCCTCCACTACCACTCCTCTCCTCCTTTCCTCCACTACCACTCCTCTCCTCCTTTCCTACTCTACCACTCCTCTCCTCCACTACCACTCCTCTCCTCCTTTCCTCCACTACCACTCCTCTCCTCCTTTCCTCCACTACCACTCCTCTCCTCCACTACCACTCCTCTCCTCCTTTCCTCCACTACCATTCCTCTCCTCCACTACCACTCCTCTCCTCCTTTCCTCCACTACCACTCCTCTCCTCCTTTCCTACTCTACCACTCCTCTCCTCCACTACCACTCCTCTCCTCCTTTCCTCCACTACCACTCCTCTACTCCTTTCCTCCACTACCAGTCCACTCCTCCTTTCCTCCACTACCACTCCTCTCCTCCTTTCCTACTCTACCACTCCTCTCCTCCACTACCACTCCTCTCCTCCTTTCCTCCACTACCACTCCTCTACTCCTTTCCTCCACTACCACTCCTCTCCTCCTTTCCTCCACTACCACTCCTCTCCTCCTTTCCTCCACTACCACTCCTCTCCTCCACTACCACTCCTCTCCTCCTTTCCTCCACTACCACTCCTCTACTCTGTGCCCCGGAAACGGATCTTTGTGTTTTAATCTAATGTTGCTGATTACATCTTAATTACGTATTAATGGTTACATATTAATTAATGTCTCGACACAAACCACAATGACAGGTTCATTGTATACTGTACATGCAAATACTTGTACTCAAAACGTTCAGGCAGTTTTGCATATTTCGGGTAAGAGAGGAGTGGTAGTGGGGGAGTGGAGGAAGGGAGGTGGAGTGAAGAATATGTAGCCTAAAGCAACATAAATTACTTACTCTGTTTAGTTTGTTTAACTTCTTTCATCATCCAATTTTATCAAAATCTTCAGAACAGAAAGGAAACATAGCCTGCCATGGGAGCATTATTTAGCCTCGTTTCACCGTTAGTTTCGAAGATTTTTGATGTGGCAGGAAGTAACGTTAGCACAGGAAATGAACTTTGTGTGCATGAACATGATTCGCAGCATGAAATTAAAGCCTGTATATTAGTGATGGGCATACCGGCTCTTTTCAGTGAGTTAGATCATTTGGCTCAGCTCACCAATAAGGCTCCCAAACGGCTCTTCATTTAGTAGCATTTCCGGTTTTTCAAAATCGGCCAAAGTTAGCAATATTTTGACCTATGATTGGTGTTTGTGCATATCTATCACTTAAATTGTTCAAAGGAATCTTACTCTACCTTCTATTTACCAAAATAACATTATTTTGCATTTTGTTTGTTATAAAAACTATTTAAATAAATGCAAAAACAGTAAGACGCTATTACACATGTGCATTGAAAGTAGGGCATTTTTATGTCTTGAAATAAATTGCACAATAAACACAGTGCGTAGTTGAACATTTCAAAACAAAATAGACACTCATAAAATAGAAAATAATATTGCGTCATAACAAAGGAAAATTAATAAATGCATGAAAAAATAAATGTGCAAAACTGCAGCATCAGAACAATTAAATTGACCAACAATTAAACTGGTTTTTATATTATTATTAATGTTATTTTCTTATAGTGGTTTTATTTATTTTTGGCCTAAAAAAAACGAATAAAAGTTCCACCAAGACCATAAGCACTTGTCTTGAGTTCATTTACAAAACAAATCGGCTCTGTTTACTTGCCTCAACAAATCATCTGTGGACCAACTTCAGTTGGTCCAAAACGCTGCTGCTAGGCTGCTCACCAGGTCTAAGAAATCATGCCGCATCACTCCCATCCTTGCCTCTCTGCACTGGCTCCCAGTGCAACTCAGGATCCATTTCAAGGTCCTAGTGTTCACCTACAGAGCCCTCCTCGGTCAAGCCCCCATCTACATCACAGATCTCATCCACCCATACTCATCCAGCCGGTCACTGAGGTCGTCCGACCAGGGGCTCCTGGTGGTGCCCAGGACCAGAATAAAAACCAATGGGGACCGAGCCTTCGGGGCGGCGGCCCCAAGGCTCTGGAATGCCCTCCCCCTGGACCTGAGAGCTGCACCTGTTCAGGCAGGCATTTGGCCATCCCTAGCCAACCACTGTTTTTATATATTTAATGTCTGTTTCTTGTGATTTTTCCTGTCTTCTATGGATGCTTTCAAATTATTATTTTTTAATTTTTTATTGATGTTCTGATTTTATTATTGTTGTAAAGCACTCTGTGCACTCGTGCTGGGAAGGGTGCTATATAAATAAAATTTTACTTACTTTAAGAGCCGGCTCAAAGAGTTGACTCGTTCGCGAACGACACACCACTACTGCAGGCCTCGACATTAAGGCTTGCCCGCTTGCCCCGGGCAAGTAAACACTGCATTCGGACAAGTGGAATTCCTCTTGTTAAATAAATGTTAAATCTTCTCTAATCTAATGTAACGTTATCTAAAAATAAACGGTTTATAACGTTATCACTGCATGCGGAGCTTTGTTTGCGCAGAAACTGTCTGTTCCTTCCAGCTGAACACGCGCTCCGTCTCTCACTACCAAGCGTTGTCAAGGAGACTATAAGCGTCTGTTTACCTCAGGCGCAACTAACGGTTCAACGTTGCGAGTCTCTTTGGTTTTTGCTTGAATTACTGGTAACATTATGTTCCTCCAGCCACCTAAAATTGGCCAAGTGCCAGGCAAAGCCACTAATAAAGCAACGAAACAAAACAAAGTCGTTAACAAATGACTAAGAAACACCAGTACCACAGGGCTATGAAAACAAATGTAAACGCAAATTTCTACCGAGTTGGACCGAAGCATTTCCATGGGTCCGCTATGACCAGGAGAAGGATGAAATGTTTTGTTTCACCTGCTAGGAGTTCCCGAAGAAAGCAGACATGTAAGTTCAAATTAAATTAACTTACCATTAAATTATTTTTTGCTTATTAGTTGTATGACTATTGGTGTACCGCTAAGTTACGTTAGCTAGCTAAGCTAACGTCCGAGTGAATCTAAACATGACGTCACTTAACGTAATCTGTCAGTATCAGATAAAGACATGAAAAACTGGCAATTCTTTTGAGGAAATTGTTAGGCGTGACTAGAGCCAGGAAATTAGAACAATCAATGGTTACTTAAATTAATTCTAATGTCTGATGATAAATAATAAATCGGTTCTATTGGTACCTGCTGATCAATTTATGGAGCAATCAGTGAAAATGTTGCTGGCAATATTGCCTAAAGAATTGCCAGTGAATCCTGGGCTTCAGATAACATGGTTAAAACTGACTGGAGGACAAGTCTCTCCATGTTTCAGCTGCAGAGGCTGATGTTTTTATCAGTGGAAGGGCCCCCACTAGAGAGGTTGCAATCCACAGGACCACTTGCTGAAGAAAGCACCGGCCAGGGTTCAAATCCTGAGAGTTTAGGCAGGGTGTACAGCAGCAATAAGAGGAGCTAGAAGAGCTTGAAAATTGAGCTCACCAACCTGCAGTCACTCACTCACACACACACACACACACACACACACACACACACACACACACAATTAAATAATTGTTGTTTTATGATTAATTACCTAATAAAGGAGACATCTTTGTCAATTCATATCATTGTCAAATCGGTTATTTACATTGACAGAACTATATGTGTGTTCAAAGACATTTTGTGTTCGGACAAGTGACTTGAGCTCTTGGGCAAGTAAAAGATGAGTTTCACTTGCCCGAAGGACAAGTACCCGAGAAAGCTTAATGTCAAGCCCTGTACTGTATATTTATGTTAATTACAAAACGCGGAATCAAAAACGCGGGATCCAAAACTAATATTCGAATGCTCAAATTTAGGTTCGAACTTTAAAAAAAAAAAAAAAAAGATTTTCAAATAGTTGTCGAACTTCAAATATTTTTTGACAGCCCTAATAACCAGTTGGAATGATTTCCTATCACTTGTAGCAACTACAACAACATGCAATAGATAGTATAATTATATAATTATGCAGTAAATAGTTGACCGTTGAGGGACTCACCAGTCTTTCACTGATCTTCACTTGTTGTTTTCCAAGCCTTCCAATGTGTTTGAAAAAAAATTTTCTCTCTTTTATAATCAACTTTCGGTTCAGTAAGTTTCCTTTTCTATAAAACACCTCGCCCAGCTGTGACTGATCTATGTTTTTTTTCTTTAGGGTGTGTCCATACCATGGGACATAATTTACCCATTGCTAGGGAACAACTTGTTGTAGGTCTTAAGAGGCAAGACTCATGAAGGACATGTTATACACTTGAGGGCAGCAGGAGATTAGCTGCAAAAAATAAACTGTGGTGTATGGGAATTGATAAAGATTATAAATATTTGATTAGCACTAAAATAAAATAAAAACTTAAACAACTGTGTTATGTACAGTACCAGTCTAAGGTTTGGACACACCTACTCATAGGTTTTTTTTACTGTTTTCCACATTTTAGAATAGTAAAGTCATCAAAACAATGAGATAACACATTAACTTATGCAAACAAATAAAAAAAAGTGTTGTATTTTAGATTCTTCAAAGTAGCCACCCATTGCCTTGATAACGGCTTTGCACATTCTTGCCATTCTCTCAACCAACTTCTGTGGTAAACAGGTATTCCACAGGTAAACAGGTGATGCTATCATGACTCTGTATAAAAGGATATCGAAAGACTCTTGATACCTTATTTCCAGGTAGAATGTGCAAAGCTGTTATCAAGGCAAAGGGTGGCTACTTTGAAGAATCTAAAATATAAGACTTTTTTTATTTGTTTTACACTTTTTTTGGGTCTTTGCATAATTCCATTTGTGTTATCTGATAGTGTTGATGTCTTTACTATTCTAAAATGTGGAAAATAGTAAAAATAACGAAAAAAAAACTTTCTACGAGTAGGTGTGTCCAAACTTTTGACTGGTACTGTACGTATTTGTGTGTGTGTGTGTGCGTGCGTGCGTGCGTGTATGCGCACGTATCACCACCTCCACTACTTCTCCCCTCCTCAGTTCCACCTATTTTTATACAGTCTATGGTTCTAAGTACGGCGGCGGAGTGATACTTTACGTTACCGACGAATGTAGTGCCGGCACTGGTCGACTACAGCAACAAAGAAGACCAACAAGTTGCAATGGCCACGTTCGCTCTGCCGCCATACTTCCACAGAGAATATAGGTCAGCACAAAGTAAAGGATTCAACGATAGTTTGACTTCAAAAATGATGGTATAATCACTGAAAATAACCCCGATCGACTGTCGTCGTATTTTATTTGCTTTGGGTGCACTGTGGAGTGTTTAAGTGCGTTTGGTAGTGGGTGCTAGCAGTTACCTTAGAGTTGCGCTAGCATTAGCAATGTGTGTATGTCCAAAAGAAGGGACAGCATGGAATTATCTGAAAATGGTTTCCATCAATCAACTACATCATGGGTAAGTCGTAATTGAGACATTATGTCCAAAATTCCGAACTATCCCTTTAATGAATGGGCAAAACGCCGGACTGGAAATGTAAGGGCTGATAAAAAAGGACTTAAAGTGGGAGAGAGAAAATAGTCTAATTACACTCCCATGGCTTTATTCTGTGACTTGTGCCCGTCTGCACTGATGAGAGAGGGGAAAACCTAATACTACACATTCTATAGCCTCATTAGAAACTCCTGTGTGCCTTTCCTTCTGTCCAGACTGCTCATTCACTCCAAGAGGCTCAGGTTGGTAACAGGTGTTTTCAACACTGTTACTGTGCAGAAGACTAGTATTGGCAATAAGTGGACCTCAATGAATTTTCAGAAGATGCCTCAAAAAGGGAATGGTTTTCTTTCAACTGTAGGGAGACACTGCTGGTGATGCATTGAACATATCCTAAATTGACATCCTGATAAGTACAATAATTAGTCATCTGTATTTAAATGTTGGAAAGGTGATGATTGTGAGAACACTGCAATTGAGGATGGAAGGTGTCGCAAAAACATTTTTCAAGCATCACTATCTTATTATTTCCTAAATGAGTCCCAATTTCTGTTTAAACAAATGAGTCAATATATATTAATAAGAAGAAAAAAATGTTGCCAGCTTTATTATTTTAATGGAAATCAATGAGTGTTAAAGCAGATTATAACAATTCTTACTTTGGTATGAAATATTGATATGCAATTCTGTTCTCTAAACTTAGCTTATGCTTTCCATCAACATCCTTACAGCTTTTTAACACCAGGAACATGAAGGCTGTGATTCAAACAAAGGAACAGCTCCTCTTATCTTTAATTTTGAACCCAGTAAAAAGACTTCAGCAAAAGAGCAATGATACATAAAGCAATAATTAAAAAAGGATATATTTGGGATATTTGGTTGGTCATTGAACTTTGAAATCAGTTAGTCAGTGCAGTACTTTTGATTAATTAAAGAGAACATTGTTTTCATAAAAAAATTCAAGGAAGCCACCATAATCCCACACAAAGACATCACACCCTGAAATATTATGATTATATTGTAATCCACAAATCTAAACAAATTGTAAAAGCCAACACTGAAAAAAAAGCATAGAAAAGCAAACAGCATTGTTGCCTCATGTGCACATTTCAGACCATCTTGCCCCCAAAACTCTGACCCGGAAATCTGTGACCTCGTAGTGCAGTGAAGCAATGAATTAATTAAAATAGCACATGCATTTCACCTCTGTGCCTCTATCAGTTATTGTGTTTTGAATTGCTAGCAGAAACAAGTAGGTAACTAGTTGCATAAGCACTTGACAATAACAAAATAACCGTACTTTAATATAGCTATACTTGACTAATGAGCAAGATAACAAGAGGGCTAATTAAACTGCCATCCCCTACTGATTAGATATTGGCATTTATTAAGTGTTCAGTATTAATGCTAAGGCCTGTTTTTTTTTTGCTCAATTTTCCTTCTGTTTCCCTGTGCAGCGTCTTTGTGACAGTTCTCTGTAAAAAGCGCTGTACAAATAAAATTGAATTGAATTAATCTGGTATTAAAGTTATAAAAGAACTCTCTCCGGTTGATTTATCAAATTCTTACTGAGTTTTTAAAGCTAAATGAATTATTAGTCAATTAGTCACACCCTCTCTGGTGTGGTAGATTTCTGCTAATCCTTCAGAGAATAACTGGATAGACACCAATACCTTTTAAAATGCATAAGGTCATATTTGACAGCACCCTCAATGTTTGGATGAGAGGGGTTGCCACGCTGATCTCCATTTCATTTGATAATTCTGATCCATCTGGATCCATCCAACCTTTCAGTTACTAAAAAAACCTGGAGGTCTAGAGTGTCACGGCATCGCTTCATCATCTCAATTTCTTCCGTAACATCTGGAATGAAGAATGAATCACTGTTTTGGATGGATGCATGCAGGCAGGTATGCCATTGTACACAAAGCACAACACACACAGCAGCTACTGCAGATACAGAATTGACCAGAGATTGACATTGGTTGGTTAGAGTTGGTTATTCACCAAGGCGACTGCCATGTAGGATACTGCAAGTTTATAATTGTGAAAATTAAATAACGTAAATTTACTGAAATTAAGCAACTTGACAGTTATGCAAGTCAAAAAAACAGCATTGGTCAGAGGGATGGCCTTGGACTGTTTGGAGCTGTTGTGTGGTGGTGATGGTGGTAGGGCTGTAATGATAAATAATTTCCCATAACCACGTGAGTGGTAAGAAATTTCATACAATAAAGCCCTAAGTGAAGCACAGCTACAAATATAAAATACAGACATTCTTTGATGACTATGGTACTGCAGCATTAACTTCCCTGTTGTATTCACATTCTTGCTATAACTAGCTAGTCGATTGCTAGCATAGAAGGCTGGCTACGAAACATTTGAGTTGACAGTTGAGCTCAGGAGATTTTCCGACCATAAAGCATGTGAACGCGAACCAGTCGGTTGGCCGAGTTGTGACATATTCCCAACTTGACCTCACTTGAAAGCAGCACAAGTCTCATTACAAGGATTCCTTTGATCTTGGTGTTAAAATTATTTTTTGGAAATGGGGCCCTGGGGTCGGTTGCACCAGCTGTGCATGAGTAAGAACTAAGCCAAGTTGTAACTTAAATCTCTACTAAGTTCCAACTTGTGCACTATTACAATTAAATATTTTGCGCCACAAAACATAGTTAGAACGTAATGCCATGTATGAACAAAATATTTCTGCAAGCCATTAACAGCGTAATTAATAGGGCTGTAAGGATACACCGGTGCATCGTGATGCAAATGTCACGATACGACTGCATCGGTGTGACATGGCTGAATCGTGATGAATCGTTAATTTGCATGGTAAACTTTTATTTATTTTTACATTTAATTGAATTATTATAATTATAATGGAAATTGCAGTTTTAAAAATGAAGCAATACATTTTATACTTTGGTAGTCATATTTTTTTGTTATTTGAATGTCCTCTGAGTGTCTGTGGGAAGGGGGGCATCTGTCAAATCTGGTTACATTAGTCACACGGTCACATTGCAGGTAATTGTATGGTATTGCATTGTATCGTGATTTATCGTATTGTTATAAATTAAGAGAAATCGCATTGCATCGTTGTCCAGAGTATCGTTATTGTATCGTCATCAAGTCCAAGGTTTACACCCCTAGTAATTAATAATGTTCAAATAGCATAACGATTTTTATATACTGATGAATTGCTTTAAAACTGTGAACCGTGTGGGACTTGTATGAGTTTGATATCTATGCTCGTCACATTTTAAGAGAGGGAATAATTTGCGTCACTCCAAGCAACGCTGAGACAAAAAATGGTAGATTAGATGTTGAGGTTCCAAAGAACCTCCCCGAAGAGGGAAGGAGAGAGGAAAGAAATCAGTATGCACTCAAACATATTAGTGAGCCATGCAGGAGCGGCTAGGTGTCAGTGCGCAAAGGGAACTGAAGAGGATGGAGCTGGGGTGGAGGGGGGGTTTTTGTGTGCAGCGGGCGTGCATCAGAGGAGCCACCATGTTAGGGCGAGGCAGTTAAATAGACCGCCTTGCTACTTGAATGGATTGATAGGTGAATCGTCACTAGTCAGCTGATTCACCTATGGCCGGGTTTCACTCTCGTGGCCTGCCTGAACTAACGCTATGCTCGATTTCAGTCAGGACCACTGTTGTTCAAGTAAAAGCTTTATTGACATTCGTAAAACAATACATTTTAGGTTTGGCGGTATGGTTCTGTTCAAAAACCCTCCCGCCAATCCACGCGAGCAAGCATGGGTATGGCGGTGAGGGCAGCAGCAACAACCCCCAAAAACAACCATACGCCAAAGTCCTGCTAGTGTTGTGCTTACGTGATGACTGTGTAACAACCTTTCGCTTCCGGAGGAAGCCATTCTGTCCATCAGCTCGAGGCCCTTCTAATATTACATGGGTCAGTGGCTATGTGTACCAACGCTTGTTGGACTCCCCTGTGTACCAGATGTAGTGTAAACTAACCCCAGGAAGTTTATGTGTAGTGAAGAAGAACAATGTGACCTTCCAGCTACCGAAGAAACCATCCTGTCCTTCAGCTCAAGGCCCCTTAAACGTTACAATGGATCAGTGGCTATGTGTACCAACGCATGTTGGTCTTCCCCTGGGAGGCCGGAACATTAAATTAACCAGGGAAATTCTATGTGTAGTGGTGAAGAACAATGTGTGACCTTTCAGCTACCGATGTAGCCATCCTGTCCTTCAACTCAAGGCCCTTTTAACGTTACATGGAACAGTGGCTATGTATACCAACGCCTGTTGGACTTCCATGGGAGCAAAACTAATCAGGGGAGTTCTATGTGTAGTGATGAACTATGTGTGACCTTTCGGCTACGGATGAAGCCTGACATGCCTATGGAGAAGCTTTTCATCCATTCAGGTCCATGCCAATTAATGTTGTACCAACGCTTGTTGGTCTTTTCCCTAGAGGTCAAGGAGGATGCTGTGCGTATATTGGCTTCATGCCTATTAATATTTTACCAACGCATGTTGGTCTTCTCCCTAGAGGTCAAGGAGGATGCTGTGCGTATATTGGCTTCATGGCGCCCATATGCCTAGGGCCATTCTAACTGCTGAAGTTGTATTTTGTAGTATATATATAAATATATATGTACCAACCAGCTGAAGGCACTTCCCTAAAGCTAAATTAACCAATTTAAGGCAAGTAGAAACTTCTAGGGTACCCTTATCGGTGTGAATGAATCCTCGCATGTTGCAGGAAATTACGAACTTTTATTTTGGCAATAAGCCACACACAAACAGCCATGTTCCTATGTTTCTAAACAGAATTAATTTCATCAATGTCGGGACGAATGTAACGTTCGTAAGCGGCGAATGACCAACGCCCCATGGCTTTTATTGTGCATGTCGGGGCGATCAAAACCCCCCCAAAAACCATACGCCGAGCTCTGCTAGTACGTGGTCTCCGGCTAATGTGATGACTAATGACCTTTCGCTTCAGGATGATGGCGTTCTATCCGTCAGCTCAAGGCCAGGAATTACGGCTATGGATAGATCGCTTTGATCAACTTTTTAAAATTAATTAATTTATTATTAAACGGACCCGGGGGCCAGGAACCGCTCGCGCATAAGCCGGGAAGCCCGGCGCGTGAGGGCCCTGGCAGGGCGGGACATCTAGTCGGTCAGGGTAGCGAGGGGTTTGCCATGGGCTCCGAGGCATTTCTTAACTCGTTGTGGCTTCACAGGTAAGGCACTGCGGCCAATTTGCTGCGGCTACTACCAGCTCCATAGCTGCGGAATTTCTCAACCACGTACAAAAAATATTGCAAATTTAATTTTTATTTATATATATATTAATTTTTTTTTAATTTTTAAAAAATTTAATTTTAATTTTAATTTTAATTTTAATTTTTTTTTATTGTGTTAACGGAAATATGAGTGGAGTTCCTCAGTGAATATTCAGAAGATACCTCAAAAAGGGAACGGTTTTCTTTCAACTGTAGGAAGACACTACTTTAATGCATTAAACATATCCTCATTTGACATCCTGATAAGTACAATAATTAGTCATCTGTATTAAATTGTATTAAACTGTCGATAGCTGCTACATTATGGGAAGGATGCACTTTGTCTTGTCTGTTCTGTAGTGATTTTGATGACGTTTCTCTCATTTGTGTTTCTCTAATCTGATGAGCGGGCGAGCACCAGGAAGTCCTTGCGGTTTATGTATGCCCCTACAATGAAAAGCGATCGTTGATTCTGATAAAGGCAAAGGTTAAGATTAGGAGGGAGGCATCTGTGATGACATCCTGAAGAGGAAACTTACAGGTTCTGTGACATTTTCTCCTTCTTTAAACCATCCCTTCCCTCGGGCAGACCGCGTTTGGCAGCTTGCTCATTATCAACACAAATAACACAGCTGTGATGAAGGGCAATTGTTTTTTGCTTTTTTTTTTTTGGTTGGTGAAGTCTTCACGCCTTACTAAGCGAGCTGAACAGCCTATCTGGTCAGTCTCGAGATAACTAAACGTAAAATCTTTAACACGTAGGGACTCTAAGCTACAAAAGAATTCAAAAGAAACAATGTTCTAAAGTTCCGGAAAGTACATTATCAACCGTCATAACTGTATCCAAATAGTGCAGAAGCCAAATACCAATGCGAGTTAGAAAACAGGTCACATCATCACTGCCTCGCGCTCACACCAGTGCATCTTACGCTCACTATGTGTGGTTTGCTGAGTAGATTTGCACTAAATTAATTTCCCGCTCATTATCATAGCGTTAACTGGTCTTTGTCTTGTCTCTTTTGCCTCCCCAGGATTTTCGTTAACATGGACGACAACATCGTCGAACACTACAGCAACCATTCCGCCTTTCTGATGGAGATCTCCGAGGTCATGGGGCCAGTTTCAGGTCACGCTCACGGAGTTATAATTGGGGGTCCAGGTCGCTGGAAGCCGCAACTTCTGCGGGGTCCAATCCTACCTGCCAATTTCAAAACTTTTAAAAAAGCACTTGCCGTTCCAGAGCCAGAGATTCAATGGGACTGCGCCCAATTCTGCCCACAGAATTCCAGGACCGGACCAGAACACCAGTATTTCGCCACCAAAAGCCGGGCATTCAAACAGACGCTAACCATTGCCATTGTATATATCTCTTCCAATAACCCCTTTTGATATTTTATAATATTTTTTTTTTTTTTGGGGGGGTTAACAAATATTTTATAACGTGAAAGCATTTATGATTAATATGCTGTAAATATTTTGTGTGAATAGATGTAATTATCATGAACACAGGGAGCTGTTTGCCGGAGGACAGGCAGATGGACTGCGGCCTTGCTGTGAAATGTTGCTATTTCAATTAGCCAAAAATGTATGTTATCGAATATCGTGTCATTCACTTTTCAAGCTGCCATTCTTGCTGCTTAGAAATACTTTTCATTTCTTTTTGCAAAACATATTCACGGGGGGAAAAAAGTGTTGGGAGTGGTGAGGTTGCTTATGACTTGTGTATGAAGAACGTTTCTTTTACACTGTATCTCACACTATAGGCTTGTATTTGATCTTTTTTTTATTTTACTGGCTTAACACTGCCTATTTTTGTTGCCTGCCTGTCATTTTCAGATCTAAAATCAGCCAAACAAGAGGCTTTTTAGACCAAAGTCACACATTTCCTTCTGAAAGCCTGCAGCAGACCTTCACGGAAACTCAGACGACGCCCCGTAAACCAAACATTTCTAGCTTGTTTTGTAGTGCCTCTGCAACGGCTCCTGCCACCCGTGGCGTGGCAACCCCTTCAGTTCATGACAACCACTAAGAAAGTGAACCACTGAGATTAAAACCGGGCCTCTTTCAAGATCCATCGCTGAGTTTATTCGCTGAAGGTTTAGGTTTGTTCTTCAAATGGTATTTCACAACATTTCAACGCTTTGTATCTATGTATTGTGTTGCCAAAGCTGTTCATTTTTTTTACTGATAATGTACCTGTTTTTAAAAAATAAAATAAAATGAAAACAATTACGTTTATTGTAGTTATTTCATTAATCTTTTCTGTACAAAAATGTCAACTGATATAATGTATTTTCTCACTTTGAGAGAAACCGTGCTTATCATTTCTATCAAAGTCGTGTTTTATCATTATGTTTTGATCCCCTCTTCAAACACTGCTCTAAATGTATATACAATAGTTTACATGTATTTAAAAAATTCCCCTTTCAAAATAAAAAAAAAACATTTGACTGGAAAAGATGATGTTTTTTATCTGACAATGCTGTCTCTCATGGCCTAATGTATTGTCTCTTGGAAAACATTTTTGTATAGAGAAAGAAAAACATAATATGAATTACAGGTACAAAGTACCACTTCATCTTAGTGACATAAACTGTCTATGTACAGTGCCCTCCACAATTATTGGCACCCCTGGTAAAGATGAGTAAAAAGGGTTATAAAAAATTCACCGTTTGGTGAATTAGATTAATCTCGCACTGAAAAAATGAGAAAAATCCAACCTTTAATTGAAGTAAATTTATTCTGAGAAAAAAAAATCCCTCAAGAAATAATTATTTTTAACAAAACCATGCATGCCACAATTATTGGCACCCCTGCATTTAATACTTTGTACAACCCTCCCTTTGCCAATAAAACAGCACTGAGTTTTCTCCCGTAACATCTAATAAGGTTGGAGAATACAGAGCAGGGAATCTGAGACCATTCCTCTTTACAGAATCTCTCCAGATCATCCAGCGTCCTAGGTACTCTCTTGTGCACTCTCCTCTTCAGCTCAGCCCACAGGTTTTCAATGGGGTTTAGGTCAGGGGACTGAGATGGCCATGGCCGAAGCTTGATTTTGTGTTCAGTTAACCATTTTTGTGTTGATTTGGACGTATGTTTTGGATCATTGTCCTGCTGGAAGATCCAACGACGACCAAGTTTTAGTTTCCTGGCAGAGGCAGCCAGATTCAGATTTAAAATGTCCTGGTATTTCATGGAGTTCATGACAAGGTTCCCAGGGCCTTTGGAGGAAAAACAGCCCCAAAACATCACAGAACCTCCACCATACTTAACAGTGGGGATCATGTTATTTACGGTACAGCCATCCTTCTTTTTACGCCAACCCACCTTGAGTGTTGGTTGCTGAAAAGCTCAATTTTCGTTTCATCTGGCCATAAAACACGGTTCCAGTCAAAGTTCCAGTAGCAAACTCCAGGCGCTTACGTTTGTGGTGAAATGACAGGAAAGGCTTTTTTCTGGCATGCCTTTCCAAATAATTTGTTGGCATGGAGGTGACGTCTAATGGTAGTTTTGGAGACTTGATGATCCCAAGATGCTACTTTCCTCTGGAATTCTCCAACAGTGATCCTTGGGGATTTTTTGCCTCTCCTACCATCCTCCTCACTGTGCGTGGGGGCAAAATAAACTTGGGTCCTCTTCCAGGCAAGTTTGTAACAGTTCCAGTTGCTTTGAAATTTTTTAATATTGCCCCAACGGTAGATATGGGCATTTTCAGCTGAGTAGCTATTTTTTTTATAGCCATCCCCTGACTTATGAAGCTCAACACACTTTTCCCATATTTGATTTGTATGTTCTCCTATCTTTCCCATGTTGATGTATGAATAAGGGAATATGGCCTCTGTGTCACCTCATATTTATACCCCAGTGAAACAGGAAGTCATGGATTACTGCTTGAAAGTTCCTAAACACACCAATCAACTTTAAAAAGTAAAATATAAATGGAAAAAATGCTTCAGTTACATGTTGCTCATAAGAATTTCTAGGGGTGCCAATAATTGTGGCGCATGTGGTTTTGTTAAAAAATAAAAATAAAAATTATTTTTTCTCAGAATAAATTTACTTCAATTAAAGGTTGGACCTTTCTGACCAAAAGGTGAATTTCTTATAACCCTTTTTACTCATCTTTACCAGGGGTGCAAATAATTGTGGAGGGCACTGTATATTCCAATGTGTAACTTCTTAGTATAAACATCAGTCACATTGTTCACAGATAAAGTTCCAGATTTTTCATTTTAATTTCTATATTACAGAAACCCATGTTTCTATCTTAGCAGTATGTATATGCAAAAGCATATATATATTCCATCATTATGATCAACATGTCTTCCAGATAACGTTAGCAAAAAAAAGGCAACATCACCATCTAGTGGTGAATAAAGTGTATTGGACGTACGCTGTAGGATAATCAAATCCAGCCTGGTTTTCTTCTACCCCAGGAGGTAGTAATTAACTGAAGAATTAGCACGGCTAAAATTACTTGATTTCCAGACTGTCTTCACAGACTGAATCCCAGGTAAAGGGAGGATGGAAACCCCGCAGCTCTCGGCCCTCTTCATAGGGAGGTAGCCTCCCAGCATGCTGACATCAGGTTTAATAGCAAAACCCTAGGATTTAATCGGCAGTGTGCCGTTATTCTTTGCTTCTTTTAAGTAAAGTCACGCCGTTGCTTGTATACCGGTTTCTACCTGCTGTGATTGACTGATAAAACTATTTTGTAGGCCTAACCCAACTGTCATTTTGATGAGGTTGGAACCGCTTTCTGTATTTGTCGAATT
This sequence comes from Synaphobranchus kaupii, assembly GCA_029718625.1. Taxonomy (NCBI): domain Eukaryota; kingdom Metazoa; phylum Chordata; class Actinopteri; order Anguilliformes; family Synaphobranchidae; genus Synaphobranchus; species Synaphobranchus kaupii. The sequence continues at coordinate 10,533,305 of CM056399.1, forward strand.
CTGAATCTGCGCGTGGACCTGAGTGCGAACAAAACTAACGGTTGGTTTTCAAAAAAGAAACTGCGGTAACAGCATACGTTGGCTAATTCGGAGTTTCTGAAGTGCTACAACAGCCGATAAAATGACAAATTGTAGATATCACTGGTCGTGAGTCGAAGTAGGGGATCCATATAGCCTACAGTGGCTTTATATTTAATTTACATATCCTGTGGTTTATCAAAACCTAGCCAACGGAATTATATCAGGTGGTTTTTAGCGATATTTCATACAGGCTAACGTTAGCAAAGATAAATGTTTAGCGGTGGACAAATGTTAGGTAAAGTTAGCTAGTTGCTAACGATAAAATCCTGGCAGAACATCGTGGCAGAAGAAATGTATTGTCGTCTGAAAGAAAGGTTAACGTTACTCCAAAATCTGCTGGGTCACCGACCGTAACGGTATGTAACGTAAGGGCTTTCAGTTGTTAGGGTAACGTTAATATATTTAGGTTTTTTGTTATTTTTATTGGCGCCCCATCCGAATGGGCCTATTTAAACAACTGTCTATCGCATTTTCCGGTGTTGTGCCGAAATCAGACTCCCTGTCGGATTTTGACTCCCCTCGCGTCCACTCTGCATTACGTTCTTTGCGACTTCTTCATTCTCCTTTCGCGATTTCCGACCAGTATCTTCGTTCTGTCGGCGGATAGATGGACCATTCTGTGTCACTGTCTGTCGCTACGTATAGTTATTCTTTTTCTAATTTTAAATGTTCGATTTCCGTGGCTTTCTGACGTAAATTAACAAGCATACTTTTAAAGAATCAATTGCCGACGTTAAAAGCAGATAAAATGCATGTAAAGCATACTTTTCTAAAACGTCGTTAATGTTCATCCGTGTCTTCTTAGTGTTTCATTTGGCACAGATAGGCTATATTGAATTTATTTTTCACTGAGGTAGTAGGCTATAACATAGGGGATTTTACCCCATGTCATAAATATTTTTTCAAATATGGCTATGTTGGCATATTTGCAGATATCGACACAAACGTAAATATTGTAAGGATATATTTACATATTTAAAATCTACCAAAATTACCCTGTTTACACATCTGGGACTGTATTGTTTACCACAGGGAGTCAGTTGGAGGCAGGGCTGCCATAATCTGACTCCCCCTCCTTACCTCTACATTGCAATGTTTGACAGACACCAAACCTTCTGTGGTGACACACATAGGCGTCACCTGTGCAGCCTCCAAAGCATTTTCTTATATCTGCAACAGGGGGTCAATTACAGTGGGAGAGTCAGATTCTGGCAAGGCTTCAGTCCGGCTGCCGGAATCTGACTCCCCCCCTTATCTCAGGATTGCAGTGTTTCACAAACACCAGAATCACTCTAGTGACACATCTGGACATCTACTATACACCCTTAAAAGCAATTGTTAATATCTGCGCCAGGGGGTCAGTTAGAGGGGGGGAGTCAGATTCCGGCAAGGCCTCAGCGCGGCTGCCGGAATCTGACCCCCCCCCCCCCCCCTTATCTCAGGATTGCAGTGTTTCACAAACACCAGAATCCTCGAGTGACACATCTGGACATCTACTATACACCCTTAAAAGCAATTGTTAATATCTGCGACAGGGGGTCAGTTAGAGGGGGGGAGTCAGATTCCGGCAAGGGCCTCAGCGCGGCTGCCGGAATCTGACCCCCCCCCCCCTTATCTCAGGATTGCAGTGTTTCACAAACACCAGAATCACTCTAGTGACACATCTGGACATCTACTATACACCCTTAAAAGCAATTGTTAATATCTGTGACAGGGGGTCAGTTAGAGGGGGGGAGTCAGATTCCGGCAAGGCCTCAGCGTGGCTGCCAGAATCTGACTCCCCCTCCTTATCTCTAGATTGCTGTTTTTGACAAACACCAAACCTGTTGTGGTGACTACATTTGCCTCACCTGTGCAGCCTCCCAAGCATTTGTTAATTTCTGCAACAACCCATGACTTCTTCATAGTGCGTAACAGCAGTGTGATGAATCGTCTGTATACGCACAACATCAGGCGACAGGGGTTATCTCAAGACATGGCTCCTCACCCCACTGATCAACCTACAGACAGGAGGAGACTCGCTTCAATGTGGCCCATGGCCATGTAAGTTTTGTTGTGGAATGCACAATAGGCATGCTGAAAGGCATGACTATGTCTGGATGCAACTGGAGGGAGGCTCATGTAGTTCATTTTATTTATTTGGATACACACTCAACCAGATACATTAAATTTGAAGCTCTTGCAACTCCAAAACCACCTCGCCAACTAATTGGTTTAAATCTGTGATTTCAGGATGCTGTCGGTCAGGACCTCGCCAGGGGTGGAGACAATGGGTGTAGGAGTAGGAGTGAGACTCTCCTGTGCAGCGCCTACATCCCCTGCGCCATGGGAACGGAGGGGCACCTATCGGGACGCAATCTTGCGCCTCAGGGCGGTTTCTTGCTCCGTCTCAGCTTCTCTTTAAATAAAAAGTCAAGATTACAATGCTGTCTGGTCTCATAACTTTAAATGTATACATCAGGTAGGCCTAGCATTTCAATGTGTCTGATCACCCACATGCTGAATTGACAAGCATGTGGTCGGTGTCGCCATGTGGCCCAATGCCGCTGATGGCACTCTGAGTGTCACCTATCTTTTCCTCCTCGGGAGACAGTAGGGGCCCAGCACGTCCCACACCGGTGGCCTTTATGCTTGTTTAATGCGCAGCTATGCATCCCTTCGCATGACACTTTAGGTCACCCCACTTCTTCTTCGTCGCTGATTTCCCACCTCATTGACTGCTGCGGCCACAAATTGCCAGGACACATAATTCACTTTGCTGGTAATCCCACTTGAAAATCTACCAAACAATATGGTTGATCTCATTTCGATTTCAGCCAGGAGCGTCGCAACCTCGGGACCCGTGAAATTTTTGTTCTTTGTTTTTATATCGGCTTCTTCTAACATTTTTGTCTAACATTCTTTCTTTTTTTCTTCTGCTTTGGTTGATATCGGGCCTTATTCCCACCTAGGCTATTTATAGGGAAATTAGGACTATTGGAAGCATTCTAAGGGAGGAGCATTGACCTTATTCAGATGCAATTTAAGGATAATTTGTGATTTATAATTATTTCTATGAATCGCACGTACACGCATTTTGAGAAATGGTCTTATATCAAATTTAGGATGAAATCTAAGCAACCTTTTATAAATGAGGACCCTAGACCTCCATTGTTCACCCTCAAAAGCATTTCTTCTAATTGTCAGTTCCAGGGGGAGTCAGATTCAGGAAAGGCCTCAGTTTTAATTTAAGTTATATATTTATTGGTGAGGCCCATATTGTTTCTGTTCTTTGGAGAAATTTCCGTTTTAATTTTATTTATATATTTATTAGTGAGGGCCATGCTATTTTTGTTCTTGGTAGAATATTGTACCAACTGTAATTGCACTTTTTTATACAATTGATACATTTGTTGATGAGGCCCATATTATTTCTGTTCTTGGGAGAAAATAAAAACTATGCACACCAGAAAGGGTCCAGAAGTTATTTTTTGTGTGTTAAACACTACAATCTAGAGAAAAGTTTTAGGAGTGAATTTTTGGCAGCCAGACTTAGGACACACACACATATAACACCGTTTTTTTTTTTGTTGTATTTTAGTGCTAATAAAACTATTCATAATTTTCATCTATTCCCAGACACCCATTTTAAATCTAAGTGTGTTTTGGCCTTTCCGTCTGTATGTTGTTTTTACGTTTGTTTATATGTTTATTTAACTTGGTTATGGCTATATATCTCGCAACCAGAGCATTGGTATCTGTTTGGGCAAACTGGTGTTTATTATCTCTTTGACTGCGGTGCAATCGGAGGACAAGGCAACGATGACATCATACAGCTTTAAGGAGAGACCCCTTAAAGAATGAACATATTAAGCCTGTCCTAAAGAGTTTCCGCCCCAACAATAAACTGGACACAAGACTACTTATCAGATAGACCACAGCATGTCTGGTTGCACAACACCTTTTCCAAGATGATTGTGTGTAACACCGGCGCCCCTCAAGGAACTGTACTCTCCCCATTTCTCTTCACTCTGTACCCCCGACTTTCAGTATAATATCCCACTTGCCACTTACAGATGACACGTCTGTGGTTGGGTGTATCACTGCAGGATGGGACAGTGAATACACGAGTGTGATTGTGGACTTTGTGGCATGGAGGCGAGAGTAACTGCTTGATTGTAAATGTGGGCAAAACAAAAGAACTTGTTGTGGACTTTCGGAGGAGGAGGAATATGTTATCAGTATCAACGGCATTGATGTGGAGATAGTGGACTCATATAAACACCTTGGGGTACACCTGGACCGTAAGCTGGACTCATATAAACACCTTGGGGTACACCTGGACCGTAAGCTGGACTCATATAAACACCTTGGGGTACACCTGGACCGTAAGCTGGGCTCATATAAACACCTTGGGGTACACCTGGACCGTAAGCTGGACTCATATAAACACCTTGGGGTACACCTGGACCGTAAGCTGGGCTCATATAAACACCTTGGGGTACACTGGACCGTAAGCTGGACTCATATAAACACCTTGGGGTACACCTGGACCGTAAGCTGGACTCATATAAACACCTTGGGGTACACCTGGACCGTAAGCTGGACTCATATAAACACCTTGGGGTACACCTGGACCGTGAGCTGGACTGGGGAAAGAACACGGATGCAATTTATGGAAAGGGCCAGTCCAAGATTTTCTATTTAAGGAAACAGAGCTTTTAATGTGTGCAGTAAAATGCTATTTATGTTTTACCACAGTGTTGTTGCCAGTGCGCTGGTGTTTTATGCTTCTGTATGCTGGGGGGGGGGGGGGGGGGGGGGGGGTGACCGTAAGAGGCTTGATAGAATAATTAAAAAGGCTAGCTTCACCATATGAGCGGCTCTGGAGCCTGTTGATGTTGTAGTTGAGAGCAGGTGCAGAAGACCTAGGCCATCATGCAGAATAGTTTAGACTAAATGTAGCTTCTGAATGTTAATTAGAATACAAATGTTTTTTTATTTTCTGTTGAATTCACAAGACTAAATGTAGCCTTTGAAATGCACCATGCGAACATAATAAATTATGATTATAAAAAGCAAACACTTAAGAGTATGCTTAGAAGAAGTTTGTAGTCCAAGGCAGCTCTACAAAATTAAAAAGCCTTTATTGAATGGCTCACATTATTTAGAATATTAAAAAACCAACATGTTTCGGCCTACATAGGGCCTTCATCAGGGTATCTAGAACAAAGACCAAACACTGACTAATATGAAGAGTTTAGAGTATGCCTTTTAATCATTGTAGGCTATGAACCTGTTTAATCAGACCCATAACATAGGCCTAATGAATGCTCCCAGAAGCCTATTTTTCTAAATTTATAAAAATTTAAATGCTATATGACATTAAATATGCTAATTAAAACAAACATTTAACCAATGAAAGAAATGTATTTTTAAGTGACAGCTCCGTCAGCAGAGCTGACTTCTAGCGTTTAAAGCTTTAAATGGCATGGCCCCTGAATATCTGAGTGACTTACTCATTCCTTACTGTCCTCCTAGATTACTTCGCTCTCAAAATGCTGGCTATTTGAAAATTCCTATTATATCTAAAATTACAATGGGTGGCAGAGCCTTCTCTTACAGAGCCCCTTTTTTATGGAATAATCTTCCCATGTATGTACGGGCTGCAGACACACTTTCTGTCTTTAAGTGTAGGCTAAAAACGTACCTCTTTAGTCAATCCTATAGTTAAGGATGTCGGGGGGGGGGGGGGGGGGGGGGCTAACCTTCTCTTTTCCTCTCTCACCCTGAGCTGCAGATTACTCCGGCCCGTCCCCCTCTCACCCTGAGTTTGCAGACTGCTCCAGTTATGCCCCTCACCCTGAGTTTGCAGACTGCTTCGGACCCGTCCCCCCTTTGGTTTGGTTTATCCTCCCGACTTCACGCAACCGGAGTCCCAGATGCATCACCCCGCCCCCTTTGAACTGATGATTGAACTGATTATTGAACTGACTATTACCATTCAGTCCACCTTTAGTCTAAACCGGGCCGGCCAGCGAAGGATGGGCACCCCCTCTCTAGCCAGGTTCCTTCCGAGATTTCTTCCCACTGGGGAGTTTTTTCTCGCCACTGCTCAGTGTTTTTTTCTCCCCTACCGGGGAGTTTTTTACCTCATTTTGCTGGTTGGGGGCTATGGCCTGGTTTTTTTGCTCAATTTTCCTTCTGTCTCCCTGTGCAGCGTCTTTGTGACAGTTCTCTGTAAAAAGCGCTATACAAATAAAATTGAATTGAATTGAATTGAATACACACAGGCCTACACACACTGAAGCTGTATTTTTCAATGGAAATGATTCAAAGTAGCACCAAAATGATTGTGTGACAGTCAAATTGACTTCATTTAACACATTGATTTTTACCATTAATATATCACTATTTTATATTACGATGTGTATAAGCGTCCGTGTACTTGGGTCCATAGTGAACGACGTACTTCCGTATTGCTCCTCTCTGATCCACATCCAAAAGTGCTCAGCTCTGAGCAGCTCACAATGAGCGAAACTGAGCAGCAACCCGTTAAGTGCGTTCTTCTCAATTAAAACTAATTTCTCAAAATTATAAACACAAAACCCACACAGACATCTCTTTTTGCAAAACTTCATGTATCTCTTGTCAAAATCAAGCACTATTTTCAAAACCATACACTCTCATCCCAAAATGACATTTTTCCTTCAAATAATAAACACTAGTCAACAAATGAATACAAATTATGAATGCCAATTACACACTGGTGTAAAAAATGAAAGACACTATTACCATTATATTAGGGATCAGTATTGTTTGAGTGCATTGGCCAACTCAAATATACAAAAAAACAGTGAGATGGTTTTTGTAAAATAAAAAAACAGGAGAAAATTATAAAGGGCAGGGTAGGGCAGGCTCCAGTTTGCCAGCATTCCTTCTGGGGTGTCTCTTTATACACCTTAATGTGACAGTCAGGCATTGCGTAAACAGAGAGAACAACCAAAAGGGCATAATTGTTGGATGGGTGGAGGGTAACTAAGGCATCAAAAAATGTTTGTATCAATGGGTGGACCTAAGTTTCAGTTTAGTTCCTCCAACTACACTCACACCATCTCATAGAACACTGCTAAGGCTCGGGCCTTACCTGTGGAGCATCACGTACACCAGAGAGTTCAGATTGAGCGACCCCCAATTTAATATCTGTTTTTGTAAGTTATGCAATGTATTTCTTCTGGAGGCACTGTAATAAAACATAATATTTACAGTAACCTCAAGAATTATTGGCACCCTTCATGAAAATGAGCAAAAATGGCTAACAAAAATTCAGAATACGTACAATGTAAGGTTGTGCCGATGGTCGATGACATCGGACATCGACGATGTGCTGTACCAATGACAATGTAGTCTCGCGAAGGCCAGACTTTGTGATAAACACAAAGTCTGGTCCATAGACTTGCCTAACGCAGTAAAAAAGCCGTCCACTTTGACAAGATACCGCATTTGATTGACATGCAATATAACCAACCACAGACCGTTTACGGTCGATTCTGAAACAGCGCTACAAGAAGAACAGACGCGTGAAACAAATGTGATTACACAAATGGCACGGTGATCTCTGGTAAAACAGTCCATCACACCGAAGAAATGTTGTGAACTTCAAAAACCTTCTTAAATCCAGCGTTAAGCTTTTAGTCTTGGCCCAAAACACTCATTGTTCTTGATGGATTCGTAGCATTCGCTAGCTACCGATTACAACCCCAATTCCAAAAAAGTTGGGACAGTATGTAAAATGCACATAAAAGCAGAAAGCAGTGATTTGTAAATTCTCTTTTACATATATTAGTTTTTTACAATCACTTTGGCACTAATTAAAAATATTTAAATATTGCTAATCAAATATTTATAATCTTCATCAATTCCAGACACCCACTTTAAATCTAAGTGTGTTTATTTTCTTGCAGCTAATCTGCCCTCAAGTGTATAACAATATTTCGTTCATGAGTCTTGCCTCTTAGTTTCTCAATTGTTTTGACACATTTTCTGAAATTAAAACTAATATCTCAAAATTATAAACACAAAACCCACACAGTCACTCTTTTTGCAAAACTTCATGTATTTCTAGTCAAAATCAAGCACTATTTTCAAAACCATTCACTCTCAACCAAAAATGAAATTTTTCCTTCAAATAATAAACACTAGTCAACAAATGAATACAAATTATGAATGGCAATTACACACTGGTGTAAAAAATGAAAGACATTATTACCATTATATTAGGGATCAGTATTGTTTGAGTGCATTGGCCAACTCAAATATACAAAAAAAACAGTGAGATGGTTTTTGTTGTTTTTTATTTTTCCAAATTACAAAAATGTTGGGACGAACAAAGTAAAATAAAAAAACTGCTGTAATGGGAGTAAACAAAAAATGTAAAGGTAAAACCAAAAATAAACTATTCTGCTCTCTCCTCTTGATCAGGCCACTATTCTCATGTACATCACACATTATATGTTCTCTGGCCAAGCAGCGGGAGAAGTGTCTTTTGAAATGACACAGCCACCCTTGGCCTGACTGAGAAATGAAAAAGCAATGGTTTCATTGAACAAATTTCGAAACAGAGCATCACGGTGGAAACTCGCATGACAACACGTGTGCTCTGGTCTATCTTGTGTGTGTGTGTGTGTATGTGTGCACGTTTGATTGTGTATATGTGTGCGTTTCTGTGTGTATCCTGAGTGAGTGTGAGTGGAGCTAATTTCTGCAGCACTGTGAAAGGCATATTTCCCCCGTGTTTCAGGTCCTCTTTAAGGCTGGTAAGATAAGCTATTCTCAGGTGCAGAGGGGACAGGCTCTCTTGTATTTAGGGGTGTAGGGGTGGCTTCCGTATGCACACAAGGGGTACAGCCAGCTTAGCTTGTGCACACTATGCTGTCCGTACTGTGGTTCCCTTGTAGTAGGATACATTAGGTACTCAGTACAGGAATCACTGAGTACTCTCATTTCTAAATGTTTGTCAGTCATTGTTCTCCACATACAGGAGAGCTCACATTTTCCACCTTTTATTTGTACTAAAGCTCAGATTGCTGATTGAATAATTAAATAAACTAGTGTTGTACCTGTGAAGAATGGGTGTGTTAATTGATAAGTGAGTTTATAGTTTTTAATGGCAGTGTTTTTTATGTGAAAACAAGAGATATACCTTTTGAAATTGAGCCTAAAACTGGAGAATCATGTGAAATGTATTCAAAAAAGTGTTAGAGACTGAAATTTGTGTTTAAAAACAAGCAAAATAGTGCTTATAATTTTGAAAAGATTGTCTATCTGTTGGCACATAAACAATTATTTATAGGGTCATAATACCAATTTTAGTGTCTAAACAATTGAGAAAAACTGTAAGACCTACAACAAATTGTTCCCTAGCAATGGGTAAATTATGTCCCATGGTATGGACACACCCTAAAGAAAAAAACAGACCAGTCACAGCTGGGCAGGGTGCTTTATAGAAAAGAAAACTTACTGAACCGAAAGTAGATTATAAAAGAGAGAAACATTTTTTTCAAACACATTGGAAGGCTTGGAAAACAACAAGTGAAGATTACATGAGTTTGTCCCTTCAGTGAAAGACTGGTGAGTCCCTCAACGGTCAACTATTTACTGCATAATTATATAATTATACTGTATATCTATTGCATGTTGTTGTAGTTATGGTAGAATACAAGTGATAGGAAATCATTCCAACTGGTAATGTGTCTTACCTGGGATGTGTACCCACACTGGTTATGTGTGTTACCTGGGATGTGTACCCACACTGGTTATGTGTCTTACCAGGGATGTGTACCCACACTGGTTATGTGTCTTACCTGGGATGTGTACCCACACTGTTTGTCTCTGGCTGTTCAAACAGTAGTTATCTGTTCACAATTCTGATGGCTCAATGCAAAATATTTTAGAAAAATGAACTGGCAGAGATGAGAAACTCTGCATGGCATGCTGAACTACGCACTCCTTAAATACTCTTGTTTTTAGCCAATCTGAGTTGTTAGAGAAAGTTATGCTCTGAAATTGCATTTTTATAGTTTGTTTGACAAGGAATTTTACAAAAAGTCATACTATATTTAGTAAATTATGCACAAGTATTTCAAACTGCTTTGGCTAGCTGGTTTACAATCACACGGGCAACATCCTGCCTCAAAAGAGTCAGATATGCAGTACCATACTGTATTACATAACAACCATTATGACAGTGTGATTCTGCTTAGAGAAAAATAAAAAATTATTTATGTTCAAATTAAAAACCCAAGGCAGATGTAATTTACCTTTTACCATTAAATACTTGACCTGTTAAACTGAGCATAGATTTTATTTGAATTACTAATACTGACACTGCAAAAAAAGTATTTTAGTCTTGTAATGTGCACACGCCTATATAGACGCACATATATGCGCCGTTAAAATAACATGTAAATTACTGCGACATGACTTTAGACCAGGTTTGTGGTGGTTCTAGCGCAAGCGCTTTCTGCTGGCTCAAGATAGCAATACGCCAAAAATAATCCTGGTCACTCCTCATCTTAAGACCAACACGCCCAGTTCACTTGCAACGGGCGCAAGAATACATGATATTTAAATGACGTGAGCCCACCGCTGGGTGTAAGATAGCAAAGACACTTGCGTTTGGGTTAGCGCCGGGTGTAAAATAAGGCCCTTGGAGTGGTCCGTGTACACTGGTCCGTTGCTCTCTAGCACCTCTACTGGTAGTGGTCCGTGTACACTGGTCCGTTGCTCTCTAGCGCCCCTAGTGATACTGATCAGTGGTCCATGTACACTGGTCCGTTTCAGCTACAACCCCCTCTCCAAATGACACCACTGAGCTAACGGTCTAAAGCCACACACATAGGCATTTTTACACAATGGCTACCTAACATTAGTTCCGCTAGCCACCGCAATGTAAAACCCCTGTAAAATGGGCTAGCTACTCAACTGGTGTGGCTTCTAATGTTTCTTCGGTTGTAGCACGAAGAGATAATGTTCTCATTTCTGTTTTTCCAGACACTTTTTGAGAGAAAGAAGAATAGGCTAACTTTACAGATACAAAGATTCAGAGAGGTTATCTTAGTTAATTACATTAGCTACATGTTTTATTTCACAGAATTCACCTTAAATTAAGCAGGAAGTCTGTTTCTTTGCAGACGATAGTAGGTAGCATCGCTAGCTAACTTAGTTAACTGCCCCCAGTCACTAACTCAGCACAGCTAGCTAAGGTTAGTAGCGCTAGCTGTTGGTAGCAACATACTTTCATAATTGCATAGATGCGAGGACATAAAACAATTGAAGCCCTTCTCAAGTTTGCTTTTTGCTGCATTTGTGCACAGCCTAGTAATATTGCGCAACTGTTCTCGGCAGTTGTGATGCTTCATACACAATCTCTCCTGTGTATAAATATGCACTTCCGCTTAAACAGGAAATGAGTGTGCTGGCTGAGAGAAACCCGGAAGCGTTGCGTGCATAGAGCCAATTAGACCAGGCACGGGGAGACTCTGCTGCTAGTGGTAGTGTATCCGTACATCACAAGCACGCATTGCATCTCAAATGCACAGAGCAGCGTTCTCTGCCCTTGTGTTCTTGGAAGCGCCGTCTCGCAAGGACACTTGACAAGAACGTTCTGCACAATAACACAAGTCCGGACTTCTTGGTATTGAGAAACATCCTCAGCAACGTACATATTTTTGTTGATCACAGAGCTACGATGGAGACTTTAGCAATAGGCAAATTATGTCCTCTGGTATGGACAGATTTGTCATATACAGGGACTGAGTTTTTCATTACACATGATGGTAAATCTGCAGACTTACAGTTTCCAGACATAGATTTAATAGCCTTCCAAAACTTTTGAGGATCATTTAGATTTTCAGTAGTAACAGATAAATAAAATTCTGACTTGGCCTTCTTAATAAGAGAGGAGCATTTCTTTCGTAACTGCCTAAAACGAAGCCAATCAGCATCAGACCCTGATTTCCTAGCTTTAGCCCAGACTGAATTCGTTCATGAAATATACCTGATAGCTCAGGGGAAACCAGGGGTTATCCCGACTTTTCACCCTGTACCTACAGAAGGGGGCATGTTTATTCATAATTTGCAAAAAGCCATCATGAAAGAATGCCCAGGCAGTCTCAACATCAGGAATAAACTCAATCCTTTTCCATTCAAAGTAAAACAAGTTGTGTAAGAAACCCTGCTCAACAAAACGCTTCAGATTTCTCTTCTGAACAAAGCATGGTTTTGTCTTAGGGATCTTAGTATTTCTAATAGCAACAACAGCACAGTGGTCACTTTAATCATTACAGAAGACACCAGTAGCAGAGTATGTATAAGGAACATTAGTCAAAATCAAATCAATTAGTGTAGATCTCTCTGGATCAGTAGCGTAGCCAGAAAGAAGAGACTGGGTGTGCAACAGAAAAACTGGGTGTGCCACATTTAACGCGATCATTGATGGATATTTCATTAACAATGCTTATTAATTTAATTCTTTGTGAGTTCACATAATTGTTTTGTTGCAAGCAAATATCTAGTATATTTAATAAATAGATGTATTTGTTGCAAAACGCACCTCTTATTAATAAGGGTTTCTTAGCAACAGGTTCCCTTTAATCTCTGTTTCAGCGCGCGGCTGCAGGGACAGCGACACAGCAGCGGTGCTGTGGCTCGGCGCTGTCCGCTCCACAGTGCTGATGGAACACGGCCGAGCCGGAGAATGTCTCATTTCTCTCTTAATTAAGAACATTCACTTACAAAAACAAACACTCAAACGGATATATCTTTGGAGGCGCTCTCTCTCTCGCTCTCCATTTATTTAAAGACCGGTGCAAACCGCACACACAACATTCTCTGCAGAGGCTTATCAAATACAATGGAAACGATAACTGGCAGTGACACTTAGGCTAGATAACTCCAAGCCCCCAGTCTCTAACACCGTAGGCTAGACTACTGATGTGCATCACCTCCACAAAAATATAACCATCCTCGCCATGACAGTATGAAGTGCTAGAATAGATTAACAAGGCTAAACACAGACTGATCTGCACCTCCAATATAACGAACCATTGCTCTAGGCTTGCCTAAAACACAGCATAACACGGTAGCCTACAAAAAAGGTGCTTTTATTTACATTTCAGATGTTATTCTTTGTTTTTTATTGTTTCTCTTATTTTAGGCTATTATTTATTTGATTGATGTCGGATTTATATAGTCTCTCGTTGCGTGGTTTAAATTGTTGTGGTTGTCTTGTTATATGCAAGGCCAGCCTGACAGATAAGGCACGTTGAAATGTATTAAGTATAAAAATAAAATAAAAAGTGCTTTAGTCAGTCATTGTATATTGCATTCTTTGGTTGTTATTTGCTGTGCAATCAGTGCAATCATTCTTTGCATATGCTTATCAACAGAACAGACCCCAAATTACATTTACATTTAACTTTGGAATACAGCGGCCTACCTGCAAGTTGACAGCATTTACAGGGCAAGACGACGTGCCTTGGTTTTGAATAATTCGATTATTTCATCAGACTCCAAAGTCTCAGTAAGCTCCCTTTCAAAGGCCAGCAACGAGAGGCTATTTAGTCTTCCTGTGACCATGGATGCTCTGTTGCTGGATTTGATCCTGGTGACTGTTGAGAACAGGCAACGTGATCAAAACACGAAGTAAACTGTTCATGTTGGGGAAAACATCTTTATCACATGAGTCTAAGACTTCAATTAGCGACGGGTACGAGTGTCCCCCATCCACCTTTCGTTTGATCAGTTGCCCAAATACTGTTAGTTCAGGCCCTTCCACTGCAAGTCCATAATGCTTGCTTGGAGCCTGTAGTATTTCCATCTGGCCAAACGCATCCAGGCATCCATTGCCACGTTTACATTCCTCTTTAGAGGCCCAAAAACACTCCGATCAAGCGGCTGCAGCTTGTGGGAACAATGGGGAGGAAAGGTGAGGAGAATGATCCCATGCTCCTTGCAGTATTGAATTGCTGGAATGCTGCAATGGGAGGAGTGATTATCCAGCAGCAGGAGCACCTTATTCATAGGAGTGGCCCTGGTCTGGCTGACAAAATGCTGCAGGAAGACCACAAACTCCTTCTCCTGCATCCAGCCAGAGCCATTGGCAGCGCCAATCGACCCACACGGGGCAGCCTGGATGAAATGTTGCCGGAAGTTCTTCCGGGGAAAGATGAACATTGGTGGAATCATGTTCCCCTGGGCATTGACTGCTGCCACGACAGTCACCAGACTCCCCCTTTCCCCGGATGTCATGGCTCCAACCTGCTTCAGCCCCTTCCGCGCAACAATTTTGTCCGGAACCTGGACAGTTGTCACGCCAGTTTCATCCACATTCCAGATGTTATGTGGCAGAAAATTGTGTCGCTGCAAAACTGTCTCCAGGTTCTTAAAGAACATGGACACATTGTGGGCATTAAAGCTTGTTGCCCGTGACAGACTGGTTGCCTGGGGGGATCTGATGGACAGCTCCCGGTTTCTTTTCAGGAAAGCGGTGAACCAATCCTTTCCTGCCATGCCAGCAGTTTCCCAAGATGGGGGATACTTGCACTTATTAACTGTAGCAAGTTGGTATGCCAGCTTCTTTACCTAAACAAATACTGATATTGTTAGTTCATGTATTTATATTGTTATTTATTGGCAAGAATTGCATGTACTGTAATGTTAATTACTTTTTAAATAAAATTTATAGACTTATAATGCATTTAACCTGTTGTAATTGTATTTATTATAATGTACGTATATAGTTGTATTGACATTTATTCACTTATTAGATGTTTATTATAATGTATGCATATAGTTGTATTGTCACATTTAAATTATTTATTCACCTTTTAGATGTTATTTATTATAATGTATATAGTTGCATTGTCATTCATTTAAATTATTTATTCACTTTTTAGATTCATTTGGGGATGATTTTTCTGAATGTATTTATTTAACTTGTAAATAAATGAACTATGACAAACTCCTGAATTACCTGTTTTGGGGTTAGCCCATAAAACATGGCTGATGCATTCAGCAGGTAGTCCCTCAACTCCCTCTCTTGACCCTTACTGAACACCTGTGTATGGCGTGAGTAGCCAACATTAGGGAGCTGTGTGCTGCCTGCCTCCTTCATCTCTCTCCTCTTAACCATATAACTTCGCAGGGAGACGTGACTTATGGAGAAGTTTTTTGCAACTCCACGAACGGACATCCCTTTGTCCACGTCTCTGGCTGCTAGTTCAAGCAGCTCCCTGGGCACTCCTCTGTCCGTTTTACGCTGCCTATTTCTCATACTGTGAATAAAAGTGAATAAAAATTGCTATTCTCTCTTGTTCATTGAAGGGGGCTAGCCAAATATGCGGTCTTCCAGTGGGCGGGGCACGTTTGAACAAAGTGTTCAAACGTGCCCCGCCCACTAGTGGATGGGCAAAACAGTTCACTTCAGTGACACGAATCACTAGAATCAGTTCATTAAAAAGATTCGTTCAAAAGATTCGTTCACCGAATCGTTCAGTGCTTGGGCGGAGCTCCGACTGCGTACTGCGTAGTCCGACTCACTCAGTGAACTGACGGCCGAACAGTTCATGCGGAAGTGCTGTCGCTTTGACAAATGCGCCAAACTCCGTTTACAAATCTTGATATTTTAAAAGTTTCCTCGTTGAATATCAATATTGGAGGTGAACGCTGGTTTTCAATGACTTTTAAGTCTTAACTTGCTGGGCCTGATTCTGGCAGTTTGAGCCGCTGATTATCACTCAGGATCACGTCACGTTAACTCACTGTGTCTAGTAGCTTCAGTGAACGGATCACTGAACTTGCACCGTTATGTCACAGTTCGTTCACTCAGTGAACTGACGGCCGAACAGTTCATGCGGAAGTGCTGTCGCTTTGACAAATGCGCCAAACTCCGTTTACAAATCTTGATATTTTAAAAGTTTCCTCGTTGAATATCAATATTGGAGGTGAACGCTGGTTTTCAATGACTTAAGTCTTAACTTGCTGGGCCTGATTCTGGCAGTTTGAGCCGCTGATTATCACTCAGGATCACGTCACGTTAACTCACTGTGTCTAGTAGCTTCAGTGAACGGATCACTGAACTTGCACCGTTGTCACAGTTCGTTCACTCAGTGAACTGACGGCCGAACAGTTCATGCGGAAGTGCTGTCGCTTTGACAAATGCGCCAAACTCCGTTTACAAATCTTGATATTTTAAGTTTCCTCGTTGAATATCAATATTGGAGGTGAACTTTCTAGTATACAACACGCAAACACGGTACTCATTTCGGCTATACAATACTTAGAACAATACGTCCGAAATGGAATAGGAAGAAGCAAATGCGAATGATTCGTTCAGCACAGCAGAACTGGTTCGCAAGGGACGAATCACGTTCGCTCGCGGCAGTCCCTCCCCCTCCCTGCACGGTGCACGCTCGCTGCTGATCAGATCCGTTCGTGAACTGAACTGAACTGAGAAATGAACGGATCTTTTCAGTAAGTGATTCAGTTCAGTTCGTTCACCCAAAAGATTCGTTCTTTTGAACGAATCGTTCGCGAACGACACAACACTACCGCCCACTGGAGACCGCATATTTGGCTAGCTGACACTCAGTGCTATGTAACATGAAACACGAAAACTATTCTATCTTGTAGCCACTACAATAGTGATTAAAATGATATACGTTTGGATTTCGTGACATGTATACAAAACGTAGAAGTAAAAAAACACTTCAGTTAAAAAAAATTACTTACATGGGGTAAAAATAGACTTTTAAAAATAACTTTCGTTTCTCGTTTTGAAAAATCCCGCCCTCTTCACGATAGGTTGAACTGACGTAGGAGATGTGTTTCACGGAAATACGTCCGTGTTGGTGCAAGCGTAACTCCTAAAAAAGCCCGTGCTTATATGTGCCCCGCGGTTCCACGTGCCCCTCCGTCCCTAAGCTATGGCTTCGTTTGATCCCTCAGTCTCTCCCATTCCGCGCTCGGTTTCTCCTTCCTCGCCATATTGGGCTATCTCTTGCCCGGTATGTGACATGTTTACCTATTCCTCCTTCTCCGCCACTAGTGGGAACTTTACTTGTGATGAGTGTAAATTAAATGCTAGGTTGACTGCGAAGATAGCCGAATTGGAATCTCGCATCCGTACCCTACATGAAATTAGAGAAACCGAAAAGTTCATAGAATCCTTCTCGGTTTCGGGTGCTCCAGCTAGCCCGTCCCCAACTAATGTTAGAAATTCGAAAATGCCTCTGCAGCAAGGTAACAGCAGGTGGATTACAGTTCGCGAACGTAGTCATAAACCACCGGTACTCCACCAACCACCAATTCGGGTTTCGAATAGGTTCTCTCCCCTGAGCAATGCACCTTCGGTAAAACCGGCTGAAAAAGCTTTGATAATCGGTGATTCTATTCTACGAAACGTAGAAATTGCGAGTCCAAAGACCGTAGTTCAGTGCATTCCTGGTGCTAGAGCGACCGACATAGAAGCAAATTTAAAAATGCTGGAAAAAACTAACCGTAAATTTTCTAGCATTATTATTCACGTCGGCGCAAATGATGTCCGGTTGAAGCAATCGGAGATAACGAAAAGTAATTTTGAATCAGCATGTGAAGTAGCAAAACGGTTGTCTAACACTGTTATTTGCTCTGGCCCCATTCCTTCTAGGCGTGGTGACGAAACTTATAGTAGACTAACGTCACTAAATCGTTGGCTATCTGAGTGGTGTCCCTCTAATAATATCGGCTATATAGATCATTGGCACACTTTTTGGGGGACTAATCTTTTAAAAAGAGATGGTGTTCACCCCACGTGGGAGGGTTCAGCTCTGGGCCTGAACCCTCCCACGTGGGGTGAACACAAAACTGGCCTATAGTCTTAGAAATTCAAGTCCCTGACTAATTAGAGCCAAGGCCAGGAAGCAGAACCTCTTGTCTGCTTGTTCCCCAGAACCATCAGCTAGGGTTCACCCTTTAGAAATTGAAACTGTGTCTGTCCCACGTATACAAAACCATGTCAAATCTCGCAAAAACCGTGAAGTTTGTTTTAATAATCTGATTAAGATTAAAACAAAACACAATCCTATTAGCTCAAGTGATACTACTACCATGAGAGTTGGCTTATTAAATATAAGATCCCTTAATTCCAAGGCAGCTCTTGTGAATGAATTAATCTCAGACTGCTCTCTTGATATACTATGTTTAACTGAAACATGGCTGAAAGTGGATGAAAACTTTACATTAAATGAATCCTCTCCACCTGGGTTCATATATAGCCAAAACCCCCGTCTCTGTCGAAGAGGGGGTGGGGTTGCTGTTATTTATAAATCTGTCTTTCAGTCAATTCCAAAATTAGAGTATGCATTTGATTCATTTGAAGTGTTAGTTATGAACACTCAGCCAGCAGTGGTTGGTAGAAACCACCCCTCCTCTCAGCCTATTTTACTTGTAACTGTCTATAGACCTCCTGGCCCATATGCTGGCTTTATTCATGAATTTGCAGATTTTCTTTCTCATTTAGCTGTAAGTCATGACAAAGTGTTAATATTGGGTGATTTTAACCTGCATTTTGAAAATACAGATGATCCTTTTACCTCAGCATTTACGGTAATTTTGGAATCAATTGGTTTCATTCAAAATGTTTTTGGCCCCACGCATTGTCATAGTCATACTTTAGACCTGGTCTTAAGTCTTGGTATTGACATTGTTAATGTTAAAATTCACTCGCATAATCCTATTTTGTCTGACCATTTCCTCATTACTCTGCAGTTAAAATTAGCCCATTCTGTAGAATCTGAACTCAGAACGTATACAGGTCGCACTATCACTACCTCCACTACTGGAAACTTTATGCATGTGCTACCTGATTACCTTGATTTAGACACTTCATCCAGCTCCCTGTCAACCAATGATCTGGCAGAGGAATTAGCTACTGCTCTACGCAAAACCCTTGAAGTAGTTGCTCCGTTAAAAAGCAAAAAAGTAATTGAGAAGAGGCTTGCCCCTTGGTACACCGACCACACGCGGGCTCTTAAACAAAAGTTTCGGCAGCTTGAACGCAAATGGCGTTCTACTAAACTGCAGGTATTCCACTTGGCCTGGAAAGAGAGTCTTAGTGCCTATAAGCATGCTCTCTCCAATGCTAGGTCCTCTTACTTTTCAAAGCTTATACAAGAAAATAAGACCAATCCCCGATTTCTATTCAGAACAGTTGCTGAACTAACTAATAATCATGCAACAACTAACCCTCAAATTCCAGTCTCATGTAGTAGTAATGATTTCTCAAATTTCTTTAGTGGTAAAATTATTGAAATTAGGGAAAAGATCACACAAGTTAGTGACCATGGTTTTGACGATATAGAACTGCCTCCTAGACACACTGAACGTCTTGAATCATTTACTCCAATACTTGAGAGCGAGCTAATTCAGTTAGTTTCTTCTTCAAAATCATCCACCTGTCTTCTAGACCCCATACCCACAAAGTTATTGAAGGAGATATTGCCTATGCTCATCAAACCAATTATTCATTTAATTAACTCATCATTGCTATCGGGCCATGTTCCTACATCCTTTAAATTGGCAGAAATCAAGCCACTACTTAAGAAACCAAATTTGGATCCCACTGTCCTGGCCAATTATAGACCCATTTCAAACCTCCCATTTTTATCAAAGATTCTTGAGAAATGTGTAGCGCAACAGCTTTCTTCATTTCTACATACTTATAATGTGTATGAGAGGTTTCAATCTGGGTTTAGGAAGCACCATAGCACCGAGACCGCCCTTGCCCTAGTAATGAATGACTTGTTCCTCTCTCTGGACTGTGGCTGTATTTCTATTCTTGTTTTACTTGACCTGAGCGCTGCCTTTGATACTATAGACCATAATATTCTCCTCTGCAGGTTAGAAAATTTAGTTGGTCTTACCGGGCATGCTCTTATGTGGTTTAAATCTTATCTCTATGATAGATCCCAGTTTGTTAGGGTAAACAGTCAGTCCTCTGAATTTTCTAAGGTGAACTTTGGAGTACCACAAGGATCGGTCTTGGGTCCTCTGCTCTTTTCTCTTTACATGCTCCCTCTTGGGAACATTATAAGCAGACATGGTGTTAACTACCACTGCTACGCAGATGACACACAACTTTATATATCAGTTAAGCCAGGTGAAGTTGACCAGTTGTCTAAAGTAGAGACCGGTCTCAAAGATGTAAAGGCCTGGATGACCCAAAATTTCCTCTTATTGAACTCAGATAAGACTGAGATATTAGTATTAGGTCCCAAATCCCTTCGAGATAAATTCTTACAGCTTCCCTTAAATTTAGATTGCTTCTCTGTCTCCCCTAACAAGGTTGTTAAAAACCTTGGTGTAATTATTGATTCAGATCTCTCCTTTCAGCCCCATATTAACAATATCACAAGAATGGCCTTCTTCCACCTGAGGAATATATCTAAATTAAGGAAGGTGTTGTCCCTGGAGGATGCTGAAAAAATGGTTCATGCCTTTGTAACCGCTCGACTAGATTACTGCAATGCATTATTGTCTGGTTGCACTGGCTCAGCCCTGAATCGCCTCCAACTTGTACAGAATGCAGCCGCTAGGGTTCTTACTAGAACCAAGAAATGGGAGCACATCAGCCCGGTGCTCAAAACTCTTCATTGGCTGCCTGTCAAATTCAGAATTGACTACAAGATTTTACTTCTAGCGTTTAAAGCTTTAAATGGCTTGGCCCCTGAATATCTGAGTGACTTACTCATTCCTTACTGTCCTCCTAGATTACTTCGCTCTCAAAATGCTGGCTATTTGAAAATTCCTATTATATCTAAAATTACAATGGGTGGCAGAGCCTTCTCTTACAGAGCCCCTTTTTTATGGAATAATCTTCCCATGTATGTACGGGCTGCAGACACACTTTCTGTCTTTAAGTGTAGGCTAAAAATGTACCTCTTTAGTCAATCCTATAGTTAAGGATGTCGGGGGGGGGGGGGGGGCTAACCTTCTCTTTTCCTCTCTCACCCTGAGCTGCAGATTACTCCGGCCCGTCCCCCTCTCACCCTGAGTTTGCAGACTGCTCCAGTTATGCCCCTCACCCTGAGTTTGCAGACTGCTTCGGACCCGTCCCCCCTTTGGTTTGGTTTATCCTCCCGACTTCACGCAACCGGAGTCCCAGATGCATCACCCCGCCCCCTTTGAACTGATGATTGAACTGATTATTGAACTGACTATTACCATTCAGTCCACCTTTAGTCTAAACCGGGCCGGCCAGCGAAGGATGGGCACCCCCTCTCTAGCCAGGTTCCTTCCGAGATTTCTTCCCACTGGGGAGTTTTTTCTCGCCACTGCTCAGTGTTTTTTTTTTTTTTTTTTCTCCCCTACCGGGGAGTTTTTTTACCTCATTTTGCTGGTTGGGGCATATGGCCTGGTTTTTTTGCTCAATTTTCCTTCTGTTTCCCTGTGCAGCGTCTTTGTGACAGTTCTCTGTAAAAAGCGCTATACAAATAAAATTGAATTGAATTGAATTGAATTGAATTGAATAATGGGCGCAGACCTGCCCACAGTAGAGGTTACAAACGAATCAACA
This sequence comes from Synaphobranchus kaupii, assembly GCA_029718625.1. Classification (NCBI taxonomy): domain Eukaryota; kingdom Metazoa; phylum Chordata; class Actinopteri; order Anguilliformes; family Synaphobranchidae; genus Synaphobranchus; species Synaphobranchus kaupii. The sequence goes on from CM056399.1 coordinate 10,554,978, forward strand.
AACGTGGAAGGTAATTTCCTATTACGTGCGCCCGCAACGTCCCAGTTCTGCACATCGTTTTTCTTCATGACCTCATCGGTAAGCCTGATGATTTTATCAAACTCCCCGTCCGAGTTATTCCTCAATTTATCGAAAGTTTCTTTGAGGCCCTCGATCATGTGGATGCAATCCGTCACCGAAACAGATGGGGACTGAAGGCCTTTTGTAGCAAAATCACTGGCACTAAACAGCTTGGAAAATGCCACAAGGAGAAAGATGAATCTCTTGGTCTGTATTTGTTGCGCGTCAATTTTGGTCTGACCAGAGCCTTCTGCAAACTCACTCAGTGTTTCTAATATGACGTCGTATAAAGCCAAAACTCGACTGACAGACTCAGATTTGGAACTCCATCTAATATCTGTGGAACGCACAAGCTCAAGACAGGGTCTGTGGGGGTGAAGCTCTTTTTGGATGTGTAGAAATCGTGCGTGTCTGTTGGCTCCAGTCATGAAATGGTGCAGTGAATTTAAAACGTCAAAAAAGGTGGCTACAGTAGGAGACGCTTTTGAAGCTGTTGAAAGCACGAGATTCAGGCGGTGTGAGTGGCAATGAACATACACTGCATGGGGGAAAGTTTTTTTGAGCAGAATTTGTACTCCACCTTTCCCACCTGACATGACTGACGCCCCGTCAAAACCGAAACCCACACACAACTCAGGGTCCAGCTGCAGCGGTTCCAGGACCTCCAAAATTTTGTTAGCGATGCCAGAGGATGTCATATCCTCTGTTGCAACAAATCCGACAGCTCTCTCTCTCAGATTGCCATTATGGATGTACCTGTAAGTAAAAATAAAAATAAACAAATGCTTCTTATTCCTCTTAAAGGTCTTAACTGATGAAGACTGTGATGCACAGCTTCACTACTGTTGACAAAATGTATTGTAAGTCACTTTGGATAAAAGTAGGCTATCTGCTAAATGACATAATGTAATGTAATGTAGCCTACCTCACACAGACAGTAATTAGTTCATTTTTCGAGAGGTCTTTGTATTCGTCTGCTAAAATTGCATAGTAGGTGTCAGTCTGTGTATGCAATTCAGCTTTGATTTTTCGGAGGAGAAGAGATGCTGCGGTTTCAAGGAGGTCGTTTTGTATGTCCGGGCTCATCATCTTTCCATTCCCTGGAAGCACATCAAGGTGCCTTTTTATCTCGGGGTCATATGCACACATCAGTTCAAACAACTCAAGAAAGTTTCCTCTGTTCATGCTTTCTGCATCTTCCCTGTGACCGCGTAGTGCAATTCCTTGTTTCGCACAGAAAAGCGCAATGTCAATCACAACTTTCACGTGTGCCCGGTTTCTATCAACAAGGTCAGCAAAGTGCTGCTGTTTTCCTTTGTGACCTGATGCATGATGTCACCTTTTCCAGCTCTTTTAATGTCCAGGAAACCTTTGTGTCTGGCCACAGCAGCTGCATGGTTCTTACTAGCTTCGTGTTTGTTAGCAGTCCTGCTTTGTCAAATCTGTCTTTAACATCAGCGTTGAAGTGGCGGCAAGATTGGCAAAACACAGCATCCAGTTTACTGCTATATTCTAGCCAACTGTATCGGTTATACCATTTAGCAGAAAAACTCCTGTTCTTTCCACTGGCTGCTTGGGTGACAGGGAAAGTACCTAATTTTGGCTGGCAAGCAGGTTCGTCTACTGCCGAGAGATCAGTAACGTTAGATATTTCTGCGTCCTCTGCTGATTCGGTCTCCGCAGAGCCAGGCACCGGAGTGGGGGAGTTAGCCCTTTCCCCTGCTGCTAACGGTGTTTCAGCAGGTGCTGCCATCATTTCTGTGTCACTGTCCAGTGCCGAAGTTGCACTTGTTGAGGGGGAGGGCGATGAAGAAGCAGGCCTTGTGTCCACCGGCTGGTCGTCGATGCGACGTTTTTTGAAGAAGGTTAACAGCGAGCTCTGTTTCATTTTGATAAATTAGTAGCTTCTGGCATTAGCTGCTGCAGGCGTTGCATTATTTGTTTACTATTAACTGTCTAGTCTCCCGTGATGCTCCTGGCCGCACAGATCAACGAATACTTGCGCGTGATTGGTACATGACGGTGGATGTTTTTTTGACGAAAATAAGTTATTATTTTAAAATTAGCATTTATTATAATTAGACCATAATAACAGCATACGTTTCGAACAAAACAATTTAGGAAGTCTATATAACTAAAATTAATTCTGCATCGTTTTTTTCCCCCAGATTTTTTTGGGTGTGCCAGCTGCCTGATTGGGTGGCACCGGCACACCCTGGCACGCCCCTGCTCTGGATGTTTAAGATTAGGGCGAGTAGGCAAATTTATCAACTGAATTAGATTAATAGAGTTACAGTATGTTTTAAAATCATCAGATATGGGCTGTAACCAGTCCCAGTTGAGTTTAAAGCCTTTAATTAAGAATTGACACTAGTATTTTTGTGCATCCCTTTGTTTTATGTCCGACTTGTAGGATATTTCGGTGACGGAAGAAGAGGGATTTGCCAGGGGTTCTACTCTGAGCCCAAATATGCAGGGCTGTGCTCACAGTCCTGCATGGAGGAGTGGGCTACATAAAGCTCCAAGAAGGCAAGGTTTTCTACTATTTGCTTACTTGATATTGTCTTCACTCACACATTTCTCTATTTCCTAGTTCACTGTGCTATCAATAGCAGTGCTGTCCACTATTTTACTGTGCGTTTGTTGGACCCAAACTGTTTGCTCACCCATTATTAACTGTTTTTATTCTCTTCTGTTCCTTTTGGCTTGCCCCCCCCCCCGCCCGCCCCCCACCTCAGACTGCGGCAAGTGACCTCGTGCCTCTCCACCAACACCAGGACAACCTGCTTTGTTGTCAAAAAAATTTAATAAAATCTTTTATATCACGTTGTGCTATAGTACTTGAAAAGAGATCCACTCTATTTTTTTATTTTGTTTTGTAATCTTATTCCAATTTTTATATTATAGTAATAATAACTTGCTATGTTTTGATGTTTTGTATATTGTTATCCATTCACTGTAAATAATTCTGTTTTGTTTGTTTGCTGAAGCACTTTGTTTTCTTGTTATGATACAAGAAAACATTTTATTATCGAACATGTCATACAACTTGAAAAGAGATTTGCTCTGTGTGTGTGTGTGTGTGTGTGTGTGTGTGTGTGTGTGTGTATTTTATATATATATATATATATATTATCTGTTTGTTACGACCCCTGGTCCAGCTAATCGCTTCCACCTGAGAGTGGCTGATTAAAAGAATAAAAAACTGCCTTGCGAGTGAAAGATCACTTCGCCACCCTAACCAGCCGTGCCTCGCGGTGGTGGTTCCTCCCTGCCTCTATCCTCAGCTTCCTGTTTTTTTTCTCTCCCATTTTGGTGCCCAGTTATACCCTACTCAAGGTTGAGTCAATTCTCTACCCTTATTGAAATGATGAACCATTAAAGTACTGTATTGTTCAGTTTAGCTCATGCTGTAATATTTAGAAATCATTAATTAATGGTAGCTTGAATCTACAAGCAATTAATAACAGCTGCATTATTTAATGCCAATATAAGAACACAAAAAAATACTTAACTAAGTTTAATCCCTGTTTTTATAATTTTATTAGCCTGCTATTTGTTAGGTTGTGTATTTGGTATTAGCCTGTTTGGATAAAATACATTAAGAATAGATTTGTTACTACTACTGGTAACTAATGAAAGGTTAATTGGATACTTTGTTAACGTTGACAACTAACATTAACCTTACATCCTTAAACGTTAGTTGAAGTACGTCTATTTAATACACTTACACTAAATTCTATTTAAAAAAAGTCGCGTGTGTGACGTAACTCGGCTGCACCCGAGTTGTCAATCGTTTGTAACGTTAACACACGGAGCCATGGAAATAATATTTTAACGGTCTGTTTGTAACAGTATTACAAAGGAGTTCCGAAATAGCTTTGCAACAAACAAAATGACTTGCTCCGTTTTTGTTTCCCTGCACTCCTACTAGGTTTACTTGAACATTAAAACAACACTTTTATACTGATTTGCTCTAACGCAATCATGAACAGCACATCTATAATGTTTTTGTTTTATGTTTATGATCTTTTTTGTGTGCGTGTACTAAGCTGTAACCCAGACAATAAAGTTGGCTGAGGACGACCTCTGAGTGACGTGACGTATGAAAAGGCGTTCCCATAGAAGGGGCGTTCCCGAAGAAGGGGCGTTCCGTGAGCGCCTGCAGTCTGCAGATGGATGATATTGGAGGGAGATAAAAGAGAGAAACATTTTTTTCAACCCATTAGAAGGCTTGGAAAACAACAAGTGAAGATCAGTGAAAGACTGGTGAGTACCTCAACGGTCAACTATTTACTGCATAATTATATAATTGTACTGTATATCTATTGCATGTTCTTGTAGTTGCTACAAGTGATAGGAAATCATTCCAACTGGTTATTAGGGCTGTCAAAAAATATTTGAAGTTCGACAACTATTCGAAAATCTTTTTCTTTTTTTTAAAAGTTCGAACCTAAATTTGAGCATTCGAATTTTAGTTTTGGATCCCGCGTTTTGTAATTAACATAAATATACAGGCTTTAATTTCATGCTGCGAATCATGTTCATGCACGCAAAGTTAATTTCCTGTGCTAACGTTACTTCCTCTGTCACATCAAAAATCTTGAAAACTAACGGTGAAATGAGGCTAAATAATGCTCCCATGGCAGGCTATGTTTCCTTTCTGTTCTGAAGATTTTGATAAAATTGGATGATGAAAGAAATTAAACTAAACAGAGTAAGTAATTTATGTTCCTTTAGGCTACATTAGCCGTTTGAATAGTTTTTGTGTTAAGAAATAAACAGGGATTTCCTATAAACAATCAGTTCCCTATTATTGTGATTAATAAATGCAGAGTTGTGGCAAATTACATCCACGAGAAAGTTGTGGCAAAGGAAACCTGACCCCAGTCCGGGCCAGAGACTGGGGAGTTTCTCCCAAACCCGATTGCATCAGACTCTGAAGATCATGGTTGTTTATCTTGAAGAAACACTCAACTGTGTGGGAGAAACTCCCCAGTCAGTGGCCCGGTCTGCCCAGACGAAAGTACAATAAAGTAACAGAAATGAATACAATTAGAAACTAAAAATGAACTAAATGCATCTGAAACTGCATTGAATGCAGTTGATTTCCCCCTACATTTGAAATGCAACATATGGAACACAATATTAGTAAGAATTAACAATAGTCTATGTGATACAAACAACAGCCGAGTTTCAGGTTATGGAACAAACAAATCTCTCTGGAATGTGTATTGTAACTGTACAATAGATAATTCTTACAGAATTCCATTACTAGCAACACAGTTTTACAGTACAGCTCACCACATTTCCCCTTTAATCAATGTCATTTCAATACTCCTACGACAAATCTAGAAAGCACTGGTCACTTGACACAATTATCTCTTCTAAGTCATACAAAGCACTAGTTTTCCCCTTCACTGCCAGAAGGCACTTAATGCGTTCTCTGAGGTTAGTTTAGGGAAGTGTTACTACAGCATATGTGAACAGTAAAATAAAATTAAAGCGACTAACAGTGGACCAGATTAAATTGCGGTTAATTTTCATCTACCATTTTGAGAGAACCTCTGATATAATTTACTTGTTATGCAAACTTTTACCTGTTCATATTGATCCAACAGTGTACGCAAGATATGATATATAGAACTTGTGTTACGTTATAGTTACTGTATTTACATACAGCCTAGATTTAGCTGTAAATTACACTGGAACAGTATGGAACACGTGGTTGGCTAAATGGCTCTAAGTCATCAAGGGTCTGACGTATTAAACAAGCCTTAAACCATCACTTTGCTGCCAGAAATACAGTAGATATGGATGGGTAACTTGAAGGGTTTCTTCTCCTGACTTATTTTTCCATAGAGTTCAATAGGAAAATGTGTCAGGAGAAACAACCCTTAAAGTGATCCATCCATATCTACTGCATATCTGGCAGCAGAGTGATGGTTTGAGGCTTGTTTGATACCTCAGACCCTTGATGACTTAGTCATTTTACCAATCATGTATTCCTACTGTTCCAGCATAATTTACAGCTAAATCTAGTCCCACCCCCCAATTCCCATAGAGATCCATTCTAATGCAGAGACATTATAGCATCGCTTGTAAGAGTACCAGAAAATAAGATATCAAGAGTCTTTTGATGCTGTTGAGTCACAGACATCAGGAAGTCATGGCATGCAAAGGATATGCTGCGAATCATGTTCATGCACGCAAAGTTAATTTCCTGCGCTAACGTTACTTCCTCTGTCACATCAAAAATCTTGAAAACTAATGGTGAAACGAGGCTAAATAATGTTCCCATGGCAGGCTATGTTTCCTTTCTGTTCTGAAGATTTTGATAAAATTGTATGATGAAAGAAGTTTAACAAACTAAACAGAGTAAGTAATTTATGTTGTCTTTTGATGTTGTTGGGTCACAGACATCAAGAAGTCATGGCATGCAAAGGATATGCAACCAAATTTTTTTATTTTTTATTTAAAGGCACAGTAAACTTAGTGTATGTAAACTTCTGACCCACTTGAATTGTGATATAGTTAATTAAAAGTGAAATAATCGGTCTGTAAACAATTGTTGGAAAAAGTACTTGTGTCATACACAAAGTAGATGTCCTAACTGACTTGCCAACACTATAGTTTGCATGAAATCTGTGGAGTGGTTAAAAAAAGGTTTTAATGACTTCAACCTAAGTGTATGTAAACGTCCGACTTCAACTGTATATATAGATATATATACAGTGCCCTATTAGGCACCCCAGGTAAAGATGAGTAAAAAGGGTTATAAAACATTCAGTTTGGTGAATTAGCTTAATCTCACACTGAAAAAATGAGAAAAATCCAATGCTTTAAAGGAGCTATATGTAACATTGACACCAACCGTTTAAAATGGGTACTGCAGTCCAAATTCAAAATATTGGAGAGAGTCGAGACACTGAACGAACACGAGCGCAAGATGAGCCGAGCGCAACATTATATTTTGAGACGAGCTTATTCTATTTTGACAATGACAAGCGATGACGAGTCCTACACTGTAAGTTGATCAGCTAATGTATATGTTTGCAATTTATTTATTGTTTGCAAATTATAAACCAGCTCATGTGGATTTTTTATAACTCTGTCAATGTTAGCTAGATGCATGGCTGGCTATATTTACGGTCACACAGATATAAGCTAATGTTAGTGGTATGTTTAGCGAGTAACTATATACATATTTATTTTTAAATCTTTAGCTAGCTAGCTAAATGGAAACAATGTTGAACTTTGATTAGGCATTCGTAAATCGGCTGTCGGAGTGCCGGAGTACATCTGGTTGTTCGTAATAGGCAGTGGACTCGGAGTCAACTCGGAGAATAGTGAATCACACAGGCCAAAACAAATACAGACGTTCCGACCCGGAATGCAAATTTCAGAGGAGAACATACTGGCTGTAGCATTGTTGTCGGAGAAGCCAGTATTTCGACTTAGCATGTTTCCTTAATCTCTGATGACATATCATGGTCATTTTATGATTTAGTACAGTAAATTTGTTACATATAGCTCCTTTAATTGAAGTAAATTTATTATGAGAAAAAAAATCCCTCAACAAGAAATAATTATTTTTAACAAAACCACGTGTGCCACAATTATTGGCACCCCTGCATTTATATATAGAATAAAGTAATCATTTTTAATATTTGGTCGCATATCCTTTGCATGCCATGACTTCCTGATGTCTGTGACCCAACAACATCAAAAGACTCTTGATATCTTATTTTACTGGTACTCTTACAAGCGATACTATAATGTCTCTGCATTTGAATGGATCTATATGGGAATTGGGGGGTGGGACTAGATTTAGCTGTAAATTATGCTGGAACAGTATGGAATACATGGTTGGTAAAATAAGATATCTAGAGTCTTTTGGTGTTGTTGGGTCACAGACATAAGCAGCACAGGAGAGGTCTGACTCTCGCTTTTAAAAAGGGGCGCTCCATTAGTGACGTGTGTATGTGATTGGTATGAGAGTATGAGAACGTGTTTGCTGAGGCCAACCATTGGTCAGCTGCAGCAAGAGTTTCCTGACAGAACTTGCTCTGCTCATTAATTTTAAAATAGTGTGGAAAAGTTGGAAACAAGCAGACACTTTATTTGGATTGAACCACACTTGCAAAGGCCAACCTTCAACCTTCATGCATCGCAATAGAGGCCACACCTTTTCCCGTCTTACATTTTCAGACCATATGAGCATTTGGCGATAATCTTAATCATAAAAAATGTACATATTCTAAATGACATTCAATATGTCATTACTCTCTCAGCCAGTTAAGACTAGATAGACAGATAAAGGTGAGTCACATAACTAGCGCCATGGCTTGGCTGCTGCATTTAAGTATGCGCTTACATTATTTTCTCAGGCCAATGAAACCTAATTTGACCCCATTTTCCCCTCAGAGAAGCACATGGCTGAAGCAGGCCTTTCTTTCCAGAATGCAGACAATGGAGCAGGCATTTACAAGTGTAAAGCCAAGGGATGCATCTGCTGCAGGCATATATGGGCGGGCGCTGATGCATTTCAGAGCACAGCTACAGGAAAACAATACAGCATCAAAAAATATCTGACTTGTAAGACACCAATTGTCATCTACATCATCCAGTGTAAAAAATGCAAGGTGCAGTATGTTGGGAAGACTTCAACCAAACTGCAAAAAAGATTCAACAATCACAGAAGTTCCATCAGAATGCGCGAACATCGGCCAATCTCTGATCATTTCAACAGCGATGACCATTCTCTTGATGATCTAATTATATATCCAATTGAGCAGGCCAAGGATTCCACGGAATTACATGAGAGGGAACTCTACTGGATCAGAAAGCTTGAAACAATAACCAAGGGACTAAATTTGGTGCCATTTGAATGTGGTAAGAGTGTTTTATTGTATAGATTCATATGATTAAGTGGAGGAGGGCTAAAGTGATTTGGTGGTCCAGCAAATTGAATGTACATACAAATTTCAATCTCAATACGAATATCAGCGTTGACAAAAAATTCATGCTTTACTCTTTGTAAAATATTTCCAAGAAACTGGTACAACCAACAGTTAATAGTATATAGACATGGATTACAAATATTAATATTGCAATGTTACCCACTTTTTAGAATGGCATTCTCCCAATAAGTGGTATATTTTTAGAAATCAGACTTCATCCACAAATAATATATATGGTTTGTTAAAGGGCCATTATAGTCTAAGATTGAAATGACAACTTTTGAAACATATCCTTTTTGGTCCAAAAAAAGCATGACTGATTCGGGTGGGATTTGGCCAATTTTTCAGAAACTCTGAAGTCATAAACTGGTCAAGAGGGTTGAGGGGCATCGCCAAAGATATAAAATAAACTAGACTAATCTTACTGGAATCCCTATTCACTAGTAATTAACAGCCATGTTCATCATGACCAGTATAAGACAAAGTCCCCCTCAATACCTGTATTCTTTGCGCAAGTTTGATTACAGTGCATGTGCAGATGTGTGAAATGCTGGCCACTGTGACCTGTATAGCTGGCATTTGTGCAGTGTTTTTAAAAAAGTAAAATTGGGGACAGAGTGACGCACATTAAATTGATGATGAAATACCGCTCTGTAGACTTCCTGGAGTGAACTAGCTAGGCACCACAACAGCAGAAAATCACTGGTAAGATACTGAGGTTTACACTGAGCAGCGTAGCTAACATCATGATATATAATATATGTTTTTTAAATTTAAATGTTTTTATATTTAACCAGTTGGTAGCTCAGCATGAGCAAAGAAAAAAAACAAGCACAGTTGTGAAACCTCAAACTCACAAGTGTGGCATCAACTTGTCTAGTATGAAAATTAATTTTAAATACATGGCCCTAACATAAAAGCTTTCAATGTTCTTTTAAAGTAAGAGAACAGCAACTGGATGCTGGTGATGAAAGACCAGTGGGATCAGCCGAGGGACGAGTGCAAGAATCCATGGAGTGTGAGTGACGTTTTATTTTTATTTATGAATAAACACCTGCCACCAGCCAAATGCTGGTAAAATCTTGATTGTGTACTATTTTATACTCTAGCAGACACTTTGGCAGGTAAGCAACCAGGTTGTGTTATACTGTAAAAGATACTGTGGCTGGTAATATGTTAAAAATGGCTGGTGATTTTTACAATACACAACCCATTGTGTGAGTGAAGTTTTTGGGGGTATTCAAATATAAAACAAATATGTAACATTTACAGCCAGGGTGTGAAATGAACACCCACTGCCAGCGAAACGCTGGTAAAATTTTTATTGTGGTTGGTAATACTTTCTTCCCTAGCAGCCACTTTGTCCGGTAACCAACCATATTGTGTTATAATGTAAAAGGTAATGTGGCTGGTAAAATGTTCAAAATGGCTGGTGATTTTTAGAATCCACAAACTACTCTGGCCACTGGGTGAAAAAGGTTAGGCGGGCCCGCCCCGAGTTTGCCACCCTACGTAAAAACATAAAAATGGAAATGTCATTGTTTAAAAAAAAACAAATTTACTATCATTTAAAAATCAATGAAACAATTGTTTGCATAAGCGCTGCATTTTGTGATCTGTCTTCGGAAATTATCAACGATTCAAAAGATTTGTGGAGTGTGTTGACTCTCGGTTAGTAAACAACTCCAAGTATGAAATTAGCATTTTGATTGGTGGAAATCTCACTACGATGGGCTACTTGGCCATACGCAGACAATAGATTTGTTTACGTTACCTCAGGAAAGCGAATAACTAACCTAGCTAAATGATAATGTCATCTTCAGCTAATAAGAGGAGCTTGCCACCAAAAAAGATCTCATCTTCCTTCCATATTAACATAAGATCGAACGATACAGTGCAGACAAGCTGTCAGAACACAGGAGGCCCTATCTTACAGCCGGCGCTAACCCAAACGTAAGTGTCTTTGCTATCTTACACCTGGCGCAGGGTTCATTATAACGCCTAGCACTCACGTCGTTTAAATACCATGTATTCTTGCGCCCGTTGCAAGTGAACTGGGCGTGTTGGTCTTAAGATGAGGAGTGGCCAGGATTATTTTTGGCGTATTGCTATCTTGAGCCAGCAGAAGTCGCTTACGCTAGAACCACCACAAACCTGGTCTAAAGTCATGTCGCGTCTACATAGGCGTGTGCGCAACGTGCGTACACCCTCCTGTCTGTTACACGGGCGCGCACAAGCATGAGTAAAATATCAAGATTACAATGTGAAATATTATTATTGTGTAGGTTATATCAAATAATGCATAATAATAAAAGGGTCCATAGGTCAAGACCACATACCTGTCCCTCAGGGAAGGGGAATGCCACATTAAATTGCTTTCAGCCCACTCCATCAACATCCAGGCGATGTGCGATGGTACGGGACAATGGCTATCCATTAAAAAGGAGCTGATAACACCTATATCAAGCCTAATGCGCGAATTGTCATTTGCACCTAATACGTGAATTGTCATTCAATGGAAAACTCGGGCACTGCAATAGACGGACATTTGAGTTCTGAAAATGTGCTTCAGATGTCATTACAATACAGCTCTGTTTATCTAGGAATACAGCCTGTAAGTAAACTGAAAAAAGTTCAAAACCTTATCCAGTGATTATTGCATTTGTTTTTCAAATAGCGTAGGCAACAGCGGATTCGCTGTGCATAAGGTTTATTCGATAGCCTATTGTTAAAAAATGGAGATAGCCTAAATGTCACCGTGTTAACTGAATTGTAACCTTAGCTATTCTTCGTTCTTCATATTTTTTTAATTACAGTGACAAGGCTTCCATACTCTCAGCTTATTAAAACCCCACTGATTTCACCTGTTATTCCATAACTGAACAAAAGATTTTAAAGAGGACTAAGCATCTAATTATAAACGAAAACAAATTTGCAGCACGTTACACAATTAATTCACAATTAATTTGAATTCCATTATCTGCATGTGCGCTTTACAGGAGCAGGTCTGTTTCTCCTGCTGTAAATCACACTTTTCACGGTCTTCCTGGGAAAGTGGATTGTTTTAAAGCATTACACTACCAGTAAAACAGGTTGGTCACATTTCCATAAGCAGGACATTATAAAACAAGGGAAAATATGCGTGAACCTATGGGTTGCCAACCTGACAGCTTTATTGTATTTAGTATCTGTCATGGTTTTCAACCCTGTTTCCCCATGCGGTCGTTTTCCTCTGTGGCCACGCGGGGGCGCTGTCCTTTTGATGGATGCTTGCTCCGCCCTGCTGAGTTGGCGTAGCATTTGTTAAGCATTTTCACCTGTGTGTAGTGGTCCTGAGAGTTATATAAGCCTACCGTTTCCTTCATTCGGGGCTTCGACATTGTTTGATTGTTAATTGTATGTACTGTGGTGTATTGTTGTCTGAGTTCTCGTACCATTTTGGCTTCTTGCCTATTATTTTTGCGTCTCTGTTTAGAGGCAGGGCTTATTTCTTACTGGCTTGGTAGTTGATTTCTCGTAGAAGTTTGGGACCGTAATATCTCTGCTCTATTTTGCCCTGTTAGTGCTTTTCCTCCGTGTATGGAGTTTTGGGCGATTCTGTTCAGAACTATAGTTCTGCTCGCCTCTCGGCACATGTCTTCCCAGTGGGAGATCGGGTGTTTAGCTTCTATTTAGTTTCTTAGCTCGTAGAAGTATAGTAGTAGTTTCTCTGGTCCATTTTTCGCCTGTTTGGTTTTCTTACTGAGAGACCTGGCGCTTTTGCTTCTACTCAATTCCGTGTTACTGTGAGCCAGTAAGTAGCCTTGGTACGTATTTCCCTGTTTGGTCTCCTTCGCGTGGACTACGTCTCCTTTGTGTTGACTCAGGGTTTTCATTTATATTGAGGCTGTCGTGCTATTTTGCGTTTGGTCTTTTGTTGCAGCCGTCCTATACTCCCTAATACCTGCGAGACGTTGGTTGCGAGCTGTTGTTCGGTTTCGTTCTCCAGGTATTAGCCTCCTAGTTTATGGAGCTTGGGCTATGTTGTGGACGTGTTTGTGTGTGACTGCGCGTGTCTTTAAAATAGCCATGGAACGTTAATCTCTGTTCCTGTTCGCCTCGTTACATTTCTCCTTACTGAGAGGCTAGGGCGGTTGTTCCAATTTAAGCTTGCGTTAGTCTATGGATTGTAAAGTTATGGGACGACGTTGCTCCGTCGGCTCACCTGTAAAATGTTTCTCTCTCCTGGGAGATCGGGTGTTTACCTCTTTGTTTTCTGTTTTGGACTGCGAGCCTATTAATCCCGCCATGGAACGTTAAATCTCTGTTCCTGTTCGCCTCGTTCCATTTCCTCATAGAGAGGCAGGGCGCTTATTTTCAATTTATCTCGCGTTGTTCTAGCCGGGTATTGTCCGGTGCTGCCTGTCCTGCTCGTTCCTTTCGGCGCATTTCTCCTTTCATGGAGTTAGACGAATTTGTTTGGGACTCATGTTCTGGTTCGTCTTTTGGCGCATGTCTTCCTGTGGGGAAGATTGGACGATGCTGTGGACACGTTTGCTTTTGACCGCGAGTTTGAGAGTAGCCTGGAACGTTGGATCTGTTCCTTTCGCCTCCGCTATTTCTTATTCTATCATAATATTTTGCAGTGTTTGTTTGTGTTTTATGTTTGTCTGTACGCTACTCGCCCGTTCTTATTTTGTCTCGTTACCGAGACAGGGCGCTTATTATTTCTGGCTGTTTTGATCCCTGTCCTTACGCTCTATTTGGCGTTTGACAGTTAGCCATTAGTAGCGTCTGTAGTGGTGTTTGTGTTGTCTTGTCTCCTCCCTTATCTGCGGTTATCCCGCCTTAGTGGCCTAAGGGCTTATTGAATCCCCTTGCTGCGTTTGGCTCCTCCTTCCTCACACGTCACACCCCATTACAGTATCATCATTAGGCAAAATAACGTTATTTATGTTATTAATCAAAATTAGAATGCAGGTAGGCCTAATGAACTTCGGATGAAGCTTTGAACATGAGTTCATTGCTTCATTGCATAATCAAACAAATTTTTTTAACAAGCAGGCTAATTTGCCATTTTCTAAGGTGAGACGGAAGCCATTGGTAGCTTATTCTCAGCTGTTGCAGGTGCTTTTAACTAAATTTAACCGCATATATTTTGTAAAATATAGGTCTAAGCCATGCGCTTAGACCAAGAGCTAAGATCACCAAGATAGGGCCCCGGGAGTCTGTATGGAACCTGGCTTGGCTTGAGGACTGCCCCTACAAACCATGGCTTTATGAAACTCACCAAGGACCGTAACTAACTCATAAGTAAAGCTTGCCATCTTTATTAGACAATGAAACTCCTAAATATCCCAATCACAGGGCAGTGTTTAAACAACACTATTTTAGGCACTGTTTTTAACATAATGTTAAACTGATGATGAATAATTTATCCTCTCTTCTCGCGTCCTTTTTTAATTATTTTCCGGTCTCTTACTTTCCTTGATGTCTTTTAAACTATTAAACTAAACTAAATTAAACTAATTTAATTTAGTTTAATAGTTAAAAAGGTAGCAGACAGATTTTCCTTGAAAATATTAAAAAGACCTGCAGTAGAAGCCCAAAACACCTGCGCTGACAGGAGGAATCTCCTTTAAGTGCCATGTGACTAACAGAGCCTAATCCTGAGAGCTCACTAATTCATTCAACAAGACGGCATTTTCATCCACTACAATGTTGGAGACACAAAAGCAGAAAGTTCCCACGGCTTCCCCACTCGCAAAAACCTTCCGGTCCCTTCCAGCCAATTCCGTCAAAAGTGAACGAGTTCTCTCGATTCGGGACATTTTTTCAGCTAACAGGTTTCAGCTCCTACCTGAAAATGTGGACATCTTGATGTTTCTCAAAAAAAAAAAAGAAACTTGTCAGAACAGCCCTTTTATTAGTAGCCTGAAGTAAGAATCATGTTTTTAATAGGCCTATTTTTGGTTTTTTTGTAATTGTATTTAGCTTGAAAGAAGATATATGTTCTTAATATGGCCATTTAATTTGATTGAGTCTCTTATTAAATTTCATAAAATGGGTTGTTATTATAGCCCTGGATGCTGATTTGTTCAGAACGCGCTTTACTGCGACTGGTTCGAACTGCCGCTTGGAAGGTAAAGTAGCACTATATCTGATGGTAGATATACGTTGGCTTAAGGATACAGTGTTTTCTCTGAGCAAATTAGGTGGATACAATTGTCTATAAGTAAATATAAGACTAAATCTAAAATATAACTACATCTTTGAAACATGTATTTTTAATAAACAGTCTCATTATATCATTGAAAATAAACAGCACACACTAAAAATGTTAGTCCCCCTCCACCGTGAACTCTGTATCGTGATATGAATTGTACTGTTAGTTGAGTGTGCCATTACATCCCTACCATCCACCCCAAACCACAACCCCCTCAGGTCCACGATCACGCACCAGCACAAACCCACCCCTGTCTGGGGTCACACCATCATACCACCCTGCCTACAAAGAAATCCTGGGGGAAACATGGAGGTGTCTGTTATACGATGTTCAGAAGCCATTTCCATAACACAAACATTTTCTTTTCCCCCTACACCCTCCCCAAACACACACACACACACACACACACACACTTTTCTAGCTCTTCAGCTAGATGGGAATGGAGAGCTGACAACAAAGAGGAAGGTGAAAAATAAGAGACAGTCTTTGTTTTCATATGAGACGGAAGAACTTCTCTTAACCTGTGAGTATCTTATCTTTCTCCCATGATCTACAGTACCTCATAATGAACTCAACCACTTACAGCCTTTACATCTGATATTGGGACACATTTTATAAGATTAAAGGGCACTATTCTAGGCCTATAAATGACCATAAACTGAAATTGGATTCAAAAAGCACATGTACTGTATGTCCTCAACATTTCATTTTCATAGGCTTGTTACCTACATTTTAGAAAAAGCCACATTTTCTTGAATGTGTTATTGGTGTTTTTACCAATAATACAAAGAATCAGAAACATTTGAAAAAATCATTAAGCTCCTGTTCTTATTGGAGTTGTTTAATGTTTAAATGGATTTAGTTGGATTTAGATGCTTAAAACCATATGGAAAACAGTAATCTAAGAATAATAAAAACATTTTAAAACATTGCCCAAACCATGGCAACAAAATGCACCCCACATTAGTAAGGAGCCACTAGAACGCTTCAACATCAGAACACGGTTAGGTTTCCATTTATTTGTTCAGTATCGGTGCAGTGATGACATGTAAAAGTCAAACGTCTAACGCATGTTTTTCACTCTGATTCCACTGTGTCTTAACAGGTAACGATGCATTAGAGGATGGGAAACAAGCCATATCTCAGATTTACACCAAACTCCAAAGTGTTTCCTGCAGAGAGGAACAGAGCAAGACATTTCTGGAAACGCTGAAGTAAAAAGTTATTGTGTCAGAAAAATATTTATACATTTATTTGAAATTAATTTGAGGTGCAAGCCCTTAAAATCTGAAATCAATGTAATCCTGCGATCAATGAACAGAACGCATGTTATCAACATGTTACTGCTCCTTGTCATTGCCAGCTGTACAGTATTTTGTTTTTCAAAACAAGATGAATCACTTATCTTCAGTATAAGAGTCTTAAAGAATCTGTAATAGGACCACACATGACAGTGGTTTGGCCACAGGATAATTCTTAATTTTACTTACTTTACTTACACATAGTGAAAATGTGGAAATGCTGTAACTGTTTCAAAAATACTTCAGTACCATTTCTGAACACAAGTAACTTTCACTGGGTTATTCAATCTGTCCAATTCAGAAATTTGTCCTATCCCTGCAGAATGAAGATATCACATTTAACAGAATACAGCCCAAAAGAGAAAATTTACATCGGACTCTTTGGGAAGACGGGAGCAGGGAAGAGCTCATTGATCAATGCAATTGTCAATGAAAACCAACTTCTGCCTTCGGGAAGCATGCGCGCCTGCACTTCAGTCTTTGTGCATGTGCAAGCAAATACTGATTCCAAGAAATACAAAGCTGATATTGAATTCATCAGCACAGAGGTAAGCAGATGAACACAAAACAGGAAATTAGTTATTGCAGAGCAATCCGCATAGTTATGACATTTACAAGCATAAAGGCATAAACTCAAGTATTTACATTTTAGACATTTGGCAGACGCTCTTATCCAGAGCGACGTACATTAGTGCATTTTCCAACCTGAAACAAGTGTGTTAAAAACCACCCTAAAAGGTAAATACGAATTCAAACACAGGCGCAGTCAGTATGATTTTTTTTTTTTTTTTTTTTTTTGGGGGGGGGGGGGGACCACATGATATCAATCATTGGCATGCACAACAGTAAGCCAATAAGTAACCTTACAAGTACTAAACTAGAAGCTTGAAACACTTAAACAAGGATTTATAAAACACAATCAAGGGAGGTCACAAGGAGGTAGGGAGGGGTGGAGAGAGGTGCAGCTTAAAGAGGTGAGTCTTCAATCTGCGCTTGAAGGCGGTCAGACTTTCTGTTGTTCTGACCTCCACGGGGAGCTCATTCCACCACCGTGGGGCCAGGACAGATAAGTATGACTGGCTACAAGGCACTACAAACTATGACTGGTTCCCATAAATAGATCAAAGCCAACATGTTCTACAGTATACTCTTACATGCAGAATGATAATACATGTTGATAATTAAGAAATGATTACTTCAGGACTGGAGATCAGAACTACAATACCTGGTAGATTTACTAAAGGAGAATGCAGAAGATGATGAAATGGTCCAAATGGCAAAAGAAAAAATTAGAGCCATTTATGGAGAAGAGGGACTGAAGAAGAATTACAGGGAATTGGTGGGAGCCAGAGCGTTTCCTGAGATTCCAGCCTCAGGCAGGAGGACGTGGGATTTTGACACTGTGAGTCTTACGTGCAATAATACTTCAGGATGAATGGACATCTTTTTTGACAGGTTGACTAGATTCTGGCTGTCGATTTAAATTGAATATACAAGCTCCTAAAATGTCTCTACAGGCCGAAGAACTGTCTCAAAGCATTGAGTGCTACATTCGAAGTGACAAAAGACCAGGGGAGCAGCTGTTCTGGCCTCTTGTAAAGCGAGTCACCATCTCCTTGCCCAAGTCACCAGCTCTCCTGGAGGGGATTGTGCTGGTGGATCTGCCTGGGGCCGGAGATGTCAGTAAACACAGAAGCGAGATGTGGAAAGAGGTACTGTCAGTGTTTCATGGTTTAATCTGTAATTGAATTCTATCTATTTGGATTATCCAGTCGTGCTAATGAGCCCATGCCATCGAAACTGCACTGTGTCAGTTTAGGGAGCAGAAAAGAGCACATTCAGGTCTAACCAACTGGTTCCTACTTACAAGGGCAATGCTGAAACTGACAAAATTATTTTTAAATCCAACAGTGTCTCGGCCAGTGCTCCTCTGTCTGGATTGTGAACGAGACGAACCGTGCTTTGTCTGAGAAAGTTGCCAATGAGATCTTTGATAAGTCATTGAGAACTGTTGCTGGAGGAGGAGAGTGTCACAATATCACCTTCATCGCCACCAAAACAGATGTCATCAACCCGGAGGAGATCAGAAGGTTAGCTGCTACATTATTAATTCCTTTAGAAATATTGAGTACACCTGTATACAGACCTATCATGTTTTTAATTCTGAATGCATTTTCGAATTTTACCAGGAATTATCATCTCACAGATGAGGATCTTGATATAGAAAGTAAAATTGTGGTAAGTAGAGGTTATATAAACATTGAATATTTAATAAGAAATATGTCATATTTGACATTTAATATGAATATATTTATCAGGATCCTGAAAGAAGAGAAAAACAGGCATGCATACTGTTCCGTAATGAAAGACTTAAAGAAGACATCAGTGCTCTCTTGAAAGAAAAAACAAAGGTGAGTTTACTGTGATAGCTTTACTGTAACTGACATTTGCTGCATCTTACTCTTCCGCAAAGACAACTAAACAGACTAACAGGAATTCTTAGTATCATCAGGAACATAATATATTACTGTTTGTATAACTCATTATATCATGACTTCCCACAAAGGGAATGCTCCCACAAATTGCATAATAATTGCATAATCTGGACGATCGTATTCTTATCACACATTACTAGTGTTGGTACTAGTGGTGTCATGACAAATCCGGTCCCTTCATGAGCTCCTGTCATGTGCGTCACGTGCGTCACTCTGTAGGTATATTTTGCCTCAGCCAGTGTAAAAATAGGCTACTGTAATGTGAACGTAGCTAGCTGCCTAGAACATTAGATAACGCCAAAGTAAATAGCAGTTCATGTTTGGACTAGCACATTACATAACTTTGAAATAAATAGTAATTTAGTGTGGGGGCAGAGTTTGTTACCATGCAGTAATGTTGAGTGTTATGTAATGTTTGGAACAGCTAGCTGGCTAGCACATCATAGCATAGCTGCAACTACCTAGCTAGCCCAAACATGAATTGCTATTCATTTTGGCATTATCTAATGTGTTCTATGTTCACATTATGGTAGACTGGGCGGGGGGGGGGGGGGGGGGGGGGGACTGAATTTGTAATGAGTGCGGAACTACATGTAATGGAGCTAATAGCTTAATTATTTCCCAGTAGCCTAGTATGTGGTTTAACTACTTTAACCAAGTACTAAGGTAGCGTAGAGAAAGCGACATGTCCCCCAGTTTAAACTGCCGAAGCAATAACAACTTTTTAAAATTTTAATTGCAAAAAAAATCCAAAAATACATTGGCACAAAGTCATGGATGAGGAGTCTGCAGTACCATAGCCATACCTCTCATCATTGTTTCAGTGCATCCGTGAGATTCAGTTAGTTGGCTGTAAAGTTATTTAGTAATTCAAAGAACCTTTTGTTAGTGTTTTAATAAACAAACTGTCATTTTGGCAATGTTATTAATGAATTTTAGGTTTTAGCTGGTTGGTTTAGTTTGTGGCTTTGGATTCATTAAATGAGCAAGTGACAGAAATTTATCTAGTTAGCTAACATCAGGTCATTCACTATTAAAACTGAACAATGTAACTTATGAGAACTAATCTTGAACATTTCTCCCCTGAAGTCAACTTGAAAAAACCTGTAGCAAATTTAACTGTTAACTTAAGAATGAATACTTATGCTATTTAAAGAGGGTCTGAACATAAAAACAGTAGCATTAGCAAACTTCTGGCATGGCCCATAGATGACCTCATTTATGTTTGTTCATGAAGTAGCTTCAATATAGTCAACAAATTTTTTTTAAGTAGTTTATTTTAGTTAACTACTTTTCTCTTATTGGTACCTGTTCCAGTGTTGAGTGACTGGTAGCTTTATTTATTTAGCTTCCCCAACACAGCACATTACAGAAAAAGCCATCTTTAATAATTACATGTGAATAACAATTATAACACTTGATTTCAGAAATTTCTGCTTGGTGATGAAGAGCATTCAGATGGGTTCTTTGATGCGTTCACTGTGAGTTCTGAACAATTCAAGAGAATTGCACAGAAGAAGTCAAATGTTCTGGAGCTCAATGAAACTGGTAAAAAAAACACACATATATATATATATATATATATTTGAGCACAAGGTGAAGAGAAAATAAAGTGTTTAAGTGCTAACTAGTGGTTTATTCTAACGATTTACAAAGAATTGCCATATATGGAGGAGCACATTAAGAAGCTGTACGTCTCCCATTCCGTGAAGGAAGTGAAAGATTACATATCTGATGTTTCTGGAATCATTTCACATCTTCACTTTTCAAAGGATGCCCTCCGTTCAAAGGTGTGTTTCAACTGCATCAATATGTATATTTTAATATTTAAAAAAAAAAATAATAATATGACGAAGAACCAAATGCACATGATTTCACTGCGGACAGTGCTTCAGCTAGGTGCTGTGTCTGAATTGCCATATTCAAGACAGTCTGCTGGAATTCTGGTGTGCAGCCAGCTAACTCCTACTACATGTTCAAAATCCAGATAGCTAGCTAGTAAGAAACATTCATTTGTGTTTTAGTGACTTGTTACACTTTCGCAAAATTAGAAATGGATCTGATATGAACAGCAAATGTCAGGTAACATCTTTTGGGCAGTGTTTCATTGAATATGCATGTCATGTTTAAGTTTTCACTTTAACATCAGATGCTACGCTTTATGTGTGAGAGTAAGTGTTGGCTTTTTTTCAGGTTCAGTCTTCGCATTCCCAGGAGTTCATCCGACTCAAAAAGAAGCTGAATGACATGTGCACAACTCTGAAAGAAGCTTTGAGCAAAGTTTACACCGAACTCCAGGACTGTCTGCTGATGGGAACAAGGGCAGCACAGAAAGCCTGCCCGAGAAATGCCACAGAGAGTGTGCTGGAACCAGTGAGTTTGTGTCAGCTGGCAACTGCCAGTTTTTAGCTGGTAAAAATTCTGTGGAAATTGAAAGCCTTCCTGACATTCTATAGCCAATATTCTATATTGTTGTTTGTATCTTTTATTATTATTATACATTATATTTACATGCGCCTTTCAAGAAACTCACGGACACTTAACAATGGTGAGGAGGAAACTCACCTCAACCACCACCAATGTGTAGCACCCACCTGGGTGATGCACTGCAGCCATTTTGCGCTCACCACACATCAGTCTAGGTGGAGAAGGAGAGTAAAGTCACTGACACCACTTCCAGCAGCAACATCACTTTCCCAGCAGGTCTGCCATCTGAGTACTAATCAAGCCCACACCTGCTTAGCTTCAGCCATTCAGTAGGAGCATGTATTTGTAAGACAGTTTAGACAGGACAGTTTAGACAGGAGCCAACTGAAGTAGAGAATAAATAACTCAATCACTGAAAATGAAATGTTAGGGCAGCAGAAATGTATTCTTGCTGTTGATAGGAAAATGTGAATTTCAAACAGAAGCCACGTTTCCATGCAGAATATTTCATCATTCTGAATACATTCATTCATTCTGATTGAAAATTCCAAAAGAACCGTTTAAAAGCACACTGAATAAATTGATTGGATTAAGGAGTGCATTTACATGCCCCAAGCATGTAATCAGAATAAAACTTTTGACATACGCAGAACCCCCAGCTGTAGCAATAACTCTTTTGACATGTGTTGAATGTTTTTTCCTTGCGTTTACTCGGTTACTCTTTTTTTATAACACCAAAGCAGCTTGCTCTGCGAAAAAGGGACGCCGATGCATGAATGGCTTTCCATACATGGTGATTTCTCGTTTGCACTTGTTTTTTTGTGCAGACAGGGCGTGATAACAGAGGCTACCACAAGACACTCAAAGCCTTGTGTAGAAATGACGGATATTACCGGTCTGGCACAGTAGGGGTAGTTGATCTGAACTACACTCTGTCAGAACCCATGTACAAGAAGATGAATGAAAAAAACCTCTTTCTGACAACATTTGGGTGAGTGACCTTTATGTTTATGAATCATGTATTTCCCTTTTAGAAAACTAATAGGCCTATATCTGATGATTTGGAGTGGACAATCATAATTCAGTCATATTCCCGTTCATGTTTCATTAATTGGGTCAGTGACCACAATCCACTCTGAAGTATAAGTTGTCAGGGACTGTTTATTTTCACTCTGCTGTTCACCTAACACAGTCAAGTGCATCAGAGGTGTGTATTTCAAATTGTCGTTCAAGCAGTGGATGTTCGAGAGCATCAATCAAAGGGATCTTCTCAAGTTTTCTTGTGGACTTCATTTCAAAAGAACTTCTCAATGAACACATGAAAAATAATACAGAGAAATACCTGCGTCTGGTGTACATTAGAACAGAGGTGAGACCTAATGCTCCATTACAGATTACAGATATTACCTCTGCAATTTAACACATGAACTGAAACATCTTCCCTTTCGTATCATCTAGCAAATAAAATTGCACAAGAAGTTGGAGAAGGAAATCTTAAAGAGAAAGAAGCAGATCTACAATTCCCTCAGTGATTCAATCCGAGACACCATGAAACAGACATATCAAGGTTGCCATTTCAATATTACACAATTGGGAATGAAATAATCACAATTTTACCAATATTAATATGTTAGCTATTAGAAATTAATGCATGAATGTGTTTGTTTATTTTCAGAATGCTCTGGTATCCATGGAAAATTTGCAGCCAGGAAGATTCAAGAGAAACTGACAGACAAAATTGAGACGTCCAAAAATGCCATGTTCCTTAAGGCCAGGGACAAAATGCTGAAAGAATTCAGCAATCTGCAGGTTAGTTTTCTGTAGAAAATTTCTCCTAGCCTTTATAGAACACTTAATTATCCAAAGGGGGGGGGGGTTAATTCAATGTGTATGGTATTGTTACGCACACGCACACAAGGTAAATTATAAAACAATAAAGAAAGGTTTTACGTCTAAGGCATGTACTCATTTTAACGCTTCGCAAAACCTCACGTAGTGCACCTTAACACTTCCTACACGCCTCCCTATGACTGAAGAATTACAATATAAATGACCCATTCTTGAGAACAAACGCATTCAAAATAGGTGCTTACCGTAGCACCGCCTCAAACTTGCGTGGGAATTCCCTGGCGTCGCCTGGCCAGCTCCAGCAGACCCTGTTTGCGTTGTTTAGCTTGTTCAAGTTTTCGAGTTGTTTGTTTTTCCAAAAGTTAACCGTAAAAACCCTTTCAGTTTGTGCGAGTGTCTCGTTAGTCGTTGTCCGCTTTTGGAAACTCAAATCTTTTTTGAGGCGACCATTATTGACCATCTCCGCCGGAGTCAAGTCTTACCGCCCACGTCCATGAGGCACAACCACAGTCTTAAAGGAGCAGGTGCACATCCCAAGAATTTTATTGTCAAATAAAAGAATAATTAATGCGTCTACAGCTAACCACAAATATTTAATTATGGGTCATATCAATAATAATCTCATTTTCAAACTAATCTATTCCTAGACTAAAGGATATGCAACCGTCAATCTATAACCCGGATTGAGAGAAATGACAGATACAGTATAATAATGCATGCAAGGCAGTACCACTTTTTGTACTTTTTGTACGTTTCATTACATTTAGCCTACATAAGTCTAAGCCTGGGTAAGGCACCCAACACACACATTTTATTACTTTTATTAAGATCACCACCTAATCTAGCAAATGATGCATGTTTTTCAGTTTCACATGTGATGCAGTGTCCATGTAAATGTAGATTGTTGTTATACACAACAAATGAATAAAAAAATTTACTTTACAACAGAAAATGATCAAATCTTTTCAAATAATTACTCGTATAGAAATTCCTTGTGGAAGAAATGGAGACACAGATGACAACCTCCTTGAAGCTGGCCCTAAACCAGATCCCAGATGACCTCACTGACCTCCCAGGTAACCAATGGAAACCAGTTTAGGACTGAAGGAGGCTGTCAGAGGACACTCTGTACTGCAAGCTCACCTGAACTAATTCAAATCTTCAAACAAATGTAGTGCTTTGTTTCAGATCAGGGTTGGTTTGCACCAACTATTCGTAAGTTCTCCCTTAAATTGGACGTATAGCTCAGACTACAGGCTTAGTAGCTACTAGTTAGTTTACAACTAGTGAGCTACTAAATTTGGTTGCACCATGCATGTGTCCTTAACACAAAACTTGGAGGTGTAAAAATAGGAGGGTGTAAACCCTTTGTAAAGTAATGTATAGTCACATAAAATTACGTCGATGTTGACTGATCCAATGAGTAGCATTTAAAAATGTGAACAGGAAATAGCGTTGCACTAGCGTGGATTTTTGTTTTCAAGCAGCTGATTTCTGCCTGCCATCCACTACACCACTGCCTGATTATGAAGACAGAATAAGCATTATTCAATGGTTTATGTCTCATCTCTGTCTGTCTCAAATAACGTTGGAACCTCAAAATCTAATCTACAATTTTTTGTCTCAGCGTTGCTTGGAGTGAACGCAAATTATTCCCTCTCTTAAAACGTGACGAGCATAGATATCAAACTCGTCATACAAGTCCGAAATAGTTAACAGTTTTAAAGCAATTCATCAGTATATAAAAATCGTTCTGCCATTTCAACATTATTAATTACTAGGGGTGTAAACCTTGGACTTGATGACGATACGATACAATAGCGATACTCTGGACAACGATGCAATGCGATTTCTCTTAATTTATAACGATACGATAACATTACATTACAATCATTTGGCAGACGCTTTTATCCAAAGCGACGTACAATAAATGCATATTGAAGGTCATTGACGCGACTACAAAGCAAATCCGACAAAGCACAGCTTTCTCAGTGTAGGAGCTATCCCTAGTAATAAACATGAGAAGTACACACAGTCAGCTATACATTCTGAACTATAGAATAACCGAAAACACAAGTTAAATAGAAAACAGGAAGCGAATACTATAGAATGGCCCTATATAGGTATAATTTTAGTCGAGGTGGAGTCTGAAAAAGTGCGTTTTCAGACCTCGACGAAAAACAGACAGTGTTTCAGCTGAGCGCAGCGGAGTGGGGAGTTCATTCCACCACTGGGGAGCTAGGGTGGAAAAGCTCTGCAGCCGGGACGAGCGGGAGCCTTTAACACGGAGGGAGGGAAGTGCAAGTCGCCCTGCAGCAGCAGAGCGAAGTGGTCGAGCAGGAGCGTAGTGCTGGATTAAGTCCTGTAGGTAGGAGGGGCCTGAGCTTTTGGCTGCAGTGTAGGCCAGGGTCAGAACTTTGAACCTGATCCTGGCCACGACCGGCAGCCAGTGGAGTGACTTCAGCAGGGGGGTGACGTGCGAAAACTTCGGGAGGTTGAACACAAGCCGAGCAGCCGCATTCTGGACCAGTTGTAGGGGCAGAATGGCGCAGGCTGGTAGGCTTGCGAGAAGGGAGTTGCAGTAGTCCAGACGTGAGGTGACCATGGTCTGGACAAGAAGCTGGGCAGAGTAAGTGGTCAGGTACAGCCGAATTCTCCTGATAAATCAGGATACAATGCAGTATGATACAATTACCTGCAATGTGACCGTCTGACTAATGTAACCAGATCTGACAGATGCCCCCCTTCCCACAGATACTCAGAGGACATTCAAATAACAAAAAATATGACTACCAAAGTATAAAATGTATTGCTTCATTTTTAAAACCGCAATTTCCATGTGAATAATTATAATTCAATTAAATGTAAAAATAAATAAAAGTTTACCATGCAAATTAACGATTCATCACGATTCAGCCATGTCACACCGATGCAGTCGTATCGTGACGTTTACAATCGTATCGTGACGTTTGCATCACGATGCACTGGTGTATCTTTACAACCCTATTAATTACGCTGTTAATGGCTTTCAGAAATATTTAGTTCATACATGGCATTACGTTCTAACTGTTTTGTGGTGTAAAATATTCAATTTTAATATTGCGCAAGTTGGAACTTAGTAGAGATTTAAGTCACAACTTGGCTTAGTTCTTACTCATGCACAGCTGGTGCAACCGACCCCAGGGCCCCATTTCCAAAAAATAATTTTAACACCAAGATCAAAGGAATCCTTGTAATGAGACTTGTGCTGCTTTCAAGTGAGGTCAAGTTGGGAATATGTCACAACTCAGCCAACCGACTGGTTCGCGTTCACATGCTTTATGGTCAGAAAATCTCCTGAGCTCAACTGTCAACTCAAATGTTTCGTAGCCAGCCTTCTATGCTAGCAATCGACTAGCTAGTTATAGCAAGAATGTGAATACCACAGGGAAGTTAATGCTGCAGTACCATAGTTATCAAAGAATGTGTGTATTTTATATTTGTAGCTGTGCTTCACTTAGGGCTTTATTGTATGAAATTTATTACCACTCACGTGGTTATGGGAAATTCTATATCATTACAGCCCTACCACCATCACCACCACACAACAGCTCCAAACAGTCCAAGGCCATCCCTCTGACCAATGCTGTTTTTTTTACTTGCGTAACTGTCAAGTTGCTTAATTTGTCAGTAAATTTACGTTATTTAATTTTCACAATTATAAACTTGCAGTCTCCTACATGGCAGTCGCCTTGGTGAATAACCAACTCTAACCAACCAATGTCAATCTCTGGTCAATTCTGTATCTGCAGTAGCTGCTGTGTGTGTTGTCCTTTGTGTACAATGGCATACCTGCCTGCATGCATCCATACAAAACAGTGCGATTCATTCTTCATTCCAGATGTTAAGGAAGAAATTGAGATGATGAAGCGATGCTGTGACAGTCTAGACCTCCAGGTTTTTTAGTCACTGAAAGAGGTCGGATGGATCCAGATGGATCAGAATTATCAAATGAAATGGAGATCACCGTGGCAACCCCTTTCATCCAAACATTGAGGGTGCTGTCAAATATGACCTTATGCATTTTAAAAGGTATTGGTGTCCATTCTGCTTTGTTAACATGTACATCCAGTTATTCTCCGAAGGATTAGCAGAAATCTACCACACCAGAGAGGGTGTGACTAATTGACTAATAATTCATTTTGCTTTAAAAGATCAGTAAGAATTTGATAAATCAACCGGAGAGAGTTCTTTTATAACTTTAATACCAGATTAATACTGAACACTTAATAAATCCCAATATCTAATCAGTAGGGGATTGCAGTTTAATTAGCCCTCTTGTTATCTTGCTCATAAGTCAAGTATAGCTATATTAAAGTACAGTCATTTTGTTATTGTCAAGTGCTTATGCAATTAGTTACCTACTTGTTTCTGCTAGCAATTCAAAACACAATAAATGATAGATGCACAGAGGTGAAATGCATGTGCTATTTTAATTAATTCATTGCTTCACTGCACTACAAAGTCACAGATTTCCAGGTCAGAGTTTTGGGGGCAAGATGGTCTGAAATGTGCACATGCAGCAACAATGCCGTTTGCTTTTAATACCTCCACTCAGGTTATGAAATTAACTTTTTTACCCACTGGCCAGAGTGGAGTCTAAAAATCACCAGCCACATTACCTTTTACAATATAACACAACCTGGTTGGTTACCTGCCAAAGTGGCTGCTAGAGTAGAACATCTACAAGCCACAATCAAAATTTACCAGCATTTGGCTGATGGCCGGTGTTAATTTCATACCCTGCCTAGTCAGATCATCAGTTCAGTGAAGCAATTATGTGTTAAACTGTTTCATATTTATTTCTTCTCCTGTCACTTTAAACTTGTCAGTAATTTTAAACAGAAACGGATATTTCCTGTGCTTTTTTTTTTTCAGTGTTGTGAAAAATTTAGAATTTGTTTAGATTTGTGGATTACAATATAATCATAATATTTCAGGGTGTGATGTCTTCTTTGTGTGGGATTATGGTGGCTTCCTAGAATTTTTTTATGAAAACAATGTTCTCTTTAATTAATCAAAAGTACTGCACTGACTAACTGATTTCAAAGTTCAATGACCAACCAAATATCTCAAATATATCCTTTTTTAATTATTGTTTTATGTATCATTGTTCTTATTTTGCTGAAGTCTTTTTACTGGGTTCAAAATTAAAAATAAGAGGAGCTGTTCATTTGTTTGAATCACAGCCTTCATGTTCCTTGTGTTAAAAAGCTGTAAGTATGTTGATGGAAAGCATAAGCTAAGTTTAGAGAACAGAATTGCATATCAATATTTCATATCAAAGTAAGAACTGTTATAATCTGCTTTTACTCTCATTGATTTCTATTAAAATAATAAAGCTGGCAACATTTTTTTCTTATTAATATATATTGACTCATTTGTTTAAACAGAAATTGGGACTCATTTAGGAAATAATAAGATAGTGATGCTTGAAAAATGTTTTTGCAACACCTTCCATCCTCAATTGCAGTGTTCTCACAATCATCACCTTTCCAACATTTAAATACAGATGACTAATTATTGTGCTTATCAGGATGTCAAATTAGGATATGTTCAATGCATCACCAGCAGTGTCTCCCTACAGTTGAAAGAAAACCATTCCCTTTTTGAGGCATCTTCTGAAAATTCATTGAGGTCCACTTATTGCCAATACTAGTGTTCTGCACAGTAACAGTGTTGAAAACACCTGTTACCAACCTGAGCCTCTTGGACTGAATGAGCAATCTGGACAGAAGGAAAGGCACACAGGAGTTTCTAATGAGGCTATAGAATGTGTAGTATTAGGTTTTCCCCTCTCTCATCAGTGCAGACGGGCACAAGTCATAGAATAAAGCCATGGGAGTGTAATTAGACTATTTCCTCTCTCCCATTTGATGTCCTTTTTTAAAAAATCAGCCCTTACATTTCCAGTGCAGCCAGAACCCGTCCTGTCTCCCTTTGCTCTATTCCCAGTAGCCCCCCTCCCAAAAAAAATACAATTCTATTCGGCTTTTTGCCCATTTGCCCGTTCATACCCTAACCCTTTACACACTGACCAGAAACACCACAGCCAACCCAGCCTTTGGCATCTTCTGCCTGCAGAACGTGTAAAGCAGGGGCCAGTGACACAGCCCAGCAGCGCAACACTGCAGATGGAGGCTGTGTGACCTTGAACTTATTTAGCATGGCCTACGCATGATCTATAATAAAAAGCTCTAATGGAAAATATAATTACTCTGTGATCCTGAGCCTGCACTAGTCATATCTGGATCCACACCACGTGATACTGAGCACTTATACAATGAAAAAACATGCTATAAATGTACAGGGTGAATCTCCAAGCAGCTATGTCTGCAGAAACATTATAAAAATGCATATGATTTCCTTTAAAAAATACTCACTATTTGATGTCCATCAATCCTACGTCCATTCCAGGTTATAAGAGAGTAACTTTCTGGAGTTGCCTATCTGGACTTCGGGCACCTGTCTGTCCCAGGCAGTCCTGAAATGCATGCAAAATTGCTGGTGGTCAACTGTTAAGAAAAAACTTAAATTATTACATTAAATTTGCATTAGTCATTTAGCAGACGCTTTTATCCAAAGCAACATACAATAAGTGCATACAGAAAGGTCTTCGAAGTAAATACAGAACAGATAAGACAAAGCGCATCCTTCCCATAACGTAGTAGCTATCCCTAGTAATAAACATTGAATGTAATTCACAGTAAGCTGTGGGTAAATCAGCTATACTATAATTCTATTCTAAATACTATTATAAACTAGAACATCAAACAGTTAGACAAGAAAACACAGGGAACAAGTACCATGAGAAAAAGTCCTAGATTAGTATATCAGTCAAGGTGGAGTCTGAAGAGGTGTGTCTTCAGGCCACGACGGAACGCAGTGTTGGAGTAGAACGTAGGGGAATGGGGAGTTTGTTCCACCACTGAGGAGCTACGGTGGAAAATCTCCGCAGTCGGGACGGCGTGAAGTGACTATGTTCTGGACAAGAAGCTGGTTGGAGTAGGTGGTCAGGTACGGTCGAATCCTCCTGATTTTGTACAGGAGGAACCTGCAGGACCGTGCCGTTACCCTGATGTGCTCTTTGAAGCCCAGCTGGTCGTCCAAGTAGCTAAGCCATATAACTTAAAAACTACTAAACTGGTAAACGTTACTTTACGAACCTCAGTTGTAGGAGTCGCGATTGCCAAGACCAACAACCGGATGTTCATCGTAAATTTGCTCTGTAGCCTGTTTGCTTTAATTAACGTTATCTGCGGTACATTATTGTCACTGCATAAAGGCTATGTCCAAAAATCTCTGAAGTGGTGCCCTGGATCTATTGTTTATTCACACGTGTATGAACAGGTAAAACATCCGGGAAATGACGAAGAAATTAACGCAGAACATTACGGCCTATTTCACGTCACTATGGTAACAGCTTCTGTTCTGTTCCAGCAAAGCAGTGTATGACAACTTCCGCTTGTATCAAGGGCAGCTAAGATCACACAACTGACATAACCGCAGAACTATACTTTTAAGTTAGCTAATGGAGTTAAAGTCTTCCTTAAATAAATTACCAAAGATGGACATGAACGATGTTCACCGGCTAACGGACATTCACAGTAAAAACCAAGGGGTTGAAAGTAAAGAAGGGATACAAGCTCTTTCATGAGCAGTTCATCTTCGACTACCAAGAAGAAGGGATACAAGCTCTTTCATGAGCAGTTCATCTTCGACTACCAAGGCAAGTGACTGGGCGCGTTAAGGAATGGATTTTGAATCACTTAATGTTCTGCTCTACGTGAGCGCTGAGCAACTGTCAACAACAGTCTGAGTACTGACAGCTCCGTCAGCAGAGCGCGCTCACATACACAGGCCTACACACACTGAAGCTGTATTTTTTTCCAATGGAAATTATTCAAAGTAGCACCAAAATGATTGCGTAACAGTCAAATTTACTTTAATTAGCACGTTGATTTTACCATTAAATCGCTATTTTATATTACGATGTGTATAATTGTCCGTGTACTTGGGTCCATAGCTAACGATGTACTCCATTGCTCCTCCCTGATTCACATCCAAAAGTGCTCAGCTCTGAGCAGCTCACAGTGAGCGAAACTGAGCAACCCGTTAAGTGCGTTCTTCCCTCTGAGCGAAGCTGAGCCGCTCAGTTACTTAACGCCCCCACTGTAACGTTAATCTACGATAATAATAATAATAAATTTAATTTATATATGACTTTTCATACAAAAAGTGCTATAATGTGCTACAAAAAATGTTTCCCAGAAATATATTGTGGCGGCCTGGGGGTTGTCAACTGGCCAGCTAGGACCGGGTAGTGAGCCGCTACCCGGTTGAAGTGTAAATACTTGTAAATAGCGTGCTGTGTGTGTTTTAATTGTGTTAGTTTGTTAGCCGTGTATTGTGTTAACGTAACTGTAACTGTCATTTAACTGTCACTTTGATTTAAACGTAACTGTAATTTATGTGTGGCTGTGATTGGCTAGGAATTTGTAAGTGTGTTCGCCAATCACAGCCAACTAGTTGAAATATAAGGCAGTACCTGAAGTGATTCCTAGTCAGTCTACGAAGGTGCTTCAACTGTGAACAACGCTGAGCTGGATCCTGGAAAAGCTAACGGCTCTTTTAAGAGCTGGTAAGGTAGCGTGAATAAAACGAAGCTCGGCTAGAGCGATTCGGGTACTGCAACTGCTGTCTCTCTCCCTCATTCTCCGCGCTCGCTACATTGGTGTCCGGAAGTGGGATGGAACGAGCCCTACTGAGGGAGATGGAGGAACTGGAGCGGACGATCGGCGAGCTGACCCGCAGGAAGGCGAGGAAGGCCGGGGCTATAACTAGCCCCGAGTGGCAGATTCCCGCGGTGCGAGTGTCCAGGCGACCGGACGGCTTCAGCGGCAGACAGGAGGATCCGGCATCGGTAAGCCGCGACGGCACGCTCGCGAAGCCGACAATGCAGCTAAAGCTACCTCGGTTCAACGGAACAGCTTCGCTGGAGTCGTACCTAGCGCAGCTAGAGCTAGCAGCTCAGCTGGCTAGCTGGACGCCGGAGCAGACAGCGGGACACCTGGCACTCGCCCTGGAGGGCCCAGCGCTGGAGGCGATCCTGGACCTGCCGCCGGCGGAGCGACAAAACCTACAGGCTCTGACCGCAGCACTCCAACGGCGGTTCACCCAGCACCGCTCCGCCGAAGCAAGCCGGGAAAAGCTGCTAAGCCGCTACCGCTGTGAGGAGGAGAGCTGGGGAAAAGTGGCGGCCGACGTACAGCGCTACGCCCGCGAGGCCTACCCAGAGTTCGATGCAGCAGCGCAGGAGAAGCTAGCGCTGCATGCATTCCTGCGAGCCCTCACGCCAGAGCGCCTACGTGACCACGTTAGCTTAGCCCAACCGGGTTCCATAAGCGAGGCTTTGAGCATGACAACTCGGGCGGAAGACACCCTAGCTATCCGGCCCACTCCACAACCAACCCGCCAGCACGTCAGGGTGGCCGATGGCGAGGAGGTCTGCTGGACACGCACGCCACTACAACGGCCAGCGAGGCGACAAGGCCGGTGCTACCGGTGCGACGAGCCGGGCCATATCGCTCGCGACTGCCCAGCTCCAGCACCAAAGCCACGGAAGCCCCCGCCGTCGGGAAACGAGGCAGGGACGGCGCAGTGAGGAGAACGCCGCCCCGGGAACCAACCCTCCTCAACCAGGTACACACCCCTGTGCCCAAACCCAGTACGGCCTTACCCGCCCAAGTGGCAAAAATTCCAGCTACCTCTGCGGAGGCTAGCACAAGCGCCTTTACAAAGGCGGCTGAGCATAAGTCCCATCCACGGGTAGGTCGGCTGGGCAAAGCCAGTGGGTTGTACCTCCACTGTTGGCTGGACGGGCAGGCCTGCCGAGCCCTGGTGGACACGGGGGCTACCATCTCCCTTGTCCGGCCAGGAGTACTCCACAACACCGGCGGGCCCCAACTTCCCGGGGCGTGGACGCCCACCGCCACACCGCTGACATCAGTGACGGGGGCAAAGATGGCGATGAGGGGGAAGAAAGAGGTGAAGGTGACGGTGACCGGGCAGGAGGTGTCGCACGAGTTCTGGCTAGCTGACATCGCGGACTCGTGCATCATCGGCCTGGACCTGCTGAAACGCTGGGGAGCCTGCGTTGATGTGTCAAGGGGCAGCATCACTCTTGGCACGGAGACAGTAGCCTTACAGTCCGGCCCGACACGAAAACCGGCCCGACGAGCACGCCACCTAGCCACCACAGCCCGACGAACACGCCACCTAGCCACCACAGCCCGGCCAGCAAGCAAGCTACTCCAGCTAGCCACTGCACCCAAGCCACCGTCACTGACCGCAGTGCCCCAGCCCGACCACTCGCTCGCCCACCACCACCAGCCTGTCCCACAGCAACCGCCTGCCCAGCCCAAACCAGCTCTGCCTGCCGAGACGACAGCAGCTGTCCACGCCCTGTGGCAACGAAGCAGCAGCGGGCTCGACCACCAGCAGCGCCAGCAGCTCAAAAGCCTCCTGGATGGAAACGCAGACCTTTTCGCAGTGCGGGATGAGGACTGTACCCAGACCGAGCTGGTGCAGCACACCATCAACACCGACACAGCTCAACCCATCCGTCTGCGGCCGCACCGGATGTCCCCTGCCAAGCGACTGGTGGCAGAGGAAAAGGTGAAGGAAATGGCAGCTGCTGGTGTCATCGAGCCCTCCGACAGCCCGTGGGCAGCCCCTGCGGTCCTGGTCCAGAAGAAGAGCGGGGAGTGGAGGTTCTGTGTGGACTACAGGCGTCTGAACTTCCTGACCACCAAAGACTCCTACCCACTCCCCCGCATTGACGAGGCCCTGGACCACATCAGCGGGTCGAGCTGGTTCAGTTCGCTGGACCTCCGCAGCGGCTACTGGCAGGTGAGGCTGGCACCCGAAGCGAAGCCTAAGACCGCCTTTACTATTGGGCACGGTCTCTGGCAGTTTCGGGTGATGCCCTTCGGGCTATGCAACGCGCCGGCCACGTTCGAGCGGCTGATGGAGCGGGTGCTAGCGGCCGTCCCTCGCAGTCGCTGTGTCGTGTACTTAGACGACCTCCTGGTACACGCCAGCGACTTCCAGCAGGCCCTCGCTAACCTGACTGATGTGCTAGCTGCAATCCGCCAAGCGGGATTGCGGCTAAACCCAAAGAAGTGCCAGCTCCTCCGGAGGGAGACGGCCTTCCTAGGGCACATCGTCAGCGAGCGGGGCGTAGCCACCGATCCATCTAAGGTGGCTGCTGTGAGGGACTGGCCGGTCCCTGGCAACGTGGGTGAGCTGCGAAGCTTCCTGGGCCTGGCGTCCTATTATAGGCGCTTTGTCCGGGACTTCGCTACCCTGGCTAGCCCCCTCCATCGCTTAACGGATAAGTGCCGGCCGTTTGTGTGGCAGGAGGAGCAATCCATGGCCTTTGACCAGCTCAGGGCGGCCCTCACTGAAGCTCCAGTGTTGGCGTACCCCGACGCCAAGCGACCCTTCATCGTTGACACCGACGCAAGCAACACCGGAGTGGGGGCCGTCCTGTCACAGGAGGATGAAGACGGCGAGCGAGTGGTTGCCTACTACAGCCGGGCCCTGGGGAAGGCGGAACGCAATTACTGCGTCACCAGGCGGGAGCTGCTCGCTGTGGTCAGGGCGTTGCACCACTTCCGGCCGTACCTGCAAGGCAGCCACTTCCTCCTGCGCACCGACCACGCCTCGCTCACCTGGCTCCTAACTTTTAAAGACCCTGAGGGTCAAGTTGCTCGCTGGCTGGAACAACTGCAAGGCTATGACTTCGAAATCCGGCACCGGGCAGGCCGACTTCATGGGAACACAGACGCTTTATCGCGCCGGCCGTGCGCAGCCCAGGAGTGTCGCTACTGCAGCCGCCAAGAGGAACGGGACCAGGTGAGCCCAGATGTGGCGGTGGTCCAGGCCAGCGGCGACGCGGAGGGGTGGCTGCCGCTGACGCCCATGGAGCTCCGAGAGGCCCAGGAAGCAGACAGCACGCTGGGCAAGGTGAGGAGCTGGCTGGAGGCGGGGCAGCGCCCCGAGCGGTCGGTGGTGTCGGCAGAGAGCCCAGAGGTCAAAAGCTACTACAGCCTGTACAGCAGCCTGGTGCAGCGCGACGGTCTCCTCTACAGACGGTGGGAGGCCCCAGGCCGGGGCAGCGACATCCTGCAGCTGTTGGTACCACGGGCGCTCCGTCCTGATGTCCTCAGGTTGGTCCACGGCTCGGTGGGGGCGGGCCACTTCGGCAACAACAAAACCCTGCACCGGCTTAGGGGGAAGTTTCACTGGCCGGGGTGTCGTCACGACGTCGAGCTCCACGTCCAGTGCTGCGACTCCTGCACGGCACAGAAAGGGCCTAGTCAACGCTCCCGAGCACCCCTGCAACAGCACCTGGTGGGGGCACCCATGGAACGGGTGGGGGTGGACGTCCTCGGGCCCTTCCCCGTCACCGACTCCGGCAATCGCTACATTCTGGTCGCGATGGATTACTTCACCAAGTGGCCGGAGGCATTCGCTATCCCAGACCAGAGTGCGGCGACGACGGCGGAGAGGCTCGTGGAGGAGATGTTCACCCGTTTCGGGGCCCCTGCCGAGCTCCACAGTGACCAGGGGCGCAACTTCGAATCCCAGCTGATGGCGGAGGTCTGCAAACGGCTGGGCGTGACAAAGACCCGAACGACGCCACTCCATCCTCAAAGCGACGGCCTCGTCGAGCGATTTAACCGCACGCTAGCTACCCAGCTAGCCATCTTAGCCAGCCAGCACCAGCGGGACTGGGATCGCCACCTGCCATTGGTCCTGTGGGCTTACAGGTCAGCCGTGCAGGAGTCCAGCCAACTCACCCCTGCTGACCTGATGTTCGGACGGGAGCTCAGGACACCAGTGGACTTTGTGTTCGGGGCTCCGCCTGAGCCTGAAGAACCCAGCCGTACTCGGGAGGAGTACTACCACCGGCTGCGGAACCGCCTCCTCGTCGCTCACGACTTCGCCCGCAAGGCCTAGGCCTCCGCCGGCGTTAAGCAGAAGCGGTGGTACGACACGCGCTGCAGAGGACGGGCCTTTGCAGCAGGAGAGCAGGTCTGGATTTATTGCCCTGAGCGGAAGAAGGGCCTGTCGCCCAAGCTGCGAGCGAGCTGGCGGGGGCCTGGAGAAATTGTGGAACGGCTCTCGGAGGTGGTTTATCGCATCAGGATGCCAGGCCGGGGGCGCCTGGTGGTGCTACATCAAGACCGGCTAGCACCCTACAGGCCCCTGGCAACTCCTGATGCAGCTGAGCCGGAGGTGAGCAGCGACACTGTGCTACCCAGTGAGCCTGAGCCCAGCGACACTCCGCCGAGCGCTACCAGGAGACCTAAACGACACCGGCGGCCCCCAGGCCACTTACGGGACTTTGATGTGAGTTGTGGTTGGACTGCGGGGTCGTCGGAGACTTGTGACCCCTTGGGTGGGGGCAATGTGGCGGCCTGGGGGTTGTCAACTGGCCAGCTAGGACCGGGTAGTGAGCCGCTACCCGGTTGAAGTGTAAATACTTGTAAATAGCGTGCTGTGTGTGTTTTAATTGTGTTAGTTTGTTAGCCGTGTATTGTGTTAACGTAACTGTAACTGTCATTTAACTGTCACTTTGATTTAAACGTAACTGTAATTTATGTGTGGCTGTGATTGGCTAGGAATTTGTAAGTGTGTTCGCCAATCACAGCCAACTAGTTGAAATATAAGGCAGTACCTGAAGTGATTCCTAGTCAGTCTACGAAGGTGCTTCAACTGTGAACAACGCTGAGCTGGATCCTGGAAAAGCTAACGGCTCTTTTAAGAGCTGGTAAGGTAGCGTGAATAAAACAAAGCTCGGCTAGAGCGATTCGGGTACTGCAACTGCTGTCTCTCTCCCTCATTCTCCGCGCTCGCTACAATATGCTATGCTCATTCATTGAACATAACTTAGTCAAATGTAAGCTTGCTAACGTTATGTATCGTCCTGTATGCCTAGTTAGGTAGCTATTATCTTTCAGTGCAACACTTAGCCCTGTCCTCTCTTTTCAAGCGTTGTTGCATCCACCCGAAGTTAAACGTTATCATAGGTCGCTTGTACAGCCCTGTCCAGCTTTGCTTTCTAATGTGTTGTGCCGTATTATGCACCCCTGCCGTCAGGGTTGCCAGGTCCTGCTGAAATTTCCAGCCAAAAATCAGCTCAAAACCTGCCCCAAATGTCCTAAAACTAGCCCAAATATAATGATGTTCCATTTAGGTGTTTTAAAGGCATACTTCAGTTTGGCTAGCTGTAACCAAAGCCATAGGCTGTAACCTATACTAGCTGTAGCCATTCGTTTCCATTAGCATTGCTACAAAATGCAAACAAGCTTACAGTGGACGTTTCTCAAGAACCTTGGGAAGTACGATATCAAACCCCAAATATAAAAAAAGAAGTATTAATTTAATAGAGATCATATTTGAACATTCTTTCTTTATTTTCCCTCCTTTTTTGTTTGCTTTAACAGCAAAATGTATTTAGTATGCCTATTTTTAAATGTTTCGAATGTTGTTACATTTACAGTTGTTTCTTTATTCATAAAGAAACTATGCTCACAACAACAAGAAAAAGGTTAATTCAGTATGTACTTTAGAATTTATTTTATTACTTTGGACCCCCAGTAGCTGAAACTGCACACCTAGCTTTTCTCATCTTCCACAGTGTCCTCACTCCTCACCTCAAAATCTCCCTCTGCTCCCTCTTCCTATGAACTTTTTCTTCCTTCACTCTGTTACACAACTCTATTCCTTCTTTCCTTCTCTCCGTTCACAACCGTACTCTCTGTCTAATAATGCAGTTAAATAACGTTAGAGTGCGTGATTAAACAATTCAATATTCACTTTCTGACTGTTTCCCAGAGCAGAGCAGTGGGAGCCGGGACCCGCCCCACCCCCTCTCCCCGCCTCCCAATTTTGAAGTGAACGTAGTACGTAACGTGGCTATCAACGCTTTAAATGACGTGAATTCAAACCGTACCACCCACTTGCTCTCTCTCTCTCTCTACTGCAGCCCAACACTACGTGCCTATCTCTGTTCTCTGGCCTGAGAGGTTTCCAGATATTCAACATCATGTTCAACACACATTCATAAAACGCTCAAATAAAAAAAATTCTGTCACTTTTGGCGACCGCGATCAATGTTGAAAGTAGCCCCAAAAAACGCACACCGCGACTAAATAATTTTTACCCGCGACTGCATTTTCAAACTAGCCCAATTTGGCGGGAAAACCGCGAACCTGGCAACTCTGCCTGCCGTGGATTGCACCCCCTCGCGGGAGCGCGCGCGCTTACGTCATTCGGTTTGAAAAGTAGCCGAATTCGCTTCGTTTCATTATCGCACCAAGATAATATGATGGATATATTCATATTATTGACCCTAATGCTTTGTGAAGGATATCCTTGTTTTAAAGAGGGTAAACAACCTTCGATTTGTTATAATTTGAACTTAAAACACGTAATTGATAACGTGTAGGCTAATAGCTATTAGACGGAATCCAGTTTCCTTATTGCACGATCGCGAATTCTGTGGTAATATAGCCCAGCTGTAATTACAAAATGAGCTGGAATTTTACTGGGGTTAGCCTGTATGTAGCTACTCGTAGCTGGGGAAATAACAGCTTCCTTATCCAGGAGGTCCACTGTTATCAGTGCATATGCCATATATGCAAGTCAAATAGCTAAACTATTCTTGTAATGGATACTTGGCAGTACCCCAATGATCACCGTAAAGTATTTGTTGATGAATTTATTTAATAAAAGAGTTTAAAAAAAGTATGTGTATATTAAATGTATTAAATTAGTTAATAAAAATGTATCCCCTATCTATCATTGACAATTGCAGGCTTAGACCCACCAAACACACAGGTAACGTATACTTTTCCCCAAATGTATGCTGTGTGCAGTATGTCATGCTGGAGCCAAAAGCTGCTGCATGTCCTGGCAGGGCTGCTTTTCCAGTTGCCTGAAATCTGCTTGCCGTGAAATGCACCCCCTTCCTAACTTTGGCTAAGAAGATCTCACATCCATGAAACTCACAGTGGTAACTCATATTGGCTCCATATGTATGCCCTAAAAAGCATTTGATGCTGGGGTCACCAGAAAAATAATTACAAGGGGGTGCATATTCCGGCAGGGCTGGATTTCTGCTTGCCGTGAAATGCACCCCCTTCCTAACTTTGGCTAGGAAGATCATACATCCATGAAACTCACAGTGGTAACTCATTTTGGCTCCATATGTATGCCCTAAAAAGCATTTGATGCTGGGGTAACCAGAAACATAATTACAAGGGGGTGCATATTCCGGCAGGGCTGGATTTCTGCTTGCCGTGAAATGCACCCCCTACTAACTTTGGCTAAGAAGATCTCACATCCAGGAAACTCACAGTGGTAACTCATATTGGCTCCATATGTATGCCCTAAAAAGCATTTGATGCTGGGGTAACCAGAAACATAATTACAAGGGGGTGCATATTCCGGCAGGGCTGGATTTCTGCTTGCCGTGAAATGCACCCCCTACTAACTTTGGCTAAGAAGATCTCACATCCAGGAAACTCACAGTGGTAACTCATATTGGCTCCATATGTATGCCCTAAAAAGCATTTGATGTTGGGGTCACCAGAAAAATAATTACAAGGGGGTGCATATTCCGGCAGGGCTGGATTTCTGCTTGCCGTGAAATGCACCCCCTTCCTAACTTTGGCTAAGAAGATCTCAAATCCAGGAAACTCACAGTGGTAACTCATATTGGCTCCATATGTATGCCCTAAAAAGCATTTGATGTTGGGGTCACCAGAAAAATAATTACAAGGGGGTGCATATTCTGGCAGGGCTGGATTTCTGCTTGCCGTGAAATGCACCCCCAACTAACTTTGGCTAAGAAGATCTCACATCCATGAAACTCACAGTGGTAACTCATAAGTGAGCTTGCCAAATCTTGAAAGTATAAATGTGAAATGGGTGTACAATATTAGTACTGTTACTTTGAGCAGGATCAGTGGCAGAAAATGAGTGTCAATGGTAACAAATACTTTTTGTGTTAACAGACGATCTAAGAAACCTCTGTCACTATTGTGGGTGTGAGGAAAATGAAGACACAGAATGGGTAATTTCTAGAACTACATTGCCATATAGGAAAAAAATATTAAATATATATTTTGCAGCTTTCAGTCCTTATGATTATTATTGTGATTGCTATGATTATTATAACAATGTTGCATTTTATTATTACTGGTACTAGTAGGATTAGTTCAAATTTTTCAATTGGTGTTCCTCAAGTTTTTTTTCAGGTTTGCTGTGAAATCTGTGGGAGGTGGTTCCACTATGAATGTGTTCAGAGACTACTTCTGTCCTGCATGCATATAGTGGCTCAGTCACTTCATTTAAAAATAGATTCATTTTTGTTTTTATTTATTTTTATTCACAGCTTGTTTTGGTTTATTGTTTCATATTGTACATTTAATTTCTACAAGCAAAAATGGCATTGTAACAATGTGAAGTCACCTTCATTTTATTTAATATTTATTTTCGATTTTACATGTCTATTATTATGTGTCTATTAAAGAAAATTACATATATATATATTTTTTTTAAATTTTTCATTGAATACCTGTTCATGTCAGTATACTTTTAATTAACAAAGTAAAGCTTTAGTGTTCAAATTGCCTACTTTCTTTAACTTATGTATGAGTGAGTTTGGAGGGTGGATATCACAAGCTCCAAAGTGGGGCCAATATGTATTACCAGTGAGAGGTGCATGGATGTACCTTCTTAGCCAAAGTTAGTGCATTTCAGGTGAAGGGGGTGCATCAGGTGAAATGTAAAAACAGCCCTGCTGGAATTTGCACCCTTGTATAATTCTGTTCAGCTGAGCATAAAATGTTAGTTACAGTGGATAAAAATACAGTTTTGGGGACAAAAAGTTTCACGGTCATGAGTTTCATGGATTTGAAAGCTTCCTAGCCAAAATTAAGGGGGGGGGGGGTGCATTTCACAGCAAGCAGAAATCCAGCCTGCCGGAATATGCACCCCCTTGTAATTATTTTTCTGGTGACCCCAACATCAAATGCTTTTTAGGGCATACATATGGAGCCAATATGAGTTACCACTGTGAGTTTCCTGGATGTGAGATCTTCTTAGCCAAAGTTTGGAAGGGGGTGCATTTCACGGCAAGCAGAAATCCAGCCCTGCCGGAATATGCACCCCCTTGTAATTATTTTTCTGGTGACCCCAACATCAAATGCTTTTTAGGGCATACATACAGAGCCAATATGAGTTACCACTGTGAGTTTCCTGGATGTGAGATCTTCTTAGCCAAAGTTAGTACGGGGTGCATTTCACGGCAAGCAGAAATCCAGCCCTGCCGGAATATGCACCCCCTTGTAATTATGTTCCTGGTGACCCCAGCATCAAATGCTTTTTAGGGCATACATATGGAGCCAAAATGAGTTACCACTGTGAGTTTCATGGATGCGAGTTCATCCTAGCCAAAGTTAGGAGGGGGTGCATTTCACAGCAAGCAGAAATCCAGCCTGCCGAAATATGCACCCCCTTGTAATTATTTTTCTGGTGACCCCAACATCAAATGCTTTTTAGGGCATACATATGGAGCCAATATGAGTTACCACTGTGAGTTTCCTGGATGTGAGATCTTCTTAGCCAAAGTTTGGAAGGGGGTGCATTTCACGGCAAGCAGAAATCCAGCCCTGCCGGAATATGCACCCCCTTGTAATTATTTTTCTGGTGACCCCAACATCAAATGCTTTTTAGGGCATACATATGGAGCCAATATGAGTTACCACTGTGAGTTTCCTGGATGTGAGATCTTCTTAGCCAAAGTTAGTACGGGGTGCATTTCACGGCAAGCAGAAATCCAGCCCTGCCGGAATATGCACCCCCTTGTAATTATGTTCCTGGTGACCCCAGCATCAAATGCTTTTTAGGGCATACATATGGAGCCAAAATGAGTTACCACTGTGAGTTTCATGGATGCGAGTTCGTCCTAGCCAAAGTTAGGAGGGGGTGCATTTCACGGCAAGCAGAAATCCAGCCCTGCCGGAATATGCACCCCCTTGTAATTATGTTCCTGGTGACCCTAGCATCAAATGCTTTTTAGGGCATACATATGGAGCCAAAATGAGTTACCACTGTGAGTTTCATAGATGTGACATCTTCCTAGCCAAAGTTAGTTGGGGGTGCATTTCACGGCAAGCGGAAATCCAGCCCTGCCGGAATATGCACCCCCTTGTAATTATTTTTCTGGTGACCCCAACATCAAATGCTTTTTAAGGCATACATATGGAGCCAATATGAGATACCACTGTGAGTTTCATGGATGTGAGATCTTCTTAGCCAAAGTTAGGAAGGGGGTGCATTTCACGGCAAGCAGATTTCAGGCAACTGGAAAAGCAGCCCTGCCAGGACATGCAGCAGCTTTTTGGCTCCAGCATGACATACTGCACACAGCATACATTTGGGGAAAAGTATACGTTACCTGTGTGTTTCAATAGAGTCTGGCTGCAGACATCCACCGTCAAGCCCCACGTCCACCGCCAGGCCCTTCCGGGGCCTGAGCATGGACCTGGAAGTTGCGTCATGTGCCCTGGCGTCACTTCCGACTACGTGCGTGGACCTTTTCGTTACTTCCCCCATTCTGTTTGCAGAACACACTAAACGAGCCGGACGTGTCTTCTTTTGTCCAAGCAAGTTTGTTCTTTTTTCTAATAAGTGGATTTCAACGAGCCGACATCTGCCAACAAGGTAAATGATGCCAATGTACTGTTGGAACCAAT
Source organism: Synaphobranchus kaupii (assembly GCA_029718625.1). Classification (NCBI taxonomy): domain Eukaryota; kingdom Metazoa; phylum Chordata; class Actinopteri; order Anguilliformes; family Synaphobranchidae; genus Synaphobranchus; species Synaphobranchus kaupii. Next base: position 10,598,151 of record CM056399.1, read on the forward strand.
GACGTTAACGTTAAGCAGCACACAACAACTTAAATACTAGGAGTTGGCTAGCTAGCTCACGTTAGCAAATTAGCACTAATGTTACTAATTGTATGTTGTTTTTTCCATTGCTATGTTTATTTGTAGCGCAGCAAACGTTTGCAATCATGATAAGTCATGAATCATAATGTTTGTGTAACGTAACTACCTAACGTAAGCTAACGTTAAGTAGTAGCTAGCTTTCTAGCCATTAGTGTTTGTCTAATGGCAGTTAAGTAACGACATACTCTATATATTGTTTGTTTTACAAACATTAGCACTAAAATTAATATCAGTTTTATGTGTGTTGCTAATGTAACGTTAACGTTATGTATGTAACGTTAACGTTATGTATGTAACGTTAGCCGCCTACTGTAGTTAGATGCTAGTTCTCTGTTCTCAAGTCGGTCTTTTAACGTTCGCTTACTCGCTACAATTGTTTTTTTTTGGGGGGGGGGGGGGGGGGGGGTAATGTTATTATTGGCAATCATTATTTGTACGAACATATTACGTTATTGTACTGTATTAAATAGAGCCATTTTAAATGTTATTGTACTTATTCTGTTATGTTTTTTTCTTTTTACAGATGCATCATTCCATTCTCCAGGGCAATTCAAATTTAGAACTTGACAGATGCACAACCTGCTGCAATTTATATCATTGTCCACTTTGCCTGACCTTCAAACCCACAAAACTTAATCGATTAAAGCCTCATGTATATTTCCATCTAAAACATGCACTGACTTTCAAATGTATGTTTGTTTAAACAATTGTTAGATTTTAGTAATTTCAAAGTGTGTTTAGCAACATGTTTCAGTTTGAAGTAGAATCTGTATGCCCCTGTATGTATGCCAATTAAAATTCTTGAATCTTGAATCCAACATATTGGAGACTTAGGTGCTGAACGGCCTGGGAAATGAGCTATGTTAATTTCCTCCCCCTCCCGCATTGTTAAGTACTCATTGTCACCTGCATGAATGCCCTAGCTTGGTAGAATAACGTGTGAAATAAAGTTATTGATCTAAGCCCTGAGACAGGAAACTAGGAAGAAGAACCAGTGATAGGAGTGAAGTAACATAGCCACAAGACTTCCCTGTCTAGCCTACCTTTTGTTATCACCTACATGACATTTCCTGTTTTCTGTGTATAAATGCTGGGCCGGTTTGGAGTGTAAGTAATGTTAGACTAGAAGCTGACATAAACATCATGCTAATAAAGAAGTTATAGCTACTGTCTTTCATCACAGAACCGATTCAAGACCCTCTTATTTCTTGAACGTAATTGCAAGTACCGGCAACGAACAGAAGTGTCATTGAGAAATACAAAGCAATTCTTCACCATTTAAACAATTAGATGGTGTAAGATATTCATACTGTCAACAAGATGCATTATGGTTCATTTGTAAGTTAGTGGACACTTTCATGCAAGACAGTCCAAAAGTGTTTTCCAGCTGCCCCGTGTCCTGGGAATGGAGGAGAGCGAGGTGGCCAAGGCCCTCATTGCATACACCCGGCTCGCTGATGTGGTTGGGGAAGCAGAGCACAACGAGATTGTGGGACCATTTGTTTTTATTTTCAGTAACCAGCAGGATATGGAGCGATTCTTAATTGAAATTGTGGACCACAGGCGTTACATAATTTTCTGTCTTCTTCCCTTACAGCCTGTAAGGACTACTAGTAAGGACTACTCGTGTTATATAGTGTACGTAAATATATGTATAGTTTTAGATTGCATGGGTGTTCAGTGTGTCGTGTAAGTTCTTATTGGTTGTTATTTTCTTATTAGACTATTGATATTCCAAAAACAATTAAAGAATTTTACAAATTAATTTGTGTGGTTGCTAAAGTCTACGGCTGCCTAATCTGTTCTTCTGTCATTCCATCATTTTGGGTTATTTGTACTTTTAAAGTTCCCTGATAGACTATCATATAAAGTGATGAAGAAAATGTTAGCCATATTCCCTATTCCTATATCACACATACACCTCAGCACAAATAAACCTTGCATAAGGTCATGGAATCTGTCCATGGTTCTGCAATGCTTAAAACATGCCTTCTGTCAGAAATTGTACAGTGCTGCACAATCATTTGTATTTAGTGTTGCACAGTGTTTAATGGTATGGACAAAGAGTTCAACATTGGGAACAGTCTGCTGGCTTGTATTGAGATGCCTATTATACCTCAAAATAACATTTTCAAATCTAGCAAGGTTCATAATATGCATATACGCCCTTAGATCACTACTGAGTTTGTAAATTAAGTTTGGAACTGTGACGACTCCATAGTTGGATACGATCAATAATGTCGATGAAGCTGTAGTGTAGACTTGCAGTGGACTGCTAGTAGGTGTGGTTGAATCGTGTTGAAAGCATCTGAGGATGTAGTAGTACTTTATTGATCCCACAATGGGAAATTTCTTCTTCAATCGTTACACTCCAGTAATACACAGTAAATATAACACGTGTACATTATTACAGGGAAGCCAGACCGGAGAAGGGATCAGCTATTCTTTTGTTAAAGTGGACAGTGAATAGAATTTGCAGCAGGTTGTGCAATCTGTCAAGTTCTAAATGTGAATTTCCCTGGAGAATGGAATGATGCATCTGTAAAAAAAAAAACATAACAGAATAAGTACAATAACATTTAAAATGGCTCTATTTAATACAGTACAATAACTTAATATGTTCGTACAAATAATGATTGCCAATAATAACATGTTGGCTATCTGTACAATATATAAAGTATGTCGTTACTTAAACTGCCATTAGACAAAACACTAATGGCTAGAAAGCTAGCCACTACTTAACATTAGCTACGTTAGCTAGTTACGTTACACGAACATTATGATTCATGACTTATCACGATTGCAAACGTTTGCTGCGCTACAAATAAACATAGCAATGGAAAAAAACACATACAAGTGAGTAACATTAGTGCTAATTTGCTAACGTGAGCTAGCTAGCCAACCCCTAGTATTAAGTTGTTGTCTGCTGCTTAACGTTAGCGTTATTGGTTTCAACATAACATTGGCATCATTTACCTTGGTGGGAGTTGTCGGCTCGTTGAAATCCACTTATTACGAACAGAACCATTTGCATCGACAAAAGGTGATGTGTCCGGCTCATTTGTTGTGTTCGCAAACAGAATGGGGAAGTAACGAAAAGGTCCATGCACGTGGTCGAAAGTGACGCCAGGGCACATGACGCAACTTCCAGGTCCATGCTCAGGCCCCGGAAGGGCCTGGCGGTGGACGTGGGGCTTGACGGTGGATGTCTGCAGCCAGACTCTTCTCGTGTGTTTGGTGGGTCTAAGCCTGCAATTGTCAATGATAGATAGGGGATACATTTTTATTAACTAATTTAATATACACATACTTTTTTATTAAATAAATTCATCAACAAATACTTTACCGGTGATCATTGGGGTACTGCCAAGCATCCATTACAAGAATAGTTTAGCTATTTGACTTGCATATATGGCATATGCACTGATAACAGTGGATCTCCTGGATAAGGAAACTGTTATTTCCCCAGCTACGAGTAGCTACATACAGGCTAACCCCAGTAAAATTCCAGCTCATTTTGTAATTACAGCTGGGCTATATTACCACAGAATTCGCGATCGTGCAATAAGGAAACTGGATTTCCGTCTAATAGCTATTAGCCTACACGTTATCAATTACGTGTTTTAAGTTGAAATTATATCAAATCGAAGGTTGTTTACTCTTTAAAACAAGGATATCCTTCACAAAGCATTAGGGTACAATAATATGAATATTTCCTTCATATTATTGTGGTGTGAGTGCGGAGGACAGGTGGTTTACATCTAGGACACGCGGTTAAGGACGTACGCTGTCATTACGGACAATGAGCTACACCTGTGTCCGTGGTAATACGGACTCGAGAGAGACTTTAAAAAAAGGCAGAGACTGGTGCGCCAAAGAAGAGAGAGGGGGGGGGGGGGGCTCGGGTATTAAGGAATCATTGAATGTTATAATTATTGTTGATCCCGCTGGACGGAAGATTATATCCAGATACCGGTCGAGAGCCCTTGGTCGACTCTCCTGTTAAATTTACTGCGAGTGCGTTGTTGTTGTAATAATTACGTTCCCTGCTTGTACCTGTTCCTGGGTTGTCAACGGCTGGTATAAGTTAATCGGGCCAGTCTACAAGCTCAGACCCCACGGGGGGGTCTTGCCAACAGATTTGGGGAAGTACATTTTTAACTGAATAATTTGTATATGTGTGTGGTCGTCTGTGTCCGTCATAAACTATATGTTTTATTTCGAATACGAACATGGTAGATGGCAAATGAATTTAAGCGGGGAGTTAACCAAGTTGCCTTATTGGGGACGTAGTGTGTCACGAGTAGCTATGTATGGGTTTTGACCCTATTGTGTATAGTGCAGTGGGCTTGCATATTGATCTTTGCTGTGTATTTGAGGTATTTAAAACAAATCAGTCACGTGTGTCGTGTTCATTCCGCTTTGGGCATATTTGGTGACATTCCAGTTTTATTCCTTGCCGTGTGCATAATGAATTGTGTATAGGCCTATAATAAAGTTGATTATCTTTTCTACCTGCCTGTGTGGGAGTGCTCTTAAAATTCTGACTTCGGACCTGACTGGTTTAAAGGTGGTGCAGTTTACATGCTACTCTAATCTAATCCAGTATTTGCTCTCACCTCCCGGTGGATCAAAGAGAGGTTTATTACATTATCTTGGTGAGATAATGAAACGAAGCGAATTCGGCTACTTTACAAACCGAATGACGTAAGCGTGCGCGCTCCCGCCAGGGGGTGCATTCTACGGCAGGGGTGCATAATACGGCACAACATCTGTTAATGTCCGGTACCTGCCTGTCCTGATCGTTCCTTTCCGTGCCTTTCTCCTTGCATGGAGTTTTTGACGATTTTGTTCGGAACTGCTGTTCTGTTTCGTCTTTTGGCGCATGTCTTCCTATAGGGAAGATTGGGCGATGTTGTGGACACGTTTGTGTGTGACTGCGAGTCTGAGTAGCCTGGGAACGTTGGATCTGTTCCTTTCGCCTCCACAAATACTATCGTATTATTTTGCAGTGTTTGTTGACTGTTTTATGTTTGTCTTTAGGCTACTCGCCCGTTCTTATGTGTCTCGTTACCGAGACAGGGCGCGTATTATTTCTGGCTGTTCAGAATCCTGTCCTTTTGCTCTACTTGGCGTGTGACAGTGAGACGGTTAGTAGCGTCTGTAGTGTTGTTCGTTGTCTTGTCTCCTCCCTTATCTGCGGGGTATCCCGCCTTAGTGGCCTTAGGGCTTAAGGATTCCCCTTGCTGCGTTTGGCTCCTCCCACCTCACACTTCACGCCCCATTACAGACACAGCCTGGAATGGACGTAGGATTGATGGACATCAAATAGCGAGTATTTTTTAAAGGAAATCATATGCATTTTTATAATGTTTCTGCAGACATAGCTGCTTGGAGATTCACCTTGTACATTTATAGCATGTTTTTTCATTGTATAAGTGCTCAGTATCACGTGGTGTGGATCCAGTTATGACTGGTGCAGGCTCAGAATCACAGATTAATTATATTTTCCATTAGAGCTTTTTATTAGATCATGCGTAGGCCATGCTAAATAAGCTCAAGGTCACACAGCCTCCATCTGCAGTGTTGCGCTGGAGGGCTGTGTCACTGGCCCCTGCTTTACACGTTCTGCAGGCAGAAGATGCCAAAGGCTGGGTTGGCTGTGGTGTATCTGGTCAGTGTGCAAAGAGCATATTAAAGGGATAGTTTGTCATTTTGGAAAAGTGAATCCTTTACTTTGCGCTGACCTATATTCTCTGTGGAAGTACGGCGGCGGAGCGATACTTTACGTTACCTACGAATGTAGTGCCGGCACTGGTTGACTACAGCAACAAAGAAGACCAACAAGTTGCAATGGCCACGTTCGCTCCGCCGCCGTACTTCCACAGAGAATATAGGTCAGCACAAAGTAAAGGATTCAACGATAGTTTGACTTCAAAAATGATGGTATAATCACTGAAAATAACCCCGATCGACTGTCGTCGTATTTTATTTGCTTTGGGTGCACTGTGGAGTGTTTAAGTGCGTTTGGTAGTGGATGCTAGCAGTTACCTTAGAGTTGCGCTAGCATTAGCAATGTGTGTATGTCCAAAAGAAGGGAAAACGCTGGACTGTAAATGTAAGGGCTGATAAAAAAGGACTTAGAGGGAGAGAGAAAATAGTCTAATTACACTCCCATGGCTTTATTCTGTGACTTGTGCCCTTCTGCACTGATGAGAGAGGGGAAAACCTAATACTACACATTCTATAGCCTCATTAGAAACTCCTGTGTGCCTTTCCTTCTGTCCAGACTGCTCATTCAGTCCAAGAGGCTCAGGCTGGTAACTAGTGTTTTCAAAACTGTTACTGTGCAGAAGACTAGTATTGGCAATAAGTGGACCTCAATGAATTTTCAGAAGATGTCTCTAAAAGGGAATGGTTTTCTTTCAACTGGAGGGAGACACTGCTGGTGATGCATTGAACATATCCTAATTTGACATCCTGATAAGCACAATAATTAGTCATCTGTATTTAAATGTTGGAAAGGTGATGATTGTGAAATGGAAGGTGTCGCAAAAACATTTTTCAAGCATCACTATCTTATTGTTTCCTAAATGAGTCCCAATTTCTGTTTAAACAAATGAGTCAATATATATTAATAAGAAGAAAAAAATGTTGCCAGCTTTATTATTTTAATGGAAATCAATGAGTAAAAGCAGATTATAACAGTTCTTACTTTGATATGAAATATTGATATGCAATTCTGTTCTCTAAACTTAGCTTATGCTTTCCATCAACATCCTTACAGCTTTTTAACACCAGGAACATGAAGGCTGTGATTCAAACAAATGAACAGCTCCTCTTATCTTTAATTTTGAACCCAGTAAAATGACTTCAGCAAAAGAGCAATGATACATAAAGCAATAATTAAAAAAGGATATATTTGAGATATTTGGTTGGTCATTGAACTTTGAAATCAGTTAGTCAGTGCAGTACTTTTGATTAATTAAAGAGAACATTGTTTTCATAAAAAAATTCTAGGAAGCCACCATAATCCCACACAAAGACATCACACCCTGAAATATTATGATTATATTGTAATCCACAAATCTAAACAAATTCTAAATTTTTCACAACACTGAAAAAAAAAAAAAGCACAGAAAATATCCGTTTCTGTTTAAAATTCCTGACAAGTTTAATGTGACAGGAGAAGAAATAAATATGAAACAGTTTAACACATAATTGCTTCACTGAACTGATGATCTGACTGTAGGCAGGGTATGAAATTAACACCAGCCACCAGCCAAATGCTGGTAAATTTTGATTGTGGCTTGTAGATGTTCTACTCTAGCAGCCACTTTGGCAGGTAACCAACCAGGTTGTCTTATATTGTAAAAGGTAATGTGGCTGGTGATTTGTGCACATTTCAGACCATCTTGCAGTGAAGCAATGAATTAATTAAAATAGCACATGCATTTCACCTCTGTGCATCTATCATTTATTGTGTTTTGAATTGCTAGCAGAAACAAGTAGGTAACTAATTGCATAAGCACTTGACAATAAAAAAATAACCGTACTTTAATATAGCTACTGGACTTATGAGCAAGATAACAAGAGGGCTAATTAAACTGCAATCCCCTACTGATTAGATATTCGGATTTATTAAGTGTTCAGTGTTAATCTGGTATTAAAGTTATAAAAGAACTCTCTCCGGTTGATTTATCAAATTCTTACTGAGTTTTTAAAGCTAAATGAATTATTAGTCAATTAGTCACACCCTCTCTAGTATGGTAGATTTCTGCTAATCCTTCGGAGAATAACGATGTACACGTTAACAAAGCAAAATAGACACCAATACCTTTTAAAATGCATAAGGTCATATTTGACAGCACCCTCAATGTTTGGATGAGACAGGCTGCCATGGTGATCTCCATTTCATTTGATAATTCTGATCCATCTGGATCCATCCGACCTCTTTTAGTTACTAAAAAAGACCTGGAGGTCTAGACTGTCACAGCATCGCTTCATCATCTCAATTTCTTCTGTAACATCTGGAATGAAGAATGAATCGCACTGTTTTGGATGGATGCATGCAGGCAGGTATGCCATTGTACACAGCACAACACACACAGCAGCTACTGCAGATACAGAATTGACCAGAGATTGACATGCACATATAATACTGAGGAGGAGAGTTGGTTAATCATCAGGGCGACTGCCATGTAGGAGACTGCAAGTTTATAATTGTGAAAATTAAATAACGTAAATTTACTGACAAATTAAGCAACTTGACAGTTACGCAAGTAAAAAAAACAGCATTGGTCAGAGGGATGGCCTTGGACTGTTTGGAGCTGTTGTGTGGTGGTGATGGTAGTAGGGCTGTAATGATATAGAATTTCCCATAACCATGTGAGTGGTAATAAATTTCATACAATAAAGCCCTAAGTGATACACAGCTACAAATATAAAATACACAGACATTCTTTGATGACTATGGTACTGCAGCATTAACTTCCCTGTTGTATTCACATTCTTGCTATAACTAGCTAGTCGATTGCTAGCATAGAAGGCTGGCTACGAAACATTTGAGTTGACAGTTGAGCTCAGGAGATTTTCCGACCATAAAGCATGTGAACGCGAACCAGTCGGTTGGCCGAGTTGTGACATATTCCCAACTTGACCTCACTTGAAAGCAGCACAAGTCTCATTACAAGGATTCCTTTGATCTTGGTGTTAAAATGATTTTTTGGAAATGGGGCCCTGGGGCCGGTTGCACCAGCTGTGCATGAGTAAGAACTAAGCCAAGTTGTGACTTAAATCTCTACTAAGTTCCAACTTGCGCACTATTACAATTAAATATTTTGCGCCACAAAACATAGTTAGAACGTAATGCCATGTATGAACTAAATATTTCTGCAAGCCATTAACAGCGTAGTTAATAAGGCTGTAAGGATACACCGGTGCATCATGATGCAAATGTCACGATATGACTGCAAACGTCACGATACGATTGCAAACGTCACAATACGACTGCATCGGTGTGACATGGCTGAATCGTGATGAATCGTTAATTTGCATGGTAAACTTTTATTTATTTTTACATTTAATTGAATTATTATAATTCACATGGAAATTGCAGTTTTAAAAATGAAGCAATACATTTTATACTTTGGTAGTCATATTTTTTGTTATTTGAATGTCCTCTGAGTATCTGTGGGAAGGGGGGCATCTGTCAAATCTGGTTACATTAGTCACACGGTCACATTGCAGGTAATTGTATGGTATTGCATTGTATCGTGATTTATCGTATCTTTATAAATTAAGAGAAATCGCATTGCATCGTTGTCCAGAGTATCGTTATTGTATCGTCATCAAGTCCAAGGTTTACACCCCTAGTAATTAATAATGTTCAAATAGCAGAACGATTTTTATATACTGATGAATTGCTTTAAAACTTAACTATTTGGGACTTGTATGACGAGTTTGATATCTATGCTTGTCACGTTTTAAGAGAGGGAATAATTTGCCTCTGTAATGGGGCGTGACGTGTGAGGAAGGAGGAGCCAAACGCAGCAAGGGGATTCTTAAAGCCCTTAGGCCACTAAGGCGGGATACCCGCAGATAAGGGAGGAGACAAGACAAGGAACAACGAACACACCACAGACGCTACTAACCGGCTAACTGTCAAACGCTAAGTAGAGCGCAAGGACAGGAATCTGAACAGCCAGACATAATACGCGCCCTGTCTCGGCAACGAGACAAATCAGAACGGGCGAGTAGCGTAAAGGCAAACATAAAACAATAAACAAACACCGCAAAATAATACGATGGTAACAGATCCAACGTTCCCAGGCTACTCTCAAACTCGCGGTCAAACACAAACGTGTCCACAGCATCGCCCAAGCTTCCCTATAGGAAGACATGCACCTAAAAAACGAAACAGAACAGCAGTTCCGTACAAAATCGTCAAAACTCCATGCAAGGAGAAAGGCACCGAAAGGAACGAACAGGACAGGCAGTGCCGGACATTTACCGGCTAGACCAACGCGAGATTAATAGAGAATAAGCGCCCTGCCTCTCTATGATGAGGAAATGTAACGAGGTGAAATGGAACAGAGATTTAACGTTCCATGGCGATATAAAAAGGCTCGCAGTCCAATGCATAAAACCAAGAGGGTAAACACCCGATCACCCAGGAGAGAGAAACATTTTACAGGTGAGCCGACGGAGCACCGTCGTCCCATAACTTTACTATGCACAGACTAACGCAAGCTAAAATGGAACAACCGCCCTAGCCTCTCAATAAACAAATAAATGAAACGAGGCGAAATGGAACAGAGAGCTAACGTTCCGATGCTATATTAAGACACGCGCAGTCACACACAATCACGTCCACAACAACGCCCAAGCTCCATATAAAGAGACACACCCGGAGAACGAAACAGAACAACAGTTCCAACAAAATCGTCCCGCAGGTAAAAAGGACGTACAGGACGGCTGCAACAAAAGACCAACGCAAAATAGCACGACAGCCTCAATATAAATAAAAACCCTGAGTCACAACAAAGGGGAACGTAGTCCACGAGAAGGAGACAACAGGGAATAAACGTACCACGGCTACTTACTGGCTCACAGTAACACGGAATTGAGTAGAAGCAAAACGCCAGGTCTCTCAGTAAGAAAACCAAATAACAGGCGAAGGGGAACAAAGAACTACTCTACACTTCCACAAGCTAAGCAGCCCAGCAGAAGCGCAAACGCCCAATCTCACATGAGACGACATGCACCTAGAGGCGAACTGGACTAAAGTTCCCAACAGAAACGCCCAAATCTCCATACACGGAGAAAAAGCACACTATGGCGAAATAGAGCAGAGATTTACGGTCCCAAACTTATACGAGAATATTAACTACCAAGCCAGTAAGAAATAAGCCCTGTCTCAACTCAGAGACGTTAAAAATAGGCGAATAGCCAAAACGGTACGAGAATACACAGCCAACAATAACACCACAGTACAAACAATTAACAATCAATGTCGAAGCCCCGAATGAAGGAGACGGTAGGCTTATATATCTCTCCGGTGACTACGCAACAGGTGTAAACGCTTACCAAAAGCTCCGACCACTCAGCAGGGTGGAGCAAGCATCTACCAAAAGGGCAGCGCCCTCGCATGGCCACCGAGGAAAACGACCGCATAGGAAACAGGGTTCAAAACCATGACAGCCTCTCTTAAATAATCGTCACTCCAAGCAACGCTGAGACAAAAAATGGTAGATTAGATGTTGAGGTTCCAAAGAACCTCCCCGAAGAGGGAAGGAGAGAGGAAAGAAATCAGTATGCACTCAAACATATTAGTGAGCCATGCAGGAGCGATATATGCTAGGTGTCAGTGCGCAAAGGGAACTGAAGAGGATGGAGCTGGGGTGGAGGGGGCGTTTTTGTGTGCAGCGGGCGTGCATCAGAGGAGCCACTATGTTAGGGCGAGGCAGTTAAATAGACCGCCTTGCTACTTGAATGGATTGATAGGTGAATCTTCACTAGTCAGCTGATTCACCTATGGCCGGGTTTCACTCTCGTGGCCTGCTAACGCTATGCTTGATTTCAGTCAGGACCAGTGTTGTTCAAGTAAAAGCTTTATTGACATTCGTAAAACAATACATTTTAGGTTTGTCGGTAGATGTAGTCTAAACTAACCCCAGGATGTTTATGTGTAGTGAAGAAGAACAATATGACCTTCCAGCTACCGAAGAAACCATCCTGTCCTTCAGCTCAAGGCCCCTTAAACATTACAATGGATCAGTGGCTATGTGTACCAACGCATGTTGGTCTTCCCCTGGGAGGCCGGAACATTAAATTAACCAGGGAAATTCTATGTGTAGTGGTGAAGAACAATGTGTGACCTTTCAGCTACCGATGTAGCCATCCTGTCCTTCAACTCAAGGCCCTTTTAACGTTACATGGAACAGTGGCTATGTATACCAACGTCTGTTGGACTTCCATGGGAGCAAAACTAATCAGGGGAGTTCTATGTGTAGTGATGAACTATGTGTGACCTTTCGGCTACGGATGAAGCCTGACATGCCTATGGAGAAGCTTTTCATCCATTCAGGTCCATGCCAATTAATATTGTACCAACGCTTGTTGGTCTTTTCCCTAGAGGTCAAGGAGGATGCTGTGTGTATATTGGCTTCATGCCTATTAATATTTTACCAACGCATGTTGGTCTTCTCCCTAGAGGTCAAGGAGGATGCTGTGCGTATATTGGCTTCACGGCGCCCATATGCCTAGGGCCATTCTAACTGCTGAAGTTGTATTTTGTAGTATATATATAAATATATATGTACCAACCAGCTGAAGGCACTTCCCTAAAGCTAAATTAACCAATTTAAGGCAAGTAGAAACTTCTAGGGTACCCTTATCGGTGTGAATGAATCCTCGCATGTTGCAGGAAATTACGAACTTTTATTTTGGCAATAAGCCACACACAAACAGCCATGTTCCTATGTTTCTAAACAGAATTAATTTCATCAACGTCGGGACGAATGTAACGTTCGTAAGCGGCGAATGACCAACACCCCATGGCTTTTATTGTGCATGTCGGGGCGATCAAAACCCCCCCCAAAAACCATACGCCGAGCTCTGCTAGTACGTGGTCTCCAGCTAACGTGATGACTAATGACCTTTCGCTTCAGGATGATGGCGTTCTATCCGTCAGCTCAAGGCCAGGAATTACGGCTATGGATAGATCGCTTTGATCAACTTTTTAAAATTAATTAATTAATTAATTATTAAACGGACCCGGGGGCCAGGAACCGCTCGCGCATAAGCCGGGAAGCCCGGCGCATGAGGGCCCTGGCAGGGCGGGACATCTAGTCGGTCAGGGTAGTGAGGGGTTTGCCATGGGCTCCGAGGCATTTCTTAACTCGTTGTGGCTTCACAGGTAAGGCACTGCGGCTAATTTGCTGCGGCTACTACCAGCTCCATAGCTGCGGAATTTCTGAACCACGTACAAAAAATATTGTCAATTTTATTTTTATTTATATATTTATATATTAAATTTTTAATTTTTAATTTTTATTTATTTATTTATTTTTATTTTGTTAACGGCAATATGAGTGGAGTTCCTCAGTGAATTTTCAGAAGATACCTCAAAAAGGGAACGGTTTTCTTTCAACTGTAGGGAGACACTGCTGGTGATGCATTAAACATATCCTCATTTGACATCCTGATAAGTACAATAATTAGTCATCTGTATTAAATTGTATTAAACTGTCGATAGCTGCTACATTATGGGAAGGATGTACTTTGTCTTGTCTGTTCTGTAGTGATTTTGATGACGTTTCTCTCATTTGTGTTTCTCTAATCTGATGAGCGGGCGAGCACCAGGAAGTCCTTGCGGTTTATGTATGCCCCTACAATGAAAAGAGATCGTTGATTCTGATAAAGGCAAAGGTTCTGATTAGGAGGGAGGCATCCAATTGAGCAAAGGATTGTGGGTATTCACATTGTGCTGGCTGGGAGGAGGGGGGGTTCTGTGGGTTCCGGGTGATCAGATACACACATTCAGGACTGACAGCAGGGGAATAAAGTCCCTGAAGCAGTGCATAATCTAAGCAGTGCACTTTGTCTAGTGCATAATTCTCTTATCTAACCCCATAGGTGAATGGGTGGATCTGGTCTTTGTGAGTTTGAGAAGTATTTAAAAAAAGGAACATGTACTGCATGTAAAGACAGTGGTGCAGTTCACCAGCCAACATAAATAGAACTAATTTGGAGACAGTCAAGGCCATTCTAATCAAACATTTAAGATCTTACACGTTAAAGGGTTAATCACAAATCTGATGGTGTGCCTTGTCACCGTGACTTGCAAGAGAACCTGCAGGCCTGACTGATGTTAAAATACCCTGGGGGCGGGGGCGGGGGGGGGGGGGGGGGGGGGGGGGGGCACTGTGATGACATCCTGAAGAGGAAACTTACAGGTTCTGTGACATTTTCTCCTTCTTTAAACCATCCCTTCTTCCCTCGGGCAGACCGCGTTTGGCAGCTTGCTCATTACCAACACAAATAACACAGCTGTGATGAAGGGCAATTGTTTTTTGCTTTTTTTTTGGGTGGTGAAGTCTTCACGCCTTACTAAGCGAGCTGAACAGCCTATCTGGTCAGTCTCGAGATAACTAAACGTAAAATCTTTGGACTTTAACACGTAGGGACTCTAAGCTACAAAAGAATTCAAAAGAAACAATGTTCTAAAGTTCCGGAAAGTACATTATCAACCGTCATATCTGTATCCAAATAGTGCAGAAGCCAAATACCAATGCGAGTTAGAGTCAGATCATCACTGCCTCGCGCTCACACCAGTGCATCTTACGTTCACTATGTGTGGTTTGCTGAGTAGATTTGCACAAAATGAATTTCCCGCTCATTATCATAGCGTTAACTGGTCTTTGTCTTGTGTCTTTTGCCTCCCCAGGATTTTCGTTAACATGGACGACAACATCGTCGAACACTACAGCAACCATTCCGCCTTTCTGATGGAGATCTCCGAGGTCATGGGCCAGTTTCAGGTCACGCTCACGGAGTTATAATTGGGGTCCAGGTCGCTGGAAGCCCGCAACTTCTGCGGGGTCCAATCCTACCTGCCAATTTCAAAACTTTTAAAAAAGCACTGCCGTTCTAGAGCCAGAGATTCAATGGGACTGCGCCCAATTCTGCCCACAGAATTCCAGGACCGGACTAGAACACCAGCATTTCGCCACCAAAGCCGGGCGTTCAAACAGATGCTAACCATTGCCATTGTATATATCTCTTCCAATAACCCCTTTTGATATTTTATAATAATTTTTTTTTTTTTGGGGGGGTTAACAAATATTTTATAACGTGAAAGCATTTATGATTAATATGCTGTAAATATTTTGTGTAAATAGATGTAATTATCATGAACACAGGGAGCTGTTTGCCGGAGGACAGGCAGATGGACTGCGGCCTTGCCGTGAAATGTTGCTATTTCAATTAGCCAAAAATGTATGTTATCGAATATCGTGTCATTCACTTTTCAAGCTGCCATTCTTGCTGCTTAGAAATACTTTTCATTTCTTTTTGCAAAACATATTCACGGGGGAAAAAAAGTGTTGGGAGTGGTGAGGTTGCTTATGACTTGTGTATGAAGAACGTTTCTTTTACACTGTATCTCACACTATAGGCTTGTATTTGATCTTTTTTTTTTTTTTTACTGGCTTAACACTGCCTATTTTTGTTGCCAGCCTGTCATTTTCAGATCTAAAATCAGCCAAACAAGAGGCTTTTTAGACCAAAGTCACACATTTCCTTCTGAAAGCCTGCAGCAGACCTTCACGGAAACTCAGACGACGCCCCGTAAACCAAACATTTCTAGCTTGTTTTGTAGTGCCTCTGCAACGGCTCCTGCCACCGTGGCGTGGCAACCCCTTCAGTTCATGACAACCACTAAGAAAGTGAACCACTGAGATTAAAACCGGGCCTCTTTCAAGATCCATCGCTGAGTTTATTCGCTGAAGGTTTAGGTTTGTTCTTCAAATGGTATTTCACAACATTTCAACGCTTTGTATCTCTGTATTGTGTTGCCAAAGCTGTTCATTTTTTTTACTGATAATGTACCTGTTTTTAAAAAATAAAATAAAATGAAAACAATTACGTTTATTGTAGTTATTTCATTAATCTTTTCTGTACAAAAATGTCAACTGATATAATGTATTTTCTCACTTTGAGAGAAACCGTGCTTATCATTTCTATAAAAGTCGTGTTTTATCATTATGTTTTGATCCCCTCTTCAAACACTGCTCTAAATGTATATACAATAGTTTATATGTATTAAAAAAATTCCCCTTTCAAAATAATAAAAAAAACATTTTTTACCGACAAAAAAAAAACTGCATTAATGCTCTCATGCATTCATTGAATTTCAACAATGGACTGAAATTAATAAATTATATGCTGACTGGAAAAGATGATGTTTTTATCTGACAATGCTGTCTCTCATGGCCTAATGTATTGTCTCTTGGAAAACAGAGTATTTTTGTATAGAGAAAGAAAAACATTATAATATGAATTACAGGTACAAAGTACCACTTCATCTTAGTGACATAGACTGTGTATGTACAGTGCCCTCCACAATTATTGGCACCCCTGGTAAAGATGAGTAAAAAGGGTTATAAAAAATTCACCGTTTGGTGAATTAGATTAATCTCGCACTGAAAAAATGAGAAAAATCCAACCTTTAATTGAAGTAAATTTATTCTGAGAAAAAAAAATCCCTCATCAAGAAATAATTATTTATTTAACAAAACCATGCATCTCTCTCTATGTCGTCCTCAGACGAGCCCTCCATCGTCGCCTCCAGTCATCCCGGTTCTCCATACATCTGGCCAGCTCGTCGGTACTTTGCGCTCCTGCATCTTTCTTGAGTACGTCCACGTATGTTAATGTGGGACGGCCTCTTGACCGGCGCCCGTGTGTTGGTTCCCAAAGCACCAATTCGCTGGCTGGCAGTTCCCGATGTCTTAGACAGTGACCTGCAAGTCTCATCCTCCTGGCTGCTATTTTCTCGCTCACCCTTGGTGTTCCCTCATACAGATTCTTGTTGGTAACATGTTCACTCTTGCTGATCTTAAGCACTGCACGCAACATCCTGGTGTAGCACCCGTCTAGAGACTTCTGCAGGGTTGGTTTCAGGGTCCAGCACTCGCTGCCATACAGGAGAACAGACTCCACCGTTGCATAGAAGAAGCTGAGCTTGATCCGTCTGGGGAGGCTGGAGCTCCATACACTGGCCATACCGTTCAGGGCCCTCCACGCAAGCGCCTTCCTCACTTTAAGATCTTGCTCAGTTGAGTTGACCCATGAGCCTAGGTATTTGAAGTCCTTTACTTCGTTCAGAGCAACACCTCCTGTTGTTATCAGAGGTGGATGTTCCGATGGGATGTTATATGTGATAACCTCGGTCTTCTTGGCATTTAGCCAAAGGCCGACCTTGGCACACTCTGACTCCACTCTGTTCAGGAGCTCCTGTGCTTGTTCCACGTAGTCAGAGAGCAGGCTGATGTCGTCTGCGTATTCCAGGTCTGTCAGGACTACTGTGGGGTATCGTCTCGACCTCCTTGGTGTTAGGGTGAGGCCAAGATCCTGCTCTCGTCCACTGATGGCCTTCCTGAGCGCATAGTCCAGGACTATGATGAAGAGGAAGGGGGCCAGGGTGTCCCCCTGCATTACCCCAGCCAGGATGTCAAACTCCTCACTGTTGCCAGAGAGAGATGCATGCCACAATTATTGGCACCCCTGCATTTAATACTTTGTACAACCTCCCTTTGCCAATAAAACAGCACTGAGTTTTCTCCCGTAACATCTAATAAGGTTGGAGAATACAGAGCAGGGAATCTGAGACCATTCCTCTTTACAGAATCTCTCCAGATCATCCAGCGTCCTAGGTACTCTCTTGTGCACATTTGGACGTATGTTTTGGATCATTGTCCTGCTGGAAGATCCAACGACGACCAAGTTTTAATTTCCTGGCAGAGGCAGCCAGATTCAGATTTAAAATGTCCTGGTATTTCATGGAGTTCATGATGCCATGTACCCTAACAAGGTTCCCAGGGCCTTTGGAGGAAAAACAGCCCCAAAACATCACAGAACCACCACCATACTTAACAGTGGGGATCATGTTATTTACGGTATAGCCATCCTTCTTTTTACGCCAACCCACCTTGAGTGTTGGTTGCTGACAAGCTCAATTTTCGTTTCATCTGGCCATAAAACACGGTTCCAGTCAAAGTTCCAGTAGCAAACTCCAGGCGCTTACGTTTGTGGTGAAATGACAGGAAAGGCTTTTTTCTGGCATGCCTTCCAAATAATTTGTTGGCATGGAGGTGACGTCTAATGGTAGTTTTGGAGACTTGATGATCCCAAGATGCTACTTTCCTCTGGAATTCTCCAACAGTGATCCTTGGGGATTTTTTGCCTCTCCTACCATCCTCCTCACTGTGCGTGGGGGCAAAATAAACTTGGGTCCTCTTCCAGGCAAGTTTGTAACAGTTCCAGTTGCTTTGAAATTTTTAAGTATTGCCCCAACGGTAGATATGGGCATTTTCAGCTGAGTAGCTATTTTTTTTATAGCCATCCCCTGACTTATGAAGCTCAACACACTTTTCCCTCATTTGATTTGTGTGTTCTCTTATCTTTCCCATGTTGATGTATGAATAAGGGAATATGGCCTCTGTGTCACCTCATATTTATACCCCAGTGAAACAGGAAGTCATGGATTACTGCTTGAAAGTTCCTAAACACACCAATCAACTTTAAAAAGTAAAATATAAATGGAAAAAATGCTTCAGTTACATTTTGCTCATAAGAATTTCTAGGGGTGCCAATAATTGTGGCGCATGTGGTTTTGTTAAAAAATTAAAATTAAAATTATTTTTTCTCAGAATACATTTACTTCAATTAAAGGTTGGACCTTTCTGACCAAAAGGTGAATTTCTTATAACCCTTTTTACTCATCTTTTCCAGGGGTGCAAATAATTGTCGAGGGCACTGTATATTCCAATGTGCAACTTCTTAGTATAAACATCAGTCACATTGTTCACAGATAAAGTTCTAGATTTTTCATTTTAATTTCTATATTACAGAAACCCATGTTTCTATCTTAGCAGTATGTATATGCAAAAGCATATATATATTCCATCATTATGATCAACATGTCTTCCAGATAACGTTAGCAAAAAAAGGCAACATCACCATCTAGTGGTGAATAAAGTGTATTGGACGTACGCTGTAGGATAATCAAATCCAGCCCTGGTTTTCTTCTACCCCAGGAGGTGGTAGTAATTAACTGAAGAATTAGCACGGCTAAAATTACTTGATTTCCAGACTGTCTTCACAGACTGAATCCCAGGTAAAGGGAGGGTGGAAAACCAGCAGCTCTCGGCCCTCTTCATAGGGAGGTAGCCTCCCAGGATGCTGACATCAGCGAGCACTTGGTTTAATAGCAAAACCCTAGGATTGAATCGGCAGTGTGCCGTTATTCTTTGCTTCTTTTAAGTAAAGTCACGCCGTTGCTTGTATACCGGTTTCTACCAGCTGTGATTGACTGATAAAACTATTTTGTAGGCCTAACCCAACTGTCATTTTCATGAGGTTGGAACCGCTTTTTGTATTTGTCGAATTCTGAATCTGCACGTGGACCTGAGTGCGAACAAAACTAGCGGTTGGTTTTCAAAAAAGAAACTGCGGTAACGTTAAGCATAATACGTTGGCTAATTCGGAGTTTCTGAAGTGCTACAACAGCCGATAAAATGACAAATTGTAGATATCACTGGTCGTGAGTCGAAGTAGGGGATCCATATAGCCTACAATGGCTTTATATTTAATTTACATATCCTGTGGTTTATCAAAAGCTAGCCAACGGAATTATATCAGGTGGTTTTTAGCGATATTTAATACAGGCTAACGTTAGCAAAGATAAATGTTTAGCGGTGGACAAATGTTAGGTAAAGTTAGTTGCTAACGATAAAATTGAGACAGGTGTGTGCGGGTTGGACCCGTAATGCACGACTCAGAACACGGACGTAATAATAAATGCCCGCAAGGGCTTTATTATGGGGAAATCCAAAAATCGTAGTCACACAAGCAAAGTTCATCCACAGAAAATCCAGCCAAAAAACCAAAGTATAGTACCGAGGGAGAAGGCAGTCTCGGAATCGGTACACCATGCACAAGTTCAGAAACCAGAGTAGCTGTCAGCGGAGCAGAAGTACAATTCAGGGGTAAGCAGAGTTCGTAGGTCGTGGGACGTTGCAGGAGTCAGACCGAAGTCCTATCCGCGGGGCAGAGGTACAAACAGACAGCAGGCAAAACTCGTGGTCAAAAACAGGCAGTAGAAACGGTAGGCAGGCAGTAACAATGGTCAGTAAACAGGCTTGGATCAATAACAAAAGTCAGACAATGGATAACGCTCAAAAGTGACAGTAGTAAACTAACAGGCAACAATTTCGCGAAGACAAGACATGAACACTGAGCTTATATGCAGGTGTAGACAGGTGCAGACACTTAGCTTGAGAGCAGCATGCGAAGGGGAATCAGGTGTGGAAAGCTGACGAGGTAACAAGATAATTAGTAATCGTTAGTAATAAACCTATCCTGACCTAGCGTTAGTAAATTAGTAAATGACATGCACAAGAAACGTAAGGTAAACATGAACACATGGTTAGAGAGTTAGTATTACCCAATCCTGATCTAATGTTAGTAGATTAGTAAATAGACACGGGAAAATGAAACAATTAGGGAAGGCTGAGTGACAGCAAGAGAGAGAGGGAAAACAGCATGAATGCAAGGCTGCAGAAAAACACGGAAATATGTATGCTAAATAAACTGCATCGTAACATAAACAGAACACAAGCATGACAAGAACAGAAAAATAAACTGTGACAATAACTAAACATGAAACGTGGCATGAACATGGCAGAAACGTAACAGGACCCCCCCCCCTAACGACCGACTCCTGACGGTCTACACAGTTTATCAGGGTGGTCACGGTGAAAGTCACTTATCAAAGACTTGTCAATGACAAGACTGGGAGCGATCCAGGAACGCTCCTCAGGGCCATACCCCTCCCAGTCCACCAGATACTGGAACCCCCGGCCTCGCTTGAGAATGTCCAGTACATTACATTACATTACATTACAATCACTTGGCAGACGCTTTTATCCAAAGCGACGTACAGTAAGTGCATATTGAAGGTCATAGACCCGACTACAAAGCAAATCCGATAAAGCACAGCTCTCTCACAGCGTAGGAGCTATCCCTAGTAATAAACATGAGAAGTACACACAGTCAGCTATGCATTCTGAACTATAGAATAACCAAAAAACACAAGTTAAATAGAAAACAGGAAGCGAATACTATATAATGGCCCTATAGGTATAATTTTAGTCGAGGTGGAGTCTGAAAAAGTGCGTTTTCAGACCACGCCGAAAAACAGACAGTGTTTCAGCTGAGCGCAGCAGAGTGGGGAGTTCATTCCACCACTGGGGAGCTAGTAGCTTCTTAACAGTGAAGGCCGGGTGGTTATCTATGATACGGGGAGGAGGGGGTGGGGGATCAGGAGGGCAAAGGGGGTCAGTGGAATAGGGTTTAATGCATGAAACATGAAACGTGGGGTGAATCTTAAGGGAAGGGGGCAAAGACAGCTTGACAGAGGTGGGATTGATTATGCTCAGAATCTTAAAGGGACCAATGAAACGGGGTTGCAGTTTGTGGGAAGTGGATTGTAGGGGAATGTCTTTAGAGGAGAGCCAAACTGAATCGCCAGGCTTGTACTCAGGGGCTGGAGTGCAGTGGCGATCAGCGACTCTACGATTCCGTTCAGCCGTGCTCAATAGCGCGGCCCGGGCGTCTCTCCAGATCTTGAGGCAGCGGTGCATGTGGGTGGCAAGGGAGGGAACAGCAATCTCGGCCTCTTGATCGGGGAACAGTGGGGGTAGGTAACCGAGGGAAACTTCGAATGGGGACTTTCCAGTAGCAGCGCAGGGCAGGGCGTTGTGTGCATACCGAAGACAGGCTTGGTGACACTGACGGCTCCAGGCTTGAATGTGGTGGGATTTCCAGTCAATGACGGGGTTGTGTTCTTGAAGCCAGGGTAGTCCCAGAATGAGCGGGTCGTTGGGGGAGCGGATGATGTGAAACTGGATGAACTCATGATGGTTGCCAGAAATGATAAGTTGAACGGGTTCCGTGACGTGGGTCATCTTGTAGAATATCTTGCCGTCCAATGACCGAGCATTCACGGTGTGGGGCAGTGGAAGGGTGGGAATGTCCAGATCTCTGACCATAACTTCGTACATAAGGTTAGCGTCCGCTCCAGAGTCTATGAGCACGCTCACTTGAACCTCCTTCTCAGGTAGCATGATTGTGGCAATGAGGGTAGGGCGAGTATCGCTCTTGGAGATCTTCTCCTGGTGGGTTGAAGACCTCACTACTACGGATGACTCGGATTTCCTGGACCGGGCGGTGCACTGTGTTTGAGAATGCCCCAGCTTCCCGCAGTAGAAACATGCCCCGGTCTCCCTCCGACGTCTCCGTTCCTCGGGCGAGATCTTAACTCCGGCATGGGAAAGATCCATAGGTTCGACTACCCCAGCCTGGTTCTCCTCCGTCAGTGAGGCAGGTACTCGTCTGGGGTACGGCTGACCGGGCGGAATCGGTCTCTCCGTCCGACGAAGTCTGTAGCGGTTATCAAGGCGAATGGCGGCTCGGACGAGGGCGTCGAACTCCCTGATGGGTTCCTGATGGGCCAACTCGTCCTGGAGCACCCCGTTCAAACTGGCCCGGAACAAGTCCGCAAGGGCCGAGTCATTCCAGTGGGTAGCCGCAGCGATTGTCCGAAAGTCAATAGAGTGGTCCGCGGCACTTTTAAGGCCTTGGCGGAGGGCAATGAGTTGCTGTGAGGGCTCTTGGTCACTGGAGGCGTGCTGGAACACTTTGCGGATCTCCTCCGCAAAGACCATGTAGCTGAGAGGAAATGAACCTCCGGACCACACCGCAGTAGCCCAGTCCAAAGCTCTCCCCTTGAGTAACCCCATCACGTAGCCAATCCGTCGCTCGTCAGTCGGATATGTCAATGGCTGTTGTCGGAAGACAAAGTCACACTGTAACAGAAACGCCTTGCATCTCTCCGGCTCACCACCGAACCTCTCCGGGGGGGGCTGTTGTGGCTCCCGGAATTGCCAGGTTCCCATGGGGTGGGAGGGTGGGATAGCCGGCGGCTTAGCAGGTTGCTCTGGAGTGCGTGGTTGAACAGCAATGGCCAGTCTCCTCATCTCCGCGCACAACTCTTTAATCTCCTCCCGGAGATCGGAAATCCCCTGGGCGTGCTGCTGCACGATGAGGCCTTGTTGTTGCAGAGCGTGGAACATGGCGGTTGAGTCAGCAGGGTCCATCGTGGCGAAATTGTTCTGAGACAGGTGTGTGCGGGTTGGACCCGTAATGCACGACTCAGAACACGGACGTAATAATAAATGCCCGCAAGGGCTTTATTATGGGGAAATCCAAAAATCGTAGTCACACAAGCAAAGTTCATCCACAGAAAATCCAGCCAAAAAACCAAAGTATAGTACCGAGGGAGAAGGCAGTCTCGGAATCGGTACACCATGCACAAGTTCAGAAACCAGAGTAGCTGTCAGCGGAGCAGAAGTACAATTCAGGGGTAAGCAGAGTTCGTAGGTCGTGGGACGTTGCAGGAGTCAGACCGAAGTCCTATCCGCGGGGCAGAGGTACAAACAGACAGCAGGCAAAACTCGTGGTCAAAAACAGGCAGTAGAAACGGTAGGCAGGCAGTAACAATGGTCAGTAAACAGGCTTGGATCAATAACAAAAGTCAGACAATGGATAACGCTCAAAAGTGACAGTAGTAAACTAACAGGCAACAATTTCGCGAAGACAAGACATGAACACTGAGCTTATATGCAGGTGTAGACAGGTGCAGACACTTAGCTTGAGAGCAGCATGCGAAGGGGAATCAGGTGTGGAAAGCTGACGAGGTAACAAGATAATTAGTAATCGTTAGTAATAAACCTATCCTGACCTAGCGTTAGTAAATTAGTAAATGACATGCACAAGAAACGTAAGGTAAACATGAACACATGGTTAGAGAGTTAGTATTACCCAATCCTGATCTAATGTTAGTAGATTAGTAAATAGACACGGGAAAATGAAACAATTAGGGAAGGCTGAGTGACAGCAAGAGAGAGAGGGAAAACAGCATGAATGCAAGGCTGCAGAAAAACACGGAAATATGTATGCTAAATAAACTGCATCATAACATAAACAGAACACAAGCATGACAAGAACAGAAAAATAAACTGTGACAATAACTAAACATGAAACGTGGCATGAACATGGCAGAAACATAACAAAAATCCTGGCAGACGAAATGTATTGTCGTCTGAAAGAAAGGTTAACGTTACTCCAAAATCTGCTGGGTCACCGACCGTAACGGTAACAAAGGGCTTTCAGTTGTTAGGGTAGCTAGCTAACGTTAATATATTTAGGTTTTTGTTATTTTTATTGGTGCCCCATCCGAATGGGCCTATTTAAACAACAGTCTATCGCATTTTCCGGTTTCGTATATCGTCACTTCCAAAAGGGCACAATCAACGCAGAAATGTTTGTTAATAGACAAGTTAGCTAGTTGACGCTAGCTGCTGACAGAAAGCAAAGCTGGACAGGGCTGTACAAGCGACCTATGATAACGTTTAACTTCGGGTGGATGGAACAACGCTTGAAAAGAGAGGACAGGGCTAAGTGTTGCACTGAAAGATAATAATAGCTACCTAACTAGGCATACAGGACGATACATAACGTTAGTAAGCTTACATTTGACTTACATTACAAGTTATGTTCAATGAATGAGCATAGCATATATTTCTGGGAAACACTTTTTGTAGCACTTTTTGTATGAAAAGTCATATATAAATTAGATTATTATTATTATAGCTAAATTAGTCAACGTAGATTAACGTTACAGTGGGCGCGTTAAGTAACTGAGCGGCTGGGCTCAGCTTCGCTCACTGTGAGCTGCTCAGAGCTGAACACTTGGATGTGAATCAGGGAGGAGCAATGGAGTACATCGTTAGCTATGGACCCAAGTAGGCCTACACGGACAATTATACACATCGTAATATAAAATAGCGATTTAATGGTAAAATCAACGTGTTAATTAAAGTAAATTTGACTGTCACGCAATCATTTTGGTGCTACTTTGAATAATTTCCATTGAAAAATACAGCTTCAGTGTGTGTAGGCCTGCGTGTATGTGAGCGCGCTCTGCTGACGGAGCTGTCAGTACTCAGACGGTTGTTGACAGTTGCTCAGCGCTCATGTAGAGCAGAACTAAGTGATTCAAAATCCGCTCAGTGCTCACACTGTCATGGTTTTAACCCTTTTTGCCTATGCGGTCGTTCTCCTTGGTGGCCACGCGAGGGCGCTGCTCTTTAGGTGGATGCTTGCTCCGCCCTGCTTAGGTTACAGGGCTGCTGTTAGCGCCTACACCTGTGCGTAGTCACCTGGAGAGATATATAAGCCTACCGTTTCCTTCGTTCGGGGCTTCAACATTAATTGTTCATTGTTTTTTACTGTGGTGTTTTTGTTGGCTGTGAGTTACTCGTACCGTTTTGGCTACACGCCTATTTTAACGTCTCTTTGTTGAGGCAGGGCTTATTTCTTGCTGGCTTGGTAGTTACTTATCTCGTAGAAGTATGGGACCGCGGATCTCTGCTCTATTTAGCCTTTTTTGTGCTTTTTCTCCGTGTATGGAGATTTGGGCCATTCTGTTCGGAACTGTAGTTCTGTTCGCCCTTCGGTGCATGTCGTCTCATGGGAGATCGGGCGTTTTCGCTTCTACTTAGTTCTTAGCTCGTAGAAGTATAGAGTAGCAGTTCTTTGTTCCTTTTTCGCCTTTGATTGGTTTTCTTACTGAGAGACCTGGCATTTTGCTTCTACTCATTTCCGTGTTACTGTGAGCCAGTGAGTAGCTTTGGTACGTTTATTCCCTGTTTTGTCTCCTTCTCGTGGACTACGTTCCCCTTTGTTGTGCGTCAGGGTTTTTGTTTATATTGAGAGGCTGTCGTGCTATTTTTGCGTTGGTCTTTGTTGCAGCTGTCCTCCGTCCTTTTTACCTACGGGACGATTTTGTTTGGAACTATTGTTCTGTTCGTTTTCCGGGTATGTTTCTCCTTGTGTGGAGTTTGGGCGAGGTTGTGGACATGTTTGTGTGTGACTGCGCGTAGCATAGGAACGTTAGCTCTCTGTTCTTTCGCTTCGTTACATTCTTTTACTGAGAGGCTAGGGGGGCGGTTGTTTTATATTAAGCTTGCGTTAGCGTTCGAGCACCCATTGTCGACCGCTTTCGCGGAAAAAACAGCAAAGCGTACACATATTTGCAATCGTAGGTAAAAATGGGATACATATCGGTAACACCCTGTACCTAGTTTTGTAGAAAAAAATGACCTTGTTATCCTCCGAAGGCTATTTTCTTCAGGACTTCCGCTATTTTCTTTCTTTAACGGCAAATATGCAGGACGCCGTAGCATTAGCCGGGTGGGGACCTATTCTCGACCGCCCCTCGCGATTAGTGCCGCGGTCTTTATTTTTCTCTAATTTTATGAAAGTGGAGCCACTATAAGTCATAAAGTAAGCACGCATTCAACTCTGGTATTTTATCTTCTCAAAAATACGTCAATGGTCCCATGTACTCGCCAATTTATTTTGTAAGACAACCTCTTCACCTGTGCCTCGTGGAAACACCGGAAGCTGACTACAATATACATGACAAATTCCTTATGACAACACTCTGCGGCCTATTGTTTCTTCTCAAACACCTTAATTAAATGGGTTTAACAATTAATATACATGTTAAAATACATTGAAACATAATTCAATAATTGCATTAATTGCATTTCAGCATTGTAATGGTAAACAGGTAGCATGGTAGATACCACGATCATCAATGGGACGTTATTTTAGATCAAGTTGTAGAAGCGCCTTTCTACAAAAACGGCAGCATTCCCTTTTTAGAACAAGAAAAATATCTCCTATTTAAAAAATGGTGACATAATACATATCTTGCATTAATTCAAAATGTTCTTTTGTTTAAAAAAAACGTGTCCTTTAGGTGTATTCGTTTGTTTACCATTAATATAAAAGTTAAACAAAATCACGTCCTATCATCGTGATTGGAGGTTTAGTGACACATTTTAAGTTGAAACTTGTATTTCTTCTTGTTTTAATGCGATTAAACTTACAAATAAACACAGATAAAATCGCTATACTTAATAGCTAAATATCCTATTTAAGTAGGCTAGATGTAAAAAGATGAAATCATATTTTATATTTTCATTTAAACTGCTTTTCAGTGTTGTTTTTGTTCGTGGAAAATCTGTAGGCTACGTTGCATTTCAGGACATAAAACCTGCCAAGGCTACATTGTGTTATGTCCTGCATTGCAAATTTCACCAGAAGAGGGGACCGTTTACAAAAATATACCAGCAATACTTACACAGCTATGCTCCCCTTTATTCCTCTGAAGAGCATATTTTGTGACATTAAATATAAACCATGCCTTGTGCACACTCCTTAACTGGACAGCAAAAAGGTGTGACAAATATCCTATTTGTAAATACATCCAGCCAGTTATTTCTTCTAAACCACCCCCCCCCCCCCCTCCTAATTAAATGTAGTTATCAGAACAAACGTTAAAAGGTATGTGAAAAAAACATTTAGTAATTCAGCCATTGCATACCTTTTGTGACGTTCCGTTCCCATCCAGTCCGTTTTCCCGGTTTTGTCATGTCCCTCCGTGTCTTGTTGGATTCCCTTGTCCGTGTTTTCCCCTCTGCTTCAGGCTGGGCGTTTCTCCTCTGTCTCGCTCTCTTGATCTCCCACTTTAGTTTCTGCCTATCGCCTTCCCCGCTCGTTGCACACATTCCTCACCTATGTAATTGACAATCACTCCCGGTTACTTTCTTCACCTGTGCTTTATTGGTTCCAATTTCACTCCCCTATTTACACGCCGCACCTTCCAGCTCCGCGGAGCTTTCTTCAGCTACAGTCCTGTCACAGTACCCTGCCATTAACCTCTGCTTTCTACCCCATTCATCAAGCTACCTACCCTGTCCGGTTCCAGTCCAGCTCCAGCCCAGGTCTTGTCCAGTACCGGTGTTTCTTACACCTCCGTTAAAGTCCAGTTCCGGCTTGGAATAATTCCGTGCCGGCTCCCGTTTCCCTGAGTGGACCTCCCGGTCCAGTTCCAGTCCAGTTCCAGTCCAGTTCCAGTCCAGTACCAGTCCAGTTCCGGTGTGTTGTACACCTCTGGTAAAGTCCAGTTCCGGCTTGGAA
The DNA here is from genome assembly GCA_029718625.1 of Synaphobranchus kaupii. Classification (NCBI taxonomy): domain Eukaryota; kingdom Metazoa; phylum Chordata; class Actinopteri; order Anguilliformes; family Synaphobranchidae; genus Synaphobranchus; species Synaphobranchus kaupii. The sequence goes on from CM056399.1 coordinate 10,626,129, forward strand.
CAAGTTCCGTGCCGGCTTCCGTTTTCCTGAGTGGACCTCCCGGTCCAGTTCCAGTCCAGTTCAAGTCCAGTTCCGGCTTGGAACGTATTCCGTTCCAGCACCTGTTTCCTGAGTGGACCTCCCGGTCCAGTTCCTGTCCAGTTCCAGTCCAGTTCCTGTCCTGGTCCAGACCTGTTCCAGTCCAGTTCCTGTCCAGTTCCTGTCCAGTTCCAGTCCAGTCCCTGTTTCCAGTTCCGGCTTGGAACAGCAGGGCACCCCTTTTGGTTCCGGCTTGTAACCCACCTTATTTACAAGTCCAGCTCCGGCTTGGAGCAGTCCATATGGGACATTGTTTTTGTTCTCTGTACTAACCTTATTATTTTCCTTCTGTACAGCTTTGGGACTACCCCAAAGCTTAATAAAAATACCCTTTTATTTGAATCTGCCTCCCAGTCGTGCATTTAGGTCCAAACCTTCCCCAGGATCGTAACAGAATGAACCGACCAGATAAGGACCTAGCCGACTTCTTGTCCCTGATCCACCCCGCCTTCGGCCATGCAGTAAGGCAGTACGAGCACGAACTTGCCCGCCAGGATGCTCTGGACGAGCACCTGAGCCATTGCCTGGGTGGGAACCGAGGCCCGGGCGATGCAATCATCGCCGGCCTTCAGGGCGAGGCATTCGCCGTCAACACAGGCCAGTCTCCAAGGCGACGCCGTCGTCGTCCCCCCCGACCGGTCTCCTGGGCGAGGCAGCCTTCGCCGCCGGCTTCCAGGGCGACGCAGCCGCCGCCGCCGGCTTCCAGGGCGACGCAGCCGCCGCCGCCGGCTTCCAGGGCGACGCAGCCGTCGCCGCCTCCTGCTTCCAGGGCGACGCAGCCGTCGCCGCCTCCTGTTTCCAGGGCGACGCGGCAGTCGCCGCCTCCTGTTCCCAGGGCGACGCGGCAGTCGCCGCCACCTGTTTCCAGGGCGACGCGGCAGTCGCCGCCTCCTGTTTCCAGGACGACGCGGCAGTCGCCGCCTCCTGTTTCCTGGGCGATGCGGCAGTCGCCGCCTCCTGTTTCCAGGGCGACGCAGCCGTCGCCGCCTCCTGTTTCCTGGGCGATGCAGCAGTCGCCGCCTCCTGTTTCCAGGGCGACGCAGCCGTCGCCGCCTCCTGCTTCCAGGGCGACGCAGCAGTTGTCGCTTCCTGTTTCCTGGGCGATGCAGCAGTCGCCGCCTCCTGTTTCCAGGGCGACGCAGCCGTCGCCGCCTCCTGTTTCCTGGGCGATGCAGCAGTCGCCGCCTCCTGTTTCCAGGGCGACGCAGCCGTCGCCGCCTCCTGCTTCCAGGGCAACGCAGCAGTTGCCGCCTCCTGCTTCCTGGGCGATGCAGCAGTCGCCGCCTCCTGTTTCCTGGGCGATGCAGCAGTCGCCGCCTCCTGTTTCCAGGGCGACGCAACCGTCGCCGCCTCCTGTTTCCAGGGCGACGCAGCCGTCGCCGCCTCCTGTTTCCAGGGCGACGCAGCAGTTGCCGCTTCCTGTTTCCTGGGCGACGCAGCAGTTGCCGCTTCCTGTTTCCTGGGCGATGCAGCAGTCGCCGCCTCCTGTTTCCAGGGCTACGCAGCCGTCGCCGCCTCCTGCCTCCAGGGCGATGCAGTCGTCGCCGCCTCCTGCTTCCAGGGCGATGCAGCAGTCACCGCCTCCTGTTCCCAGGGCGACGCAGCCGTCCCTGCCTCCTGTTTCCAGGGCGACGCAGCCGTCGCCGCCTCCTGTTTCCTGGGCGATGCAGCAGTCGCCGCCTCCTGTTTCCAGGGCGACGCAGCCGTCGCCGCCTCCTGTTTCCAGGGCGACGCAGCCGTCGCCGCCTCCTGTTTCCAGGGCGACGCAGCAGTCGCCGCCTCCTGTTTCCAGGGCTACGCAGCCGTCGCCGCCTCCTGCCTCCAGGGCGATGCAGTCGTCGCCGCCTCCTGCTTCCAGGGCGATGCAGCAGTCGCCGCCTCCTGTTCCCAGGGCGACGCAGCCGTCGCCGCCTCCTGTTTCCAGGGCGACGCAGCCGTCGCCGCCTCCTGTTTCCTGGGCGATGCAGCAGTCGCCGCCTCCTGTTTCCAGGGCGACGCAGCCGTCGCCGCCTCCTGCTCCCAAGGCGATGCAGTCGTCGCCGCCTCCTGGTTCCAGGACGATGCAGTCATCGCCGCCTCCTGCTTCCAGGGCGATGCAGTCGTCGCCGCCTCCTGCTTCCAGAGCAATGCAGGCGCCGCTTCCTGCTCCCAGGGCGATGCAGTCGTCGCCGCCTCCTGCTCCCAGGGCGATGCAGTCGTCGCCGCCTCCTGCTCCCAAGGCGATGCAGTCGTCGCCGCCTCCTGCTTCCAGGGCGATGCAGTCGTCGCCGCCTCCTGCTTCCAGGGCGATGCAGTCGTCGCCGCCTCCTGGTTCCAGGGCGATGCAGTCGTCGCCGCCTCCTGCTTCCAGAGCTATGCAGGCGCCGCTTCCTGCTCCCAGAGCAATGCAGGCGCCGCTTCCTGCTCCCAGGGCGATGCAGTCGTCGCCGCCTCCTGCTCCCAGGGCGATGCAGTCGTCGCCGCCTCCTGCTCCCAGGGCGATGCAGTCGTCGCCGCCTCCTGCTCCCAGGGCGATGCAGTCGTCGCCGCCTCCTGCTTCCAGGGCGATGCAGTCGTCGCCGCCTCCTGCTTCCAGGGCGATGCAGTCGTCGCCGCCTCCTGGTTCCAGGGCGATGCAGTCATCGCCGCCTCCTGCTCCCAGGGCGATGCAGTCGTCGCCGCTTCCTGCTCCCAGAGCAATGCAGGCGCCGCTTCCTGCTCCCAGGGCGATGCAGTCGTCGCCGCCTCCTGCTCCCAGGGCGATGCAGTCGTCGCCGCCTCCTGCTCCCAAGGCGATGCAGTCGTCGCCGCCTCCTGCTTCCAGGGCGATGCAGTCGTCGCCGCCTCCTGCTTCCAGGGCGATACAGTCGTCGCCGCCTCCTGCCTCCAGGGCGATACATTCATCGCCGTTCCTGTCAGGTCCCGTTCCAGCCGCCCGCCTCCAGGATGATGTCGTCGCCGACCTCCTGGGCGATGCAGTCGCTGTTGCTACCCGTCAGGGCGATGTAATCATCGCCGTTCCTGTCCGTTCCCCTTCCAGCCCTCCTGTCCGTTCCCCTTCCAGCCCCCCTGTCCGTTCCCCTTCCAGCCCTCCTGTCCGTTCCCCTTCCAGCCCTCCTGTCCGTTCCCCTTCCAGCCCTCCTGTCCGTTCCCCTTCCAGCCCTCCTGTCCGTTCCCCTTCCTGCCCTTCTGTCCGTTCCCCTTCCAGCCCTCCTGTCCGTTCCCCTTCCAGCCCTCCTGTCCGTTCCCCTTCCAGCCCTCCCGTCCCGCCACGTTCCAGCCCTCCCGTCCCGCCACGTTCCAGCCCTCCCGTCCCGCCACGTTCCAGCCCTCCCGTCCCGCCACGTTCCAGCCCTCCCGTCCCGCCACGTTCCAGCCCTCCCGTCCCGCCACGTTCCAGCCCTCCCGTCTCGCCACGTTCCAGCCCCCCAGTCCCGCCCCGTTCCAGTCATCCAGTCCCGCCCCGTTCCAGTCATCCAGTCCCGCTCCGTTCCTGTCTTCCAGTCCCGCCCCGTTCCTGTCTTCCAGTCCCGCCACGTTCCAGCCCTCCCGTCCCGCCACGTTCCAGCCCTCCCGTCTCGCCACGTTCCAGCCCCCCAGTCCCGCCCCGTTCCAGTCATCCAGTCCCGCCCCGTTCCAGTCATCCAGTCCCGCTCCGTTCCTGTCTTCCAGTCCCGCCCCGTTCCTGTCTTCCAGTCCCGCCCCGTTCCAGTCATCCAGTCCCGCCCCGTTCCAGTCATCCAGTCCCGCCCCGTTCTTGTCTTCCAGTCCCGCCCCGTTCCTGTCATCCAGTCCCGCCCCGTTCCAGTCATCCAGTCCCGCCCCGTTCCAGTCATTCAGTCCCGCCCCATTCCTCCCTTCCAGTCCCGCTACGCCGCCGGCCTCCTGAGCTGTTCTGTCCGCGCCACAGCCGGCCTCCTGAGCGGTTCCGCCCGCGCCACAGCCGGCCTCCTGAGCGGTTCCGCCCGCGCCACGTCTGGCCTCTTGTGCGGTTCAGTCCGCACTGTGGCCGACCTCCTGAACGTTCCTGCCCTCTTCCTCCGGTGGTGTTTCTGTTGAACGCCAGGAGGCGTCCTTTTTAGGGGGGGGTACTGTGACGTTCCGTTCCCATCCAGTCCGTTTTCCCGGTTTTGTCATGTCCCTCCGTGTCTTGTTGGATTCCCTTGTCCGTGTTTTCCCCTCTGCTTCAGGCTGGGCGTTTCTCCTCTGTCTCGCTCTCTTGATCTCCCACTTTAGTTTCTGCCTATCGCCTTCCCCGCTCGTTGCACACATTCCTCACCTATGTAATTGACAATCACTCCCGGTTACTTTCTTCACCTGTGCTTTATTGGTTCCAATTTCACTCCCCTATTTAACCCACCTGCTGTCTCCCCTTCTTTGTCGGTTCATTACCTGTGTTTCCGTCCTGACCCTGTTTGTTGCTCTCAAACTTAACTAACCAACCGTGTTTATGTCGTCTCACGCTTCTGGTCCAGTATTCGTCAGCTTGCTGTCTTTCATCTGTTTACCTGGTCTGCAGTTTGGTAGCTATCCCTCCGAAACATTCTCTGTTGCATGCTACTTACCTGTCTCCCTTCAACCTCCAGACGCCGCGGTTCCAGCCTCCCTGTAGCTGTGTCTTGTCCTCCCTATGTCACCTACCTCCTGTACTTCGGTTACGGTACCAGGATCCCTGAATGTTAGCCGGCTTCAGCAAGATTTGCCCGAGCCACGCCGCACCTTCCAACTCCGCTGAGCTTTCTTCAGCTACAGTCCTGTCACAGTACCCTGCCATTAACCTCTGCTTTCTACCCCATTCATCAAGCTACCTACCCTGTCCGGTTCCAGTCCAGCTCCAGCCCAGGTCTTGTCCAGTACCGGTGTTTCTTACACCTCCGTTAAAGTCCAGTTCCGGCTTGGAATAATTCCGTGCCGGCCCCCGTTTCCCTGAGTGGACCTCCCGGTCCAGTTCCAGTCCAGTTCCAGTCCAGTACCAGTCTAGTTCCGGTGTGTTGTACACCTCTGGTAAAGTCCAGTTCCGGCTTGGAACAAGTTCCGTGCCGGCTTCCGTTTTCCTGAGTGGACCTCCCGGTCCAGTTCCAGTCCAGTTCAAGTCCAGTTCCGGCTTGGAACGTATTCCGTTCCAGCACCTGTTTCCTGAGTGGACCTCCCGGTCCAGTTCCTGTCCAGTTCCTGTCTTGGTCCAGACCTGTTCCTGTCCAGTTCCTGTCCAGTTCCTGTCCAGTTCCAGTCCAGTCCCTGTTTCCAGTTCCGGCTTGGAACAGCAGGGCACCCCTTTTGGTTCCGGCTTGGAACCCACCTTATTTACAAGTTCAGCTCCGGCTTGGAGCAGTCCATATGGGACATTGTTTTTGTTCTCTGTACTAACCTTATTATTTTCCTTCTGTACAGCTTTGGGACTACCCCAAAGCTTAATAAAAATACCCTTTTATTTGAATCTGCCTCCCAGTCGTGCATTTAGGTCCAAACCTTCCCCAGGATCGTAACACCTTTATTATAAATCACATTTTGTCATTGTGATGGTGATTGCATGAGTTATTTGCTGGTACATTTGTCACATGAAAAAAATAATACTTCCACCAAAGTACATAGAAAATAATAATTGTACTTCATAAAAGTGAATGTTTGACTTAAATTTTACTTAAACAAATGAATAAATATAAAATATATTTAAATGTAGAAATATGAAATCTAAAAGTTATTAAACAACTGTATATCATGTTAAAAAAGTTAAAACTCAGGGCAGTTAATACATAAGAATTGGCCATCCTCCTCACTCAACTTCAAGACATGAGGAGTGGAACCACTTCACAGGAAACCCATAATACCACCATGTCTTCTTCTTTGGGAGGGTCCACCTCGCCACATGCAGAGCATAGGCTGAGGCCTTCCCTCAAATGTCTGATGATGATGTGCCATCTATAGAGAAAAGGAAGGGAAATATAATTTTTTTTCAGTACTTCATTCGTAAAAACGACAACAAAAAAGTTGTGAAACCACTTAGGTGCTGAAAAAATATTTATTTAGGGCTCTTCAATGTACAAAACGTATATATCTTGCCATTGAGCAAGGAAGGCTATCTGCACTGCTGTTTATGTACTGGCGACACATTTCGAAACGAGCCTCTCTTCCTCAGGCAGCATAATCAATGCTGCCTGAGGAAGAGAGATTTGTTTCGAAACATGAGTTGGCGTCTGTTATTGAAGAAAAACAAAACAAAGAAAGCATGCATGAACTCACTGAGCTAAGCTTTCTACTTTTGTTGATTGCACATGATAGCACATAAGAGGGCAGTGGGATAAACAGTGTAATAAACCAATGAGATAAACAATGGAGTGGTGGAGAGAAGAGGGGCTGTGGAGGGAGGAAGGGCTGCAGTTATATGTGCTACAAAGTCAAATCAGAAAGGTAAACGAATGAGTACTAAAATGTCAAAGCAAATACATTTGCTATGATGCATATTACTAACTTATGCCTCATTTAGGATACAGATCCAACACTGTTATTACCTTTTGCTGCTAGCAGGAGGGTGGCAATGGAGGCAGGCAGCCTAGTGGAGGGATGCCGGACTTGGGAAGTCATAGAGCACATGTGGCTAGGGGCTAAAGATTTGGCGGATGGACTGGTGATGACAGGGCCAGAGATGAGAGAAAAAATTCTTGTCAGGGGAGGTGGATGTCCAAAGCGTCTTACTCTTCAGCAAAATGCTTTGAGTGGTGCAAAGAACCCCCTGTCCAACAGCTGAAATATATGGGAGAGATGTGGTGGAAGACAGAGGAGCACGACACCTTCCCTAATTGGCCAGGTCCGTGGTCTCCCTGTCGATGTGGCTGTTGTGGCCATCGAACACCAGGAGCAGGGGGCGCTCCTTCATTGCGTACAGGAAGAAGTGTTTCTGGAACCACTTCAGGAAAAGGGTGGTGTCTATGTAGCCAGATGTAACAAGGTGTTAAGCTCTCCCAGGGTAGTCACCTCCCAGGTACCCTTCCCGTAGATTATCATTGGTGGGATGTCTTCCTCAGATGCTTTCAGGGCAGGCATGCCAGCACTGTGATGTGGTGTCTGGTGGCGAGTGCTTGAAGGTAGGGATGTTTCCACCCCTTGCTGACCAGCATCTTGCAGCGAAGTATTCCCATCTGAAACCCTGACTCATCAACGTTGTAGATTTGTCTGGGTTTCTCCATTAGCACATTCTCCTCTACCATGGCCTTCAGCATGTTAAAGTAAAGGGCAATGTTCCTCTCCCTGGCACACCTGATTCTCCCTCTTGTTGCTAATGTTGTTTTCTACTTTGTTGAGCCTGACTGCCTGCCACATGGTCATCCCCTACTTGCATGCTTGTATTGCCCTCAGCATTGCCTCCTCCCTCCACATACATCTCTTTTTGCCCTTGTTCATCTGTAAAAATGTTCAAAAATAAATTTCTGCACTATTCCCTCCATTATTCCAATAATCTTATTATGTAATCTATGTGTTCTATGAGAATGGCTAAATTATAAGTAGAAATGAAGTTTACTTAACATTTTAAATGTAACTATTTCTCAATTTGTCAAAAAATGCAAACTTGAGGATTCCTACATTATTGATTGCAAGGAATAAAAATGTGAATCTAATTAAAGCCTACTAATATCTTAATTATATCTCATTATTATCCATTAAATGGATCTGAGCATTAAAGTACATATTCATTCATTCTATTAAATTAAGTTGCTGCCTAATTATATGTATTTTATATGTGTTTCATGAATGATTTCACATGGCACATCTTTTTTTTTAAGCAGACTCATGATCACATTAACTTTAGTCTTGTTAATCCAACATCAGCATGTCACTAATAATTTAAATATAAGATAAGGAACTAAGTAAATATCTATGCATTATCTCAAATTCAATAATTAAATGAATAAATAGCCCATTTCATTTAATGAGATGAGAAACATAAGCGAGTCAAAAACTGAATGTCACTGTCCACAATTCTAGCCGTCGTGCACGGTCTGAACAGCTTCTGTGCCGTCCGCTAGGATACTCATTTTCTGAGGCGCATTTCTTTGTGTATTTAAGGTTAATATCGGAAAGGGTGGTCCTTATAAGCATTTCTAGCAATCCGTACATATTCACTGCAGTTAGTAGTGATGGGCAAAACAGTTCACTTCAGTGACACGAATCACTAGAATCAGTTCATTAAAAAGATTCGTTCAAAAGATTCGTTCACCGAATCGTTCAGTGCTTGGGCGGAGCTCCGACTGCGTACTGCGTAGTCCGACTCACTCAGTGAACTGAAACGGCCGAACAGTTCATGCGGAAGTGCTGTCGCTTTGACAAATGCGCCAAACTCCGTTTACAAATCTTGATATTTTAAAAGTTTCCTCGTTGAATATCAATATTGGAGGTGAACGCTGGTTTTCAATGACTTTTAAGTCTTAACTTGCTGGGCCTGATTCTGGCAGTTTGAGCCGCTGATTATCACTCAGGATCACGTCACGTTAACCCACTGTGTCAAGTAGCCTTCAGTGAACGGATCACTCAACTTGCACCGTTCCGTCACAGTTTAAGGATCTGAGACAGTCTCAGCCACACGTTTTTTTTTCTTCCATATTGCAGGTTTCACCACGCAATAAAAAAAAAACTCAAGAAAACAAAAAGTTGTTATATAGAAGTGCAATTTAATTGTAAGCTTGGCTTACAATTTACATTGCAATGAAGTCTGCTATTCATATTGTGTATTCATATATTTGTTGCCATGCATCTATTCTGCTGACATGTAGTCTGACTACAGTAGTCAGCCGAATGTAGTCAGTCATGTAGTTGTCATTCATATTTATTGATGTAATTCACATCTTTTAATGCTATTCATAATTTTGTTGACATTCATTTTGTTCCACTAACTTCAATCACTCACTCATATTTTGTTATATTGCTACATGATTCTAAACATGTAGCAACAGAACAAAATATGAGTGAGTGATTGAAATGAGCGACAGAATAAAATATATATGAATGTCAACACACAACAACACTCGTCACGTGGTGCTGTAGCTTATGTAGCCTACGTGTGTTGCTGTGGCAAAGTAATTTCCCTCTGGGATCATTACTTGAACGCACCCCACACTCCTCTCTCATCGCAGCCTGCCGGCATCGTTTTTCTTTTCTTTTTTTCTGGAAATATGCACTCCTGCCTGCACCGGTGAGTCTGTCGCTACAATCTCCTTTCATTACGGGCCAGCCTAACATTTTAAGTTTGTTTATCTGGAAGTCTGTTAAAACAACAGGGAACTTGAAAGTGTGCGTTTATGTTAATTCATGTGGCTTTGTAAGTTTAACAATCATGTGCTAACGCCCGGCTCCATTAGCTGTCAGCTCGGAGAAAATAGACCCATGTGAGTCTATCCTATCGCTGCGAACGAATGACTTCAATCACTCGGGGATTTAGTGTTGTGTCGTTCGCGAACGTCCCCCGGGGGATTCGCAGTGAACGAATCACGACACGTTCGCTCGCAGAAGTCCACTCTGCACGCTCGCTGCCTCGCTCGGCGCCCGCCCGCCAGTGAATTTTTTTTATAAATTTTTTTTTTTTTATAAACTTTATTTCGAACAATTTAGGAAACAAATTAGAGAAAAAAAAAAGAAAAAAAAAAGAAAAAAAAACTTTCTAGTATACAACACGCAAACACGGTACTCATTTCGGCTATACAATACTTAGAACAATACGTCCGAAATGGAATAGGAAGAAGCAAATGCGAATGATTCGTTCAGCACAGCAGAACTGGTTCGCAAGGGACGAATCACGTTCGCTCGCGGCAGTCCCTCCCACTCCCTGCACGGTGCACGCTCGCTGCGATCAGATCCGTTCGAGAGCTCAACTGAACTGAGAAATGAACGGATCTTTTCAGTAAGTGATTCAGTTCAGTTCGTTCACCCAAAAGATTCGGTCTTTTGAACGAATCGTTCGCGAACGACACAACACTAGCAGTTAGCCAAGTGGTTTCGAGCTAAATAGCCGTTGGAAAGCTACGTTTGAAACTGTAAAGCGATATTAGGACTGTTTCATTTAATCGTCGCGATTAAGGAATTCGAAGCGTGCTCGAAGTATAAAAGTTACCGTTGTAAAAGAGGTCGTATTAATATAACTAAATATATATATTAAGTTGAAAACTGTCAGTTAGACAGGTTATTATGTGTATTTTTACGGGACATACGTTTAATTGGTCACAGTGTTCAGTCCTCGCGAATAAATATGAAATAAATACGTTGGCGCCTGAGGTGGTTGGAGATTGGTGACCCCTCCCCCCCGGTCGAGAATAGGTGCTCGAACGCTAGTCTATTTGGATAGGAAAGTTATGGGACGACGGTGCTCCGTCGGCTCACCTGTAAAATGTTTCTCCCTCCTGGGAGATTGGGTGTTTACCTCTTGTTTTCTGCATTAGACTGCGAACTTATTAAACTAGCTGTGGAACGTTAAATCTCTGTTCCTGTTCGCCTCGTTACAGTTCCCCTTACTGAGAGGCAGGGCTTGTATTTGTGTTTGTGCTTGTGTTAGTCAGATAGCCGATAGTTTCGGTGCAGCTGTCCTTTCGTCTTTTGTGCCTTTTCTCCGTGTATGGAGATTTGGGCGATTCTGTTCAGAACTGTAGTTCTGTTCGCCCTTCGGTGCATGTCGTCTCATAGGGAGACCGGGCGATGTTGTAGACATGTTTGCGTGTGACTGCGAGTCTCAATCTAAGCCTTGGAACATTAATTATCTGTCCCTTTGCCTCGTTACATCTCTCCTTACTGAGAGGCTAGGGCGTGGCTCTATTTTAAGCTTAGTCATTTTGCTGGTAAGGCTATGGGACTGCGGTTCTCCGTCGGCTCGCTGTAAAATGTTTCTCCGTGACTGTTAGTGTTAGCTTATGGAAGTAGCCACGGAACGGAATCTGTTCTTTCGCCTCCTCTTATACAATCATATCATTCTGCAATATTTGTTGACTGTTTATTTATTTGTGCCTTTACGCTACTCGTCCGTTCTTGTATGTCTCGTTACCGAGACAGGGCGCATATTATTCCTGGCTATTCAGACCCCTGTCCTTACGCTCTACTTGGCGTGTGACAGTGAGCCGGTTAGTAGCGTCTGTAGTGGTGTTCGTTGTTCGTTGTCTTGTCTCCTCCCTTATCTGCGGGGTTTCCCGCCTTAGTGGCCTAAGGGCTTAATGAATCCCCTTGCTGCGTTTGGCTCCTCCTTCCTCACACGTCACGCCCCATTACACACTCTGAGCATTCCTTAACGCGCCCAGTCACTTGCCTTGGTAGTCGAAGATGAACATACAATAAGTGCATACAGAAAGGTCTTCGAAGTAAATACAGAACAGATAAGACAAAGCTCATCCTTCCCATAACGTAGTAGCTATCCCTAGTAATAAACATTGAATGTAATTCACAGTAAGCTGTGGGTAAATCATCTATACTATAATTCTATTCTAAATACTATTATAAACTAGAACATCAAACAGTTAGACAAGAAAACACAGGGAACAAGTACCATGAGAAAAAGTCCTAGATTAGTATATCAGTCAAGGTGGAGTCTGAAGAGGTGTGTCTTCAGGCCAAGACGGAACGCAGTGTTGGAGTAGAACGTAGGGGAATGGGGAGTTTGTTCCACCACTGAGGAACTACGGTGGAAAATCTCTGCAGTCGGGACGGCGTGAAGTGACTATGTTCTGGACAAGAAGCTGGGTGGAGTAGGTGGTCAGGTACGGTCGAATCCTCCTGATGTTGTACAGGAGGAACCTGCAGGACCGTGCCGTTGCCCTGATGTGCTCTTTGAAGCCCAGCTGGTCGTCCAAGTAGCTAAGCCATATAACTTAAAAACTACTAAACTGGTAAACGTTACTTTACGAACCTCAGTTGTAGGAGTCGCGATTGCCAAGACCAACAACCGGATGTTCATCGTAAATTTGCTCTGTAGCCTGTTTGCTTTAATTAACATTATCTGCTCTAACGGTACATTATTGTCACTGCATAAAGGCTATGTCCAAAAATCTCTGAAGTGGTGCCCTGGATCTATTGTTTATTCACACGTGTATGAACAGGTAAAACATCCGGGAAATGACGAAGAAATTAACGCAGAACATTACGGCCTATTTCACGTCGCTATGGTAACAGCTTCTGTTCTGTTCCAGCAAAGCAGTGTATGACAACTTACGCTTGTATCAAGGGCAGCTAAGATCACACAACTGACATAACCACAGAACTATACTTTAGTTAGCGAATGGAGTTCAAGTCCTCCTTAAAAAATGTATTATTTTTACAGATGACTAATTATTGTAAAAAAAAGGACATCAAGAGGGAGAGAGAAAATAGTCTAATTACACTCCCATGGCTTTATTCTGTGACTTGTGCCCGTCTGCACTGATGAGAGAGGGGAAAACCTAATACTACACATTCTATAGCCTCATTAGAAACTCCTGTGTGCCTTTCCTTCTGTCCAGACTGCTCATTCAGTCCAAGAGGCTCAGGTTGGTAACAGGTGTTTTCAGCACTGTTACTGGGCAGAACACTAGTGTTGGCAATAAGTGGACCTGAATTTTCAGAAGATGCCTCAAAAAGGGAATGGTTTTCTTTCAACTGTAGGGAGACACTGCTGGTGATGCATTGAACATATCCTAATTTGACATCCTGATAAGTACAATAATTAGTCATCTGTATTTAAATGTTGGAAAGGTGATGATTGTGAGAACACTGCAATTGAGGATGGAAGGTGTTGCAAAAACATTTTTCAAACATCACTATCTTATTGTTTCCTAAATGAGTCCCAATTTCTGTTTAAACAAATGAGTCAATATATATTAATAAGAAGAAAAAAATGTTGCCAGCTTTATTATTTTAATGGAAATCAATGAGAGTAAAAGCAGATTATGACAGTTCTTACTTTGATATGAAATATTGATATGCAATTCTGTTCTCTAAACTTAGCTTATGCTTTCCATCAACATCCTTACAGCTTTTTAACACAAGGAACATGAAGGCTGTGATTCAAACAAATGAACGGCTCCTCTTATTTTTAATTTTGAACCCAGTAAAAAGACTTCAGCAAAAGAGCAATGATACATAAAGCAATAATTAAAAAAGGATATATTTGGGATATTTGGTTGGTCATTGAACTTTGAAATCAGTTAGTCAGTGCAGTACTTTTGATTAATTAAAGAGAACATTGTTTTCATAAAAAAATTCTAGGAAGCCACCATAATCCCACACAAAGACATCACACCCTGAAATATTATGATTATATTATAATCCACAAATCTAAACAAATTCTAAATTTTGAACAAGTTTCATAAAGCCAACACTGGAAGAAAAAAAAGCATAGAAATATCCATTTCTGTTTAAAATTACTAACAAGTTTAATGTGACAGGAGAAGAAATTAATATGAAACGGTTTAACAAACATAATTGCTTCACTGAACTGATGATCTGACTGGAGGTATTAAAAGCAAACAGCATTGTTGCTGCATGTGCACATTTCAGACCATCTTGCCCCCAGAATTCTGACCTGGAAATCTGTGACCTTGTAGTGCAGTGAAGCAATTAATTTGTTAAAATAGCACATGCATTTCACCTCTGTGCATCTATCATTTATTGTGTTTTGAATTGCTAGCAGAAACAAGTAGGTAACTAGTTGCATAAGCACTTGACAATAACAAAATAACCATACTTTAATATAGCTATACTTGAATTATGAGCAAGATAACAAGAGGGCTAATTAAACTGCCATCCCCTACTGATTAGATATTGGGATTTATTAAGTGTTCAGTATTAATCTGGTATTAAAGTTATAAAAGAACTCTCTCCGGTTGATTTATCAAATTCTTACTGAGTTTTTAAAGCAAAATGAATTATTAGTCAATTAGTCACACCCTCTCTGGTGTGGTAGATTTCTGCTAATCCTTCGGAGAATAACTGGATGTACACGTTAACAAAGCAAAATAGACACCAATACCTTTTAAAATGCATAAGGTCATATTTGACAGCACCCTCAATGTTTGGATGAGACAGGCTGCCACGGTGATCTCCATTTCATTTGATAATTCTGATCCATCTGGATCCATCCGACCTCTTTCAGTTACTAAAAAACCTGGAGGTCTAGACTGTCACAGCATCGCTTCATCATCTCAATTTCTTCCGTAACATCTGGAATGAAGAATGAATCACACTGTTTTGGATGGATGCATGCAGGCAGGTATGCCATTGTACACAAAGCACAACACACACAGCAGCTACTGCAGATACACAATTGACCAGAGATTGACATGCACATATAATACTGAGGAGGAGAGTTGGTTAATCATCAGGGCGACTGCCATGTAGGAGACTGCAAGTTTATAATTGTGAAAATTAAATAACCTAAATTTACTGACAAATGAAGCAACTTGACAGTTACGCAAGTCAAAAAAACAGCATTGGTCAGAGGGATGGCCTTGGACTGTTTGGAGCTGTTGTGTGGTGGTGATGGTAGTAGGGCTGTAATGATATAGAATTTCCCATAACCACGTGAGTGGTAATAAATTTCATACAATAAAGCCCTAAGTGAAGCACAGCTACAAATATAAAATACACAGTCATTCTATGATAACTATGGTACTGCAGCATTAACTTCCCTGTTGTATTCACATTCTTGCTATAACTAGCTAGTCGATTGCTAGCATAGAAGGCTGGCTACGAAACATTTGAGTTGACAGTTGAGCTCAGGAGATTTTCCGACCATAAAGCATGTGAACGCGAACCAGTCGGTTGGCCGAGTTGTGACATATTCCCAACTTGACCTCACTTGAAAGCAGCACAAGTCTCATTACAAGGATTCCTTTGATCTTGGTGTTAAAATGATTTTTTGGAAATGGGGCCCTGGGGCCGGTTGCACCAGCTGTGCATGAGTAAGAACTAAGCCAAGTTGTGACTTAAATCTCTACCAAGTTCCAACTTGCGCACTATTACAATGAAATATTTTGCACCACAAAACATAGTTAGAACGTAATGCCATGTATGGACTAAATATTTCTGCAAGCCATTAACAGCGTAATTAATAGGGCTGTAAGGATACACCGGTGCATCGTGATGCAAATGTCATGATACGATTGCAAACGTCACGATACGACTGCATCGGTGTGACATGGCTGAATTGTGATGAATCGTTAATTTGCATGGTAAACTTTTATTTATTTTTACATTTAATTGAATTATAATTATTCACATGGAAATTGCGGTTTTAAAATTGAAGCAATACATTTTATACTTTGGTAGTCATATTTTTTTTATTTGAATATCCTCTGAGTATCTGTGGGTAGGGGGGCATCTGTCAGACGGTCACATTGCAGGTAATTGTATCGTATTGCATTGTATCCTGATTTATCATATCGTTATAAATTAAGAGAAATCGCATTGCATCGTTGTCCAGAGTATCGTTATTGTATCGTCATCAAGTCCAAGGTTTACACCCCTAGTAATTAATAACGTTCAAATGGCAGACCGATTTGTATATACTGATGAATTGCTTCAAAACTGTTAACTATTTCGGACTTGAGACCACTTCGGACCATAGATATCAAACTATGACGAGTTTGATATCTATGCTCGTCACGTTTTAAGAGAGGGAATAATTTGCGTTCACTCCAAGCAACACTGAGACAAAACATGGTAGGTTAGATGTTGAGCTTCCAACGTTATTTGAGACAGAGATGAGACATAAACCATTGAATAATGCTTATTCTGTCTTCATAATCAGGCAGTGGTGTAGTGGATGGCAGGCAGAAATCCGCTGCTTGAAAACAAAAATCCACGCTAGTGCAACGCTATTTCCTGTTCACATTTTTAAATGCTACTCATTGGATCAATCAACATCGACATAATTTTGTGTGACTATACATTACTTTACGAAGGGTTTACACCATCCTTTTTTTACACCTCCAAGTTTTGTGTTAAGGACACATGCATGGTGCAACCAAATTTAGTAGCTCACTAGTTGTAAACTAACTAGTAGCTACTAAGCCTGTAGTCTGAGCTATACGTCCAATTTAAGGGAGAACTTACGAATAGCTGGTGCAAACCAACCCTGATCTGAAACAAAGCACTACATTTGTTTGAAGATTTGAATTAGTTCAGGTGAGCTTGCAGTACAGAGTGTCCTCTGACAGCCTCCTTCAGTCCTAAACTGGTTTCCATTGGTTACCTGGGAGGTCAGTGAAGTCACCTCGGAACTGGTATTGGGCCAGCTTCAAGGAGGTTGTCATCTGTGTCTCCATTTCTTCCACAAGGAATTTCTATACGAGTAATTATTGAAAAACAGATTTGATCATTTTCTGCTGTAAAGTGATTTTTATTAAGATGGTCAATCTGAGCTAAAGTCCTGTGATCTTAATCAAAGTAATAAAATGTATTTGGATCAGGCAGAAATATTTGTCACGTAGCTTATGCAAACTAAGTAAATGTAATGAAAAGTTAGTACAAAAAGTGGTACTGCCTTGCATGCATTATTATACCATACACATTGAATTAACCCACCCCCCACGGATAATTAAGTGTTCTATAAGGACAAGTAGAACTTTCTAGAGAAAACGAACCTGCAGATCACTGAACTTTTCCAGCAGCTTTTTTGTGGCTTCTTGGAACATGCCATTTTTGTTTTCCTCAATTGCCTTTACCAGTGTCCTTTTGATCCTTTTTAAAGTATCTTGTCCTTCGATTTTACAGCATTCTGAAAATAGATTTGACACGTTCTTGCATTCATTTCAACTAACAAGAGTATTTAACATGTTAATAGAGATAAAATTGTGATAACCTAATTCCCAAATTACTATTGCGATGCCAACCTTCATATGTCTGTTTCATGGTGTTTTGGATTGAATCATTGAGGGATTTGTAGATCTGCCTCTTTCTCTCTAGGATTTCCTTCTTCAACTTCTTTATCAATTTTCTTTGCTAGATGACATGAAAAGGAAGATGTTTCAATTCAACTGTTGAAAAATTGGTCATTTCTGAGCATTAGGTCTAATCTGCATGAAATCTGTAAGAATGTAAGAAAAGAGAAAATAATGCAGGGATATACAGTCAAGCCGGAAAGTCTGCACACCCCTTTTACCTTCTCCACGTTTTATTACGTTACAGACATATTCTACAATAGATTGAGTTCATTTTTTGTCTCAAAATTCTACACAAAATAGCCCATAATGACAAAGTGAAAACAGGTTTTTAGACATTTGTGCTAATTTATTAAAAATCTAAATGTAAAATATCATATGTACACATGATATAAATATTGATATGACACCCAAAAGTGAGCTGAGGTGCATTTTGTTTCCACTGATACTGCTTGAGATGTTTCTACAACTTAATTTGAGTCCACCTGTGATAAATTCAATTGATTGGACATGATTGCCAACACCTGCCTATATAAGGTCCCACAGTTGACAGTGCATGTCAGAGCAAACTCCAAGCCATGGGGTAAAAGGAATTATCTGCAGACCTCAGAAACAGGATTGTGTCAAGGCATAGATCTGGAGAAGGGTATGGAAAAATCACTGCAGCTTTACAGGTCCCAAAGAGCACAGTGGCCACCATCATTCGTAAATGGAAGAAGTTTGGAACCACCAAGAATCTTCCTAGACCTGGCCGCCCGGCCAAACTGAGCAATCGGGGAAGACGGGCCTTGGCCAGGGAGGTGAGCAGGAACCCGAGGGTCACTCTGACAGAGCTCCAGCGTATCCTTGTGGAGATGGGAGAACCTTTCAGAAGATCAACCATCCAGGCAGCACTCCACCAATCAGGCCTTTATGGTAGAGTGGCCAGACGGAAGCCCCTCCTTAGTAAAAGGGACATCACAGCCCGCTTGGAGTTTGCCAAAAGGCACCTAGAGGACTCTCAAACCTTGAGAATCAAGATTCTCTGGTCTGATGAAACCAAAATTGAACTTTTTGGCCTGAATACCAAGCGTCACGTCTGGAGGAAACCAGGCACCGCTCATCACTTGGCTAATACCATCCCTACAGTGAAGCATGGCGGTGGCAGCATCATGATGCTTGTCCAGAAACAAGTGTGCCAAGCTCGTAGCTTCTTTCCCAAGACGCCTTGAAACTGTAATCGCTGCCAAAGGTGCAGCAACCAAGTATTAGGCTAAGGGTGTGTACAGATATGTAACCCCTAAATAACCTATTTTTGTCAGTAAAATAAAATTGCATATTTTCTAAAAACCTGTTTTCACTTTGTCATTATTGGCTATTGTGTGTAGACGTTTGAGGCAAAAAATGAACTCAATCTATTGTAGTATGTAACGTAATAAAACATGGAGAAGGTGAAAGGGGGGGTGCAGACTTTCAGGCTTGACTGTATGTGTGCAACTGCATATCTACAGTAGAGAGGGTTTAAAGGGGGCTCTCACCTCTGTTCTAATGTACACCAGACGCAGGTATTTCTCTTTATTCGTTCTGTGTTTTTTCAGAAGTTCATTTGGGATGAAGGTCTCTTGAAAACTTTCTAAGTCCCCGTTGATTGATCTTCTCAAAGGTCCAGAGCTTGACAATTTAAAATTATTTGTTGGTGTTAATTTGAGGCTTGTGATACACACATCAAAGCACAGAAATGTGTGGCTGTTGAGTGCCATGTTCTGCTGATAAATAGGTTTTCAATGTACCCATGCACCCCACAGTCTGGTGTTGAATCCTGACTGTGCCCGTGCTGGTTATGGCTAACAGGGCATTTCCCAAGAAGGGTGGGATATGGATATGGTCAGCAGGTTTGCCCCTGTGTGATCACACGAGCAACTCCTGTCTAACTGCATCTGCAGTCTAACTGCTAACGGCACATTAAATACAGACCTCTGATGCACTTGACTGTGCAGCTTGTTATGTGGACAGCAGAGTGAAAATAAACAGTCCCTGACAGCATATACTGCAGACTGCATGGTGGTCACTGCCCAATTAATGGAACATGAACTGAAATATGGTCGTTCACTCTGAATCATTATTGGTTGCAAGAAGGAAAAGGCATGATTCATAAACACAAGTCACTCACCGAAATGTTCTCCCAAAGAGGTTTTTTTCACCTATCTTCTTGTACATGGGTTCTGACAGAGTGTCATTAAGATCAAGTAGCCCTGCTCTGCCAGTTCGGAAACATCCATCAAGTCTGCACAAGGCTTTGAGTGACTTGTGGTGGCCTCTGTTATCACACCATGTCTGTAAAAAAACATATCTACAAGTGAAAAATCACCAAACTGATGTGTGGAAAGTAATTTATTCATCAAGCATCCCCTTTCTCCCTGTACAAGTTGCTTTGGAGTTACATGAGCTTCATTTTGTAAGCTAAAAACTCATGATTGCCCCTGCAACAGCTACTGTAACATCAGCACGCCATCAGAAACTTCTGGAACACAAAATGTGGCAGGACCAATCTGAAACGTACACTAGAACTGAAATTATTTGGGGCGTGAATTGTTTTAATATTTAATATTGAAATTCATAATCATGATTTAATAATAAACTTTATGAGACTGATTAATTATACTTTTGTGCAATTTGTTCACCATATGATGTTCTATATATATGTATATTCTCAACATTAGTTGGCACTCGTGTGAGGGTATACGTGCATATTACCGACATAACTGGTTACCCAACGCAAAACTACATAAACTTATATTTATATATTCAGCACATTCATTGGTGCCTCCATGTGACGACTGTTAAGACGTACACGTTTGATCTATCCGTCCTCATTACCAAATTCTTAATGTAAACTACGCTACATTAAATTGTGCCCCGTGTGAGGAGGAAAACCTACATCCACCACTGAGGTAGATAACTCAGATGGGTAAAGCAGTAGGAAGTACCTGACTACACTACAAATGCAACGATTCCATCCGATTCAGCTCCAATTGAGTTAATTTTGCTCCCATTCAATTAAATTCAGATCAGTTTTGATACTCAGTTGGCTTAAACAAAAACAAAAACCAGTACATTACATTTAATTTTTTTAAAAACACAGTTGACATACAGTACTGTGCAAATGTTTTAGGCACCCTAGATTTTTTATGTAGATTTTTTCTTAGATGCTTATTTTTTGTTTTCTGCATTAGTGTGTCAGTAGAAAAGAGTTGTATTAAAAGTTGTAGATTTCCAAACATTGATTTTCCAAAAACCTAATTGAACTTTCGTCAGAGAAAAGAAGAACAAGGAGTTCTGCAACATATGGTATGGTCTCCACATAGGCCTGTTCTCAACATCACCGAGGCTGTCTGGGATTACCTGGACAGACAGAAGCAAGCGAGACAGCCAAAGTCTGCAGAAGAACAGTGGCAAGTTCTCCAAAATGCTTGGAACAATCTACCAGCTGATTTTCTTATAAAACTGAACAACAGTATACCTAAGAGCGTTGATGCTGTTTTAAAGGGAAAGGGTGGTCACACCAAATATTGATTTGATTCCGTTTTTTATTGTTTACTGTTCTTTATAGTCAATTGTTTGATATTTAGAAACTTTTAATTTAATTATTTTTTAAAGGATTTTCGCCTTACGGATTTTCTTTACATGTGCCTAAGACTTGTGCACAGTACTGTATGTAACTTGCTAAGACGGCTAGGCCTATGAAGCTAAGCTGAAGTGGTGTCCTATGATTCATTAATATTATTCATGCCAAATACTGATTAAAAGTTTCCTGTTGCAATATGCCATGGCCTGTGTACGCTCAACATATACAGTTCAGGGATTGTAGTGATGGGCAGAGCGAAGCTTTCCGAAGCAGTGACACGGAGTGATTGCGTTGGTTGAAGTGTAGGTCTCATGAAGCATTTAACATCGGCCTCTGTAGTGACATCTCCAGGTTGATAAATATGCCTGTCATTAATCTTCAGAGTGGTGATGAATTGAAATTAGTGAAACACTACCTCTTGACTGTAAAATAAAAATTTTGAAACTTAATGCTATTGCCATGTATTCTCAAAGCCCTCTCCAACTGAGTCTATTCATAAAAAGCGTTGTACAAATTAAACACATTGACATAATGATGATGAGTGACAATAATTATAAAGTGAAATGAAAATGTGTTGTGTGTTATTTAAGCAATAACTTACAAGAGGGAGTGGTCTGGTCTAAAGTCATGTCCCTATCTTACACCCGGCGCAAAGCGGCGCTAACCCAAACGCAAGTGTCTTTGCTATCTTACACCCGGCGGTAGGTTCATTATAACGCCTAACGCTCACGCCGTTTAACTAGCATGTACTCTTGCGCCGTTTGGGCGTGTTGGTCTTAAGATGAGGAGTGGCCAGGATTCTTTTTGGCGTATTGCTATCTTGAGCCAGCAGAAAGCGATTGCGCTAGAACCACCACTAACCTGGTCTAAAGTCATGTCGCAGTTGTATACATGTTATTTTAACGGCGCATATAAGTGTGTCTACAAAGGCGTGTGCACAATGCGCGTACCCTCCTGTCTGTTACACACAGGGGCGCGCACAAGCATGATTAAAATATCAAGATTACAATGTGAAATAGTATTATTGTGTAGCCTATATAAAAAAATACATAATAATAAAAGGGTCCATAGCCTACCTTTCCCTCAGCGAAGTGGAATGCCATGCACATTAAATTGCTTTCAGCCCACTCCATCAACATCCAGGCGATGTGCGATGGTACGGGACAATGGCTATCCATTAAAAAGCAGCTGATGACACCTATATCAAGCCTAATGCGTGAATTGTCATTTACACCTAATGCGTGAATTGTCATTCAATGGAAAACTCGCGCACGGCAATAGACGGACATTTAAGTTCTGAAAATGCGCTTCAGATGTCATTACAATACAGCTCTGTTTATCTAAGAATACAGCCTGTAAGTAAATAGAATGGTTTGTGACTGAAAAAAGTTCAAAACCTTGTCCAGTGAATATTGCATTTATTGTTTTTCAAATAGCCTAGGCTACAGCGGATTCGCTGTGCATAAGGTTTTTTTCGATAGCCTATGGTTAAAAAACGGAGATAAATGTCACCATGTGAACTAAATTGTAACCTTAGCTATTCTTCGTCCTTCATATTTTTTTAATTACAGTGACCAGGTTTCCATACTCTCACCGTTTAAAACCCAGCTGATTTCACCCGTTATTCCATAACTGAACAAAACGATTTTAAAGAGAACTAAGCGTCTAATTAGAAACTAAAACAAATTTGCAACACGTTACACAATTAATTCACAATTCATTTTAATGCCATTCTCTGCACGTGCGCTGCATGTTCTCTGTTTCCCCTGCTGTAAGTCGCACGTTTCACGGTCTTCCTGGGAAAGTGGATTGTTTTAAAGGATTACGCTACGAGTAAAACAGGTTGGTCACATTTCCATAAACAGGACATTATTAAACAAGGGGAAATATGCGTGAACATATGGGTTGTGAACCTGACAGCTTTATTGTAGGCTATTTAGTGTCATCATTAAGGCAAAATAACGGTATGTATGTTATTAATCAATATTAGCCTACTATGCAGGTAGCCTAATGAACTTTGGATGAAGCTTGAACTTCGAGAACTCCATGAGAACAGCCTCTTGGAATTGATGTTTGACACTTTCATTGCATAATCAAATGAAATTTGCTGAACAAGCAGGCTAATTTGGCGTTTTCTAAAGTGAGACTGAAGCCATTGATAGCTTATTCTCAGCTGTGCAGGTCCTTTTAACGAAATTTAACCGCATATATTTTGTAAAATAACAGCCCTGTCTGGAATTACCGGGAACTCATAGGCTAATGGTTAGTCCGAATAATATTGATCATACTCCATTTAGCCTATTCCTTGATCACACTAAACACGCACGAGCATGTCTGTTTCGCCATCAAGCAATTCGCCAAGGTGGAAAAGCAGGCTTTTAAAGGGAATGGGATATGACATTTTGATTGGTTTATTGCATGTCACGCCCAAGACACACCTATAATTAATGAAGCGACTAGGTTCAGCCCAGTTGCACCTTGCGCCGTGCTTAGCACCAAAAAAACACGCCGTTAAAATAGCAAAAGTGGACTGGGACACGCCCAAAATGGACTTTACGCCATGCGCTTAGACTAAGCGCCAAGATAGGGCCCTTAGTGTTTAAATCAGCTAGCTTACATTGTTCTTATCTCTGCGCATTCAAAATATAGTATTGTTTACCGTTGCTAAGCAACGTAAATTATACTGTTATATTAAAGATGATACAATGTAACCATCGAATGTAAAATTGCAGAAGGATATACCAGTTTGTATATCATAAATATACGAACGGTTTGGAACGCGCTCGACCAATCACAATGCACGGTCGGAACTCACTATTGTATAAATGAGCATAATGCAATCATATTGACCAATGCCTCACCTATTTCCTCATCTATTTTTTTCCCTCTCTTTGTGTTTGTTTTCAAACTGCGACCAATCTCTCTTAAATTTAAATATGGTAATGAGATGCCATTTATGACGTGGAACTTCGAGCTCCACACTACATGCATTGTCGCATTTTGGCATTATTCAGCCAAGAGATAGGAGCTAACTTGGCTAATTAGTAAAATCGTGAGCTCCTAACAAAAATGAAGTATTGCTATAGTTATCTTCTAGTGGAAGAAATATGGCAGGACCTTTACTTTCTGACCCCTGGAATTTCCACCTCTGCAAACCTGGTAGTAGCCTATGATAGGCTATGTTGTGCCAGGCTAAACGTTGGATTAGATCAGTTGTTGGACTGCTGGAAATAAATGAAATCCTCTTGTAAAACAAATTAAAAGACCGCAAATGAGTCACTGGATCGTTTAAACTTTTAATCTGGCTCCGGTACTTTAAGCGAACATTAAGGCATTGCTTCAAAAAGTATTGACAGCCAGATTCTATTCTATATGTTATACAAAATGAGAACTGTTTATGTAGGCTATTTGAAAGTGAGTCGGCTTCGTCATACAAAAAATCCAGGGTTATATCTTAAATTAGCTTGCTATAGGCTAACCCCTTAATCTCGCTTCGTAGTACACCCCTCTGCTTTGTGAAATTCCCCCCAGGCTTCCATTTATTTAGTTTTTTGGAAAGCAAAATCACTAGGGTTGAGATTAAGCAAAGGGCTGTTTCGGATACATAAACGGACACCATCACCAAGATGAACACTGTAAATATGCCTAGAAGTAACAATCCTCCTATGTTGTGAGGATGCGATATGCTTAGGGAACGGTGAAGTGGGACTGTTTAGTTGAGCTTGCTAGCTGTTTATTATCCTAAAATAGCTCTCATAAGTGTTTCTGTAACCCATCTATCGTTAATTGTGTTTACTTGACTAACACGACTACACACTTCATGTGTTTGCATGAGTAGCATACTGGACCGTTTCAACATTTAACCTGGCTCCGATAGTGTCATGGTCTGCAAGCTTATGTTTTCTTTTATTTCTCGTTTTCCCTCTAGCGCCTGTTGGACGTCTTTTCTTTGCTTAATTGTCCGTGTCGGGCTTTCGTTCGTTCTGACAATTAGCGATTGCACCTGTGCGGCTCTTCCGCCGGTTATTTAAACTCTGCGTCTTCCTTCTTCCGTGCTTCCATGTTATCTCGCATTTCAGTGGTAGCCGGTAAGGTATAGGACACGGAGACGGTTTTGCTTGAAGACTCTTCAAGTAAAGCAGGAAGATCCGGTTAGAGCTAAAAAGTTAGGGTTTTCTCTAGATCTTCTTTTTTCCCGTTTTTACTCTATTTTTCTGTCCTTGTTTCTCTTACCCTCCTTGGTTTGCTGCTTTATTTATTTTCTCTCCTTCTAACTCACTGCTTTCTGGAGTTAGAGTTTAGCCTCACTGCTTGTCTTTACAAGCCTGCTAGTTTTTCTGCCCTATTAGTGGGGTTGCTTTGATTTATTTATTTTTGCTTTCCGTACCTCTTTCAGTCCGCCTCTCTTACTGGAGGCTAGAGGTACTTAGCTTTCTGTTTAAATCTATTCTCGTATTTCGAGTTTTGTCACCCATATAATTTGGGTTGTTTTCATTTCTCCACATTTAGTCTCCGTTTCAGTGCTTCCTCCGATTGAGGACGGAGTTATTTTGGTTTTTCTTTTATTTCTTTTTTCCTTTACGGAGATCCTTCCGTTCTATTGGTCTTCACTTAGTGGAGACTTTCTGATTCCTTTCTGTCCCGTCTGGTCCTCCGAAACAGACTCTTCCCCTTACAGATAGACCTACCTACTTCAAACAAACATTAAGGCATAGCTTCAAAAAGTCTATCGATAGCTAGATTCATGACGGTCGTCAAAAAAATATGCTCGCAAATATGAATAATAGGCTAGGGCATGAAAGATGCGTTTTTGCATTGATTTAATATGAGAGAAAAAAATATTGCTGAGGACAGCTGAAAATGGTACGCTCAAAATGCTCCTATGACGTTTTATTCTATCCGGTTGTTTTAATAGGAGATAGAATCCTGAGAAATAAACGGGAATGTCAAAACTTGGAAGCTGCCGTTGTGTCGTTGGTTTTTCCCTGAGGGAATTTCACAAAGCAGAGGTGTACTAAACGAGATTAAGGGGTTAGCAAGCTAATTTAAATTTCCTACCTGGATTTTCTGTATCACAAAGGGGAAGGAGAAGATAATGCTGGGGAGGAGTGAGGCGACGAGTGGGAAGGCTGATGCAGTTCGGTGCTCCATGTTGACAGCGGACAGAGACCGCAACACTGCGTGTATGGAGGAAAGTCGTGGAGGCGGAGTTTGTGTGTTGGACTGCTTGATAACACTGGACATCGCGGGACAGCGGGGGCTATTTTTAATCATGACGTTTGGCTGTAGGCTATTACACTTTAATTCACTTAATTAGTTTGATTAATTCAATGATTCTATTGAATGTCTTTGTTTGATATGTTTGTTTGTGTGTTGTGGGTCTGCCCCACTGTCTGTCTTTTTTGTTGTTGCTGGTGGCTACAACTGAAGTTCCCTAGCGGGAAAATAAAAGTTATTCTATGTCTCATTTTGTATAAAATATAGACGACCGTCATGAATATAGCCTTAATGTTTAAAGTAGCTAGGTCTATCGGAGCCAGGCTATTTTAGGATAATAAACAGCTAGCAAGCTCAACTAAACAGTCCCACTTTACCGTTCCCTAAGCATATCGCATCCTCACAACATAGGAGGATTGTTACTTCTAGGCATATTTACAGTGTTCATCGTGGTGATGGCGTCCGTTTATGTATCCGAAACAGCCCTTTGACTTAATCTCAACCCTAGTGATTTCGCTTTCCAAAAAAGCGATAAAGGACCCCCTGCCACAAGCATTAGTAAACACAACTATGAAGAAGGCCATAAGTGAAATTTTGTGGCTGAAGCAACGTGACAGCTTGCTTTTCTGCACTGTGTGCAGGGAATCTCAGCTACGCTGACAAGTGAGTGATGGAACTTTTGGGCCTACACAAAAGCCTACATAGCTAATGTGAATATGTCTGCATGTAAGTTTTTTTTCCCAAGCTCACAACATTGTCTAACCGTTAACGTAAACAAGCAATCATACTCCTGTCTGCGACTTTACTGGCAGTGGCTACGCAGGTCACGCTTGACGTTTTGATGTCTTTTGTCGCTATGTGTTATTTCAATCACCAAAATGGATGCAAAGTTGATAAAACCTGAGAGTGATATCTCTGACATCAATAAAAGTATAAAAAACAAGTCGAGGTGGGTCTGGAGTCAGGGTTTGGATGAGGCAGGACAAACGTGTGAGTGGTGTAAGAAGATCAATATAGCAGGAGTTTGCTTTTGCGTCATACGCCATAAGAAATTGATACAGTATAAGGGAGCAACAGAAAGAAGGTGTTGCAGCATCATGCTAGCGAACCAAATCACAGGGCCAATGTCACAGCACAGAAACTTAATTCAGCTCTGCCAGGGGCTTTTCTTGCAGAGCACATCTCGTTCACCGTTGTGCAACCCTTATTAGTAAGTTTGGCTAAAAAACTTGCAGAAGACAAGAACGCGGTTTTGAGATTGACTCAAGCGTCGTACGTTACTACCCATGGTGAGTGTGTGTGTGTGTGTGTGTTTATGAATGTTCTGTTATACACAGAACAAAGCTATTCCAAAAATATAATATGTTATTTTATATTTTGCATGAGCAGTCGCTGTTGCCAGAATCACTCATATTTTTGCAACAATTTCTTTGTTCTTTGTTAAAATTAAAATAGCCTCCAGTGTGCTAATAATATTATAAATTATAAAACAGTAGATGATTAAATGCTACCACCATTGAGGCCCATTCAATAAATTATGTAAAAATGAAAACTAAATAATATTTTTGGGAAAGTGAGCTCAACATTCGGGCAAGTACCTTTGAGCCCTTGGGGCTCTATCTTAACGATCTTAGCGCATGGTCTAAAACTCATGGCGCAAGTGCATTTTGGGCGTGTCCAACTCCATTTGCCAGATCGGGCAACCACATAGAAAAGGGCTCGAATGCTCGTTCATCGAGAACCACTGGGGGCAATGAGCAGACTCCTGAGAGGCGAACAGGTCTGTCTGAGCCTGATCGAACCATCACCATATCTCCTCCACCACTTTGGGGTGGAGACGCCATTCCCTGGGACAAATCTCCTGGCGAGATAGAACATCTGCTGTACCGTTCCGAACACCTGGTAGGTGGGAAGCCTGGGAAGTGGCCATTTTAAAAGACACTGGGTCACTTTCAAGGACTGGCAGGACCTTACTCCGCCCTTATGATTTATGTGGTACACTGTTGAGGTGTTGTCTGACCTCACAATTACATGCTTGCCCCGCAGCACGGGCAAGAAACACTGCTCGGAGTTCGAGCACATTGATGTTGTCCGACTGATGTGGTCGTAACCATACTCCTTGAGCTGGGCGGTGCTGGCAGACAGCCCGCCTAACCGGTCAGTGAAGTGTCCGTCGTAACCACCACGCGTCGTGATGGTATAACCAGGGGCGAAAATCTGATATCAACTTTGGGGGGGACAATTACATGATATTTTATCAAGAACAATTCCTGAGGGGGACACCAAAAGTAGTGCTGTAGGTGGCTAGCTAATGTTTGCTTTAGTTTGCTCCATCGTTTTGCTCACTAGCTCTGCAAATTCAGCTATGTGTGTATGAATCCTACCAACATAAAACTAAATCGCTATGGTGCGATTGACTGGATTAACTTCCACGTTAGCTACGTGCATTGAGTGCCTTTCAGACGGTAGACACGAACGCTCTGTCACCTTGCCAGCTAAGAACATTACATTGCTTTGCTAGCTTCTCTCATTGACTCTAATTCAAACAGCTGCAAACACTGGTTGATGTTACTGTAGCTAGCTAGCAAACGTCAGCTAACCGCTAGCTAACATAAAGAGTGACCTGTAATTCAAAAAAGCGAAAATGAAGACTGGTGACGATTATAAATGTGTTTGAAGTAAAGAAATGTCTAACATATCCTTTGTTTGAACTAACTACTTACTCCAGGTCAGCCACCAACGACAGACTCTGTCACTGTCAGATTTCTTTTCACACACGCACTGTATCATGTGCCACTGCTGAGGGCTGGGGGGGTGCAGTGGATCAAACCATTGTGAGGCCAAGGGAAGGGGGTCGCAATCTTTTGAAACTTAAAAACGCGCTATTACGTGTCTATAATCAGCACAAGTCCTTTCATTTCTTATTATTAATATTATTGAAATTACATAGTTATGTTTACAGTGATATATTGGGGGGGGGGCCAAATCATATTTTTCCCAGGATGGGGGGGTCGTGTCCCCCCCGGTCCCCCCCGGGATTTCCGCCTATGGGTATAACCCCCATCCGGACCCCCTTTTTTTAGGAAGCTGACTCGTCGCCATGGGCGGAGTAGCCGACAAAATCGACGCGTCACCCTGATTCGAGTGTGACGGTCCCACTTGGGGTGCAGCGATTTGGCATTCAACCATACTTGAAGTGGCCTGGCTGTCAGGAGTCCGAGAGGGACAACTGCTGAGGCGGCCATGATTAGGCCCAAAGCCTCTGAAAAACCCTCATTTCGAGGACCCGGTTCACTCGGAACTGACACCGCGTCGAGCACAGTAGCTATACGACGGGGCGTCAATGATGCCTTCATGCTTTTTTGAATTGAGCAACAGTCCGATGTACTCGATGGACTGTATCCGCTAGCTGGCTCTTGTCATAGTTGACGTTGATGCCCAGCCTGGCAATATGTTCCAACGTCTGGGCAGTGTGTGTGCGCGTCATACCGTACAACTCGGCACATATTAGCCAATCATCTAGGTACGGCATGATTCTTAGCCCCCTCAGCCTAGGCGGCGATAGGACCGCGCTCATGCAGCGAGTAAATACACGGGGACCAGAGACAAACCGAATGGGAGGACATTGAATTCAATGCCCGACCTCAGAATGCAAAGCGTAGGAAACGACGATGATCCTCACAGATAGGGATGTGGAAGCATTATCCTTTGCATGCCATGACTTCCTGATGTCTGTGACCCAACAACATCAAAAGACTCTTGACATCTGGTACTCTTACAAGCGATACTATAACGTCTCTACATTTGAATGGATCTCTATGGGAACTGCTGGAACAGTATGTAAATACATGGTTGGTACTCTGCTGCCAAATAAGTCAGGAGAAGAAACCTTTAAAGTGATCCATCCATATCTACTGCATATCTGGCAGCAGAGTGATGATTTAAGGCTTGTTTGATACCTCAGACCCTTGATGACTTACAGCCATTTTACCAATCATGTATTCCATACTATTCCAGCATAATTTACAGCTAAATCTAGTCCCACCCCCCAATTTCTATAGAGATCCATTCAAATGCAGGGATGTTATAGTATCGCTTGTAAGAGTAGAATCAGTTCGTGGAAATTAAGTTTTAAATTAAGTTTTGTTCAGTAATACTCATTTGAGCATCTTGGGGAAATACAAAAAGAAAAGTGTTTTTTTGTTTTATTTTTTTCCTCACGATACATCGTTGAGCTCATTGAAAGTCAGCTATTTTCCCATAGGAATGCATTGGGCAGCAGAGACCAAACAACCTAGTGACGTTATGACCGCAGTTGGTCCAAGATGGCTGCGCCCTAGTGCAAAAATAGCTAATTGTAACTTATTTTTCCAGCAAATACGGGTCAGTTTGAGATTTGAACACATGGTCATATCTAATTTAAGGTAAAAAGCTAACGAACCAGAGCCACTTTACCGAGTGCTTCATGTCCCCTTTAAGCTACAGCTGTTTCCTGATTAACCCTGAAGAGTTTATCTTGTTACATTTCGCCAAAGTCCCGTACAGTCGACATTTCCACAGCAACCACCTATCGCACTTAGGGCTGAAATACGTTGCTGTTGTTATGTAAACACACACGTGCTTTTGTACGTTTTTAAATACATTAGGCTACTTATTTTATGTGTATTATGTATATACTGTGTGTGACTATTCTGAAATACATGTATTCTGTTGCACATTTCTGATTGATACAGCCCCTTCTTCAATTCGAACTTTAAACCATCGATGTGCAGCGAACATTTTTTTGAGATATTGACATTTAAATAAGACTAGTAGAAACTAGGTGGAAATTGCATCTGGAGGGCCAAAGTTAATAGGGTTAACTTGTTCAAGGTAATCAATGAAAGCCTATTCATAACATGGTGATACACGGCAATATTTCATGGCATGGTTGTGGACAGCTGCTGTCTTGAAATTGCAATTGTTTATTGCATCTTGAGATGCCACTATTGAGGGTGTAGCCTATAAATATGTATTTATTGCTGGCTAAAATGTCCGGAAGGCCTTCCAGACTTTGGTAATTTTTACTAGCCAAAAACTGGCAGATGCCAGCAAACACAAACTCACTGGTTCCAGCACATTCCTTCTGGCATTTGTCAGGCAGTCTTTCTCTGCTGCACTTGTTCCCATCAGCAGACAGGCCTCGAGTTCCTTGTAAACTTTGCTCAAAGTTTTATGCAGAGTTGTGCATGTATTATTCAGCTCCTTTTCAAGTCGTTTGAACTCCTG
The DNA here is from genome assembly GCA_029718625.1 of Synaphobranchus kaupii. Taxonomy (NCBI): domain Eukaryota; kingdom Metazoa; phylum Chordata; class Actinopteri; order Anguilliformes; family Synaphobranchidae; genus Synaphobranchus; species Synaphobranchus kaupii. The sequence continues at coordinate 10,657,158 of CM056399.1, forward strand.
GGAATGTGAAGACTGAACCTGAAAAAAGCCAATACTTACTCTCATATAAAGCATTAATTCTGATTAAAAAAAATAAAAAAAATGTTTTACTTAACCATAACATGTCTAATTAATTACCACTTGAAAAATGTTACCCGATTTTTTGTTGATAGCTAGATGAGGAAACATTTGCAGATCAATTTCAAATTTTGTGAAAACAGTGTAACAAGTCACTAAAACACATTTATTGTTTTTTATAAGCTAGCTGTCTGGAGTTTGAATATAGAAGCTAGCTGGCTGCGCACCAGAATTCCAGAAGACTGTCTTTAATATGTAAATTCAGACACAGCACCTAGCTGAAGCACTGTTGGAAATAAAATCATGTGCATCTGGTTCTTTGTCATAGTAAAACAATTTTTTAAATATATTAAAATATACATATTGGAGTCAAAACACACCTGTAAACTGGGGGCTTCCTTCGAAAAGTGAAGACGTAAAATGATTCCAGAAACATCAGATATGTAATCTTTCACTTCCTTCTCGGAATGGGAGACATACAGTTTCTTAATGTGCTCCGTCAGCGATGGCAATTCTTTGTAAATAGTAAAAAAATATGTAAATAGCATAAAACTATAAAACAGCTAGTTAACACTTAAACCATTTATTTTATTTATTTATTGACTTTTATATACAGTATATACAGCATATAGTATATAGCGTTCAAAAGTTTGGAATCACTGAGACATTTTGAAAGAAATTGATACTTTTATTCACCAAGTTAGCATTAAATTGATCAAAAGATACAGTGGGACTAGATTAAGCTGTAAATTACACAGGAATAGTATGGAATATATGGTTGGCTAAATGGCTATAAGTCATCAAGGGTCTGAAGTATCAAATGAGCCTAAAACCATCACCCTATTGCCAGATATACATTAGATATGGATGGATCACTTTGAGGGTTGTTTCTCCTGACTCATTTTTCCATAGAGTTCAATAGGAAAATTAGTCAGGAGAAACAACCCTTAAAATGATCCATCCATTTATACTGCATATCAGCTTAATCTAGTCCCACCCCCAAATTCCCATAGAGATCCATTCAAATGCAGAGAGGTTATAGTATCACTATAGTATCAATTTCTTTCAAAAACATAAAAATGTCTCAGTGATTCCAACTTTTGAATGCTAGTGTGTGTATACACGTGTATATACAGTCAAGCCGGAAAGTCTGCACACCCCTTTCACCTTCTCCACGTTTTATTACGTTACAGACATATTCTACAATAGATTGAGTTCATTTTTTGTCTCACAATTCTACACAAAATAGCCCATAATGACAAAGTGAAAACAGGTTTTTAGACATTTGTGCTAATTTATTAAAAATCAAAATGTAAAATATCATATGTACACAAGTGTGCACACCCTTTGATATGACACCCAAAAGTGAGCTGAGGTGCATTTTGTTTCCACTGATACTGCTTGAGATGTTTCTACAACTTAATTGGAGTCCACCTGTGATAAATTCAATTGATTGGACATGATTGGGGATTGCCAACACCTGCCTATATAAAGTCCCACAGTTGACAGTGCATGTCAAACTCCAAGCCATGGGGTCAAAAGGAATTATCTGCAGACCTCAGAAACAGGATTGTGTCAAGGCATAGATCTGGAGAAGGGTACGGAAAAATCTCTGCAGCTTTACAGGTCCCAAAGAGCACAATGGCCACCATCATTCGTAAATGGAAGAAGTTTGGAACCACCAAGAATCTTCCTAGACCTGGCCACCCGGCCAAACTGAGCAATCGGGGAAGACGGGCCTTGGCCAGGGAGGTGAGCAGGAACCCCAGGGTCACTCTGACAGAGCTCCAGCATATCCTTGTGGAGATGGGAGAACCTTTCAGAAGATCAACCATCCAGGCAGCACTCCACCAATCAGGCCTTTATGGTAGAGTGGCCAGATGGAAGCCCCCTCCTTAGTAAAAGGCACATCACAGCCCCCTTGGAGTTTGCCAAAAGGCACCTAGAGGACTCTCAAACCATGAGAATCAAGATTCTCTGGTCTGATGAAACCAAAATTGAACTTTTTGGCCTGAATACCAAGCGTCAAGTCTGGAGGGAAACCAGGCACCGCTCATCACCTGGCTAATACCATCCCTACAGTGAAGCATGGCGGTGGCAGCATCATGATGTGGGGATGTTTTTCAGCAGCGGGAACGGGGCGACTAGTCCTGATAGAGGGAAAGATGAATGCAGCTAAGTACACCAAGATCCTTGAAGAAAACCTGCTCCAGAGCGCTCTGGACCTCAGACTGGGGCGAAGGTTTACCTTCCAACATGACAACGACCCGAAGCACACAGCCAAGAGAACAAAGGAGTGGCTTCGGAGAAAGTCTGTGCATGTCCTTGAGTGGCCCAGCCAGAGCCCAGACCTGAATCCAATTGAACATCTGTGAGGAAGAGGAATGGGCAAAAATGTCCAGAAACAAGTGTGCCAAGCTCGTAGCTTCTTTCCCAAGACGCCTTGAAGCTGTAATCGCTGCCAAAGGTACAGCAACCAAGTATTAGGCTAAGGGTGTGTAAATAACCTATTTTTGTCAGTAAAATAAAATTGCATATTTTCTAAAAACCTGTTTTCACTTTGTCATTATTGGCTATTGTGTGTAGAGGCAAAAAATGAACTCAATCTATTGTAGTATAAGTCTGTAACGTAATAAAACATGGAGAAGGTGAAAGGGGTGTGCAGACTTTCCGGTTTGACTGTATATATATGTGTATATATACAGATCCTTTCCAAAAAATTTGAATATCATGGAAAAGTTTTTTTTTTCCATAATTCCATTCAAAAAGTGAAACTTTCATAGATTATAGATTCATTACACACAAAGTGAAATATTTCTAGCCTTTATTTGTTTCATTTTTCATAATTTTTGGCTTACAGCTCCAGAAAACCCCCAAAACAGTATTTCAAGAAATTAGAATAGTGTGTCGAAAATCAGCATTTACTTCAGTTATTTCAGAGAATGAATGTTTTAGACTGAGTGTCACACTATCATCTAATTTACTCAAAACACCTGCAAAGTTTATCTCAGTTTGGTTCAGTATGGGGAAGACTGCAGACTTGACAATTGGCCAGAAGACCATCATTGACACCCTCCAGAAGATGAGTAAGCCACAAAAGGTCATCGCTAAGGAGGCTGGCTGTTCACAGAGTGCAGTGTCCAAGCATATCAATAGAAAGTTTAGTGGAAGGGAAAAATGTGGCAGGAGAAGGTGCACAAGCAAAAGAGATGACCGTAGGCTTCAGCGGATTGTCAAGCAAAGACGATTCCAAAATTTGGCGGAGATGCAGAGGGAGTGGGACTAAGGCTGGAGTCAGCGCTTCAAAAACCACCACGTACAGACGTATCCGGGACATGGGCTACAACTGTCGGATTCCTCGAGTCAAGCCACTCCACTCATTCTCTGAAATAACTGAAGTAAATGCTGATTTTCGACACACTATTCTAATTTCTTGAAATACTGTTTTGGGGGTTTTCTGGAGCTGTAAGCCAATATTATGAAAAATGAAACAAATAAAGGCTAGAAATATTTCACTCTGTGTGTAATGAATCTATAATCTATGAAAGTTTCACTTTTTAACTGGAATTATGGAAGAAAAAAAACTTTTCCATGATATTCCAATTTTTTGGAAAGGATCTGTATATATATATATATATATATATATATATATATATATATATATATATATATATATATGTGTGTGTGTGAACGATTTCTTCTCCTGACTTATTTTTCCATAGAGTTCAATAGGAAGATTTGTCAGGAGAAACAACCCTTAAAGTGATCCATCCATATCTACTGCATATCTGGCAGCAGAGTGATGGTTTGAGGCTCGTTTGATACCTCAGACCCTTGATGACTTACAGCCATTTTACCAACCATGTATTCCATACTGTTCCAGCATAATTTACAGCTAAATCTAGTCCCACCCCCCCCAATTCCCATAGAGATCCATTCAAATGCAGAGATGTTATAGTATCGCTTGTAAGAGTACCAGAAAATAAGACATCGAGAGTCTTTTGATGTTGTTGGGTCACAGACATCAGGAAGTCATGGCATGCAAAGGATATGCGACCAAATATTAAAAAAGATTACTTAATTCTATATATAAATGCAGGGGGTGCCAATAATTGTGGCACACATGGTTTTGTTAAAAATAATAATTTCTTAATGAGGGATTTTTTTTCTCATAATAAATTTACTTCAATTAAAGGTTGGATTTTTTCTCATTTTTTTAGTGTGAGAATAAGCTAATTTTTTATAACCCTTTTCACTCATCTTTACCAGGGGTGCGAATAATAGTGGAGGGCACTGTATATATTTAAACAATAGATCACAAGAGGGAGTACGTTATTGGAAATATAATCACTGCGGTGACGTCGCAGCAACGAGACCGTAGGTCGAGTTACGGAGTACTCTCTGCAGTGATTATATCCAATAACGCACGAATCCTCGAGTGATCTATTGCTTTTATACAACAATGTTACCATAAACATTTAGTAAGTAATTAAAAAATAATGAAACAATAACTTTCGATGAACTCATTTCGGATTCGCCAAATTGCTAGCACCCTGTTGCCGTTGCTATTGAAATGCTTCCTAGGCAACGCTCTATATAACGTATCTACGCAATGGCAGTGAGGTTATACTAAATACCAGCACTGGTGGAATGTGTCTCGGTCAATCACGTTAATCGCTCGAATCTCATTGTTGTATAAATATATAATATTTTAGTTTTTACCAGTGTCCTTAGGATCCAGAAAAGCTAGTTTCTTTTGTAGCATGAATTCTTTAGAACTCACAGTGTACACATCAATGAATCCATCTGGAGGCACTTCATCACCAAACAGAAATTTCTGAAATTAAATGTTATAATTGTTATTCACACATAATTATTAAAGAAGTTTGTTGTCTGTATTGTGTGATGAAAATGTGATTGTACTGATTATGTAGCTGCATTTTTGGTGTCATTCCCATTGTGGGAAGTTATAATGAGATATGTTACTGATTATATTAAGAATGTATATCCTAATGGGTGGAGTTGCAGTGTGAGATTTTGTACATTAGGGCTGGGCGATATGGCCTTATCATATTTTATATATTATTGACGGTATGATGGTATTTGGTTTTCCAATACAAATTACACAAGGAGTAAACTGAAATATACTGTAACTGTAGAAAAATAAGGATCAATTAAATAATTAATTACTGAAGCTTCTAGGTTTGTAATTAAATGATACAATATGCCCTAGTTCTAGGTATGTTTTAGGGCTGAGTGATATAGACGATAATCAAATGTTTTTTTAAGTGTAATATTTTTCGCTGCCATATGGCATATCGGCTTTCTTTGTTGTCGTTTTTTTAATTGCACCTAATAAACATCCAAACTTCAGAGTCAACGTGAAATCTTTCCGGGGAAAAAAAAACAATAGCACTCTTATTGGGTGTTGATATGACATCCACTCAGCAGCATGGCCTTGCAGCTTCCATGTGATTGACAAAAACTCAACACATGTTCACATAAAAGATAGAAAGATGATTGTTATTATGCTTAAAAAGCATTTGATAATCGTCAATATGGTTTATCGTCCAGCACTACTTCCAGGAATTCCTAAAGCTAAGCAGCCAGTATAGGATAATTTCTGTTAGAATAGTGTGGGATTCTGTAATGAGTATATATATAGGGAATTGGTGTATAAGCAGGTTTATAGGAATGTGTGTCTGAAGGAGAGAGCGTACAGCCAGGCACCGGATGAACTGACCTGTGGAATTAAAGGTCAAGGGAGTGTCTTGGTGGGCAGTTGGTAATAAATCTGAGAGAACAAATCATGTACTGATCTGTGTGACAGAAGGGGATTCCTTAAGTAAGCAGTTAATCGTAGGACTGAGACAATACCCAGTTAAGGATAACCAGATGTGCACATCAATATGCTATAGACGTTTTTACGATTGGTAAATTAGAAAACCTGAAGTAATGCATATATTAAGGAGGTCTCAATGTATGCAGCAGGCGATTGGCCATTGGACCAATAGGAGGGCCTATGCATGTTTTAACTGTATAAAACCTGTGGAATAAGGCTGAAAGGGTGTGACTTCATGAACTCACCCGGCTTTGTTAATTACTAATAAAGTTTGTATGGAAATGGCAAGCTCCTGTCTCTGAGAGAATTCTTCTAAGTGGAAAAAGACACGACATAGCTTTGGCGTAGTCGGCAGGATTGGAATAACAGAGGCTGGAAATTCGGAACCGTCTGCTGCTGTGGGCCGGGAGCCGGATGGGTCACACAAGCCAAGGTGATCACCAAAAAAAAAAAAAAGGTAAAAGCGAATGTTCTTCGTACTAGTTTAACGGGTTGTGTGACTTGTTCCGGGTGCCGCCCTGGCAGTGGACTGTTGAGTAAGTCTCTCCAAATTAAGAACCAAAAAAGTAAATAACTGAGACCGAGCTTGTGATTTTTGAAAAGAATGCATGTGTAATGTGTGTGATTGGGCCTCGAGGGAACTTGTACATATGACAAAAATCTCCTTAGTGGAGTCACGTGAAAGTCCTGCAGAAAGGGCCTCAGCGGAGCAGAAGGTGCCCGCAGAGAGCTGGGGAGTCAGGCAAATAAAATCCTGTATAATAACGGATTTCTCTGTATGTTGTATAGACAATAGAAAAAAGAGCCTAATTAACAGACAATAGTTGTGTATAATTATAGGTTTTCTATATGTTGAAAGGCTAGTAGAGAAAAGACCGAATTAACAGGTCACTCAAGAAGTGAGTGTTGGAACGAATGAAGTAAGATTGGGTGACAGAGTGAAAGTCTCTGTCACAGGTGGAGAGGGGGTGTGAAGCGCTCCTGTTAAGTCTCCATTTAAAAAAGTGTGAACGAGAGTGAGTTTGGGAGAGTCCTGCACGGTGTAATTTGATTGGGCGTTGTTTGAGAGACATTCACCCATCGAGCCGCTGATTGGGCTCTCTAGTACGAGAAGCTGTGTGTGTGTGGCTGTTTGATTCTGGTTTGCCTGCGTTAAGTGTGTTCTTGTGTGTATGGGAGCTTGAAGTATATAGAGTGAGTGAGTGTGTGAGAGAAATCTGCCAGAAGGACAGATTGGTGTAATAGGGTTATAAACCGTATACCTAGACGGAATAATAGTGGAATAGTAGTCAATAATAAAGTGTAATTAAGCATACTCACAAAATAGAAAAATATTAACAAGCTTTTTAAAGGTACCTTTTAATGCTGTGTGTTAATAAATGTATAAAAAATATGTGAAAGATTCAGCTTTTCTCTATGAAGCAGTAGGGAAGATACGCTAAGAGATATAATCCCCTTAGGTGATTGGGGGTTAGTTTTGAAGTTGGCTTGGCTGTGTTGTGTATTATCTCACTGATTATTGTTGTACCAATCCTTTTATTAGTTCCATAACGCGATCATTGTTGTGTTTCGAGACGTTTGTTGGAAGATATAGGGTTGTGGGAATTGATCAGTTGTGATAAAACATATGCAAAGTATATGATTTGGTATATTGTGGTTGGAATTAGTAGACATTGCAGAAAATACTTGTAATATTGAGTGAAGAGGTGTGGAACGTGTATAAATACTCAGAGGTAAAAAAGGGAGTAGAAAGGACGGTTCGACCAAATACCCACTAGGCAGAGGATTAGGCACCTCGAACCTAGTGGGTAACAGGCGGCGGCGGAATTGCAAAGTTCCGAGGGCACGTTAAAAAACGGTATATAGTGCAGGGGAGAAGACTGAAGGCCCCCGTGTCTGATGAAGTATGAATTAACATACTGCCGTGGTACCGTCTAGTCGGCGTAGTTGTCGCATGTAAGTATGCAGGCACTGCGTGGTACGTGGATGACAGTCCACACCTAGCAGAGGGGCGTAAGAGATGACCTCTGTGAACAGGCAAGGCTGGTGAAAACGGTCAAAGTTTCTATACCCATAGCAAGGTGGGATAGGGATCAGACCGTCGGTTCCCAACCGGGTGGCTGGTTACCACTACGGGGCTCGGTGTTTAGACGCTGGGCTGGGGATCGCTATCGACTGGGTCACCGGCCGGTCGGGTCGCAGAGAGCAGTAAGACCATGAGTGCCGTCCCTGTAGTGGAGCACATGGCCGCCGCGCTCGGCTCAATGTACAGTCAGGCCACTGTAAGCTGAAAGCGAATGCGTTAGTAAGCGAGCAGTGCTTTCTGTGATCAGGGTTTCTGAAAAGGAGACGCCTGGGAAGCAGAGAGGCTGAGGGTCCTTCACTCAGAGGAGTCGGGGGGAAGGAACTCAGCGGAAAGGGATCCAGCCTGGGGCTGCGCCCGAGGAGAGAGGGGAGGCTCGAAGGATCAAAGTGAGAATAGGAGGAAACAAGAGATCTAGAGTTGTAGAAAATAAAACTTTAGTAATAATAGGTAAATAAACGGATTGACCTAAAAAAGAATCAGTTATTAAAGTATAAAACGGTATTTGGCATTGTGATAACCAATATTTAATTGCTGTTTTCTATAGAAAAATTAAAACTCCACAAATCATAAAAATAAATAAAAGGGTGACTAAAACGGGAGGTTGTGTATAAACTGCAGCAATGAATAAAACGGCAGTAGAAGTGTTGAGTGCCAAAAACCCAGGAATTAAAGAGGAAATAAAGAAGATCTCTCAGAAATGGGAGAAGCGAACTAAAAACATGAATACAAATTGGCCGAAGGAAGGGACTTTTGATATAAATCTGTGCGAAGAAATGGAAATATTAATAAAAAATCATAAAGTTAAGCAAAAGGAAAAAAAGAGACAGGAAAAAAGAAATATTAAAACTGTTTAAAAAGAAGGAGAGGAATACTTAAAAAATCTGAGAAAAGCGAGAAAAATCTCGGCAAAGCAAAGTACAAATGTGATTGAAACGCCTCCGCCATATGGGCAATATCCATAGTTTCGGGCATCCTGCAGTTAGAGGGAGAGTTTGATATAGGAGAGGGGGGGGAAAAACTCTGGAGAACTCCTGGGGCCAGCATAGGAGAAAAAGGCAGGAGAGCAGACCCCAGGGAGTCTCTGGGGGATTCCTCTCAGAGCAGACAGAAAGGATTAAGTAAATTAAATTGTTACAGGGATTTGCAGGGAAGCAATGGAAGAGTTACAAGGAAATGATGCATGCAGTACCCCAGAGAGCGTGCACGCTCTCTGGAGGGACAGAGGTGTGATCTTCCCCTGTCCTATGTTGAACAGGAAAAAATACCTGATTTAGATAATTGGAGTGAGGAAGAGATTGAGGAAGGTAAGGCAAACAGGACAATAAGTGAAAAGGAGTGAGAGATAGACGGAAAATAAAGAAACCAGCTAAATATAGCCAGTGCCCCATCCTGATAAAAGGAACGACAGGGCATTACGTGCCGTGGGGATCACAAGATATGCTGGGCTTAGTAGAGCGCCTCCAGACATACATGAGGGGCAGGAAAGTGGATAAGGGCTCTAGAGGAGGAGACAATGGGGAAATTATTGGCGGTGGGGGACCTTAAGGCTCTGTTGGCGAGGTTGCTAGGGATGGCTCGGATGGAGGAAGTGCTGATGAAAAGTGGGCTACAGGCAGCGGTAAACACCCCGAACCTTGACGGTGCCAGCTTTGATCAATTCCGTCCCGCGATGTGGCGAACTTTGAGAGAGGATTACCCTACCAAGATTGACCCTAAATCACTTAAAGGGGAAGAGGTGGGAGACACCGTAAATCCAGCCAACTATCTGCATAGACAGTTAAAACGCTGGAAGTTGGAAACAGGGCGGAATCCTGAGGGAGATGAACTGATGACAACCCTCTTCCGGACTTCCATAGTGGAAGCGATGCCCCCGCCGGTGGAGAAGCAGGCTGGAGGATGTAGTTGGGCTAAACTCTAAAACGCACAGAGAGTTTGTGATCATGTGATACATGCAGTAGAAAAATATCGTAAAGAGGAACAGAAGCTTAAAGACCAAGAGAAAGAGACACAGCGGAAGTTGGCACAGCTCAAGTTGGAAGAATTGACAAAAAAGCAGTGGTAAAAGCCGAAGTGCCAGAGCCCAGCCCGGAAGCCGTAGTCTCTTCCGGAGGCCATCGCGGCTGCCTAACCCTCAGGGCAAGAGCAACCCACTGTACCAATAATAAATGTGTATGCACAGCCCCAACAGTGGAAAAATAAAACCCCAAATAATAGAATATGCTGGGGATGTAATCAGCTAGGCCATAATAAGCATGATTGTCCAACATTTTAAACAAATTTTAAAACTTATTACGGCTATGATGCAGCCAACAAAATTAGCCATAATAAAGTGTCAAGCGCAAAAAAGACATTGTAGCGCCCACAGTGTTGCTAAACATACTAATAACAGATGCGCATGGGTTTGACCATTGCGCAAGGGGGGAAGTTATTAGAAAAAATAAAAGAACAAGGTTACTGGTCTCCTTATTTACAAAATATGGTAGACGATGCATTGGCAAAATGCGAAGTGTGTGTCGCAAAATAATGTACGCAAAGGCCCCCCTCTGGAACAGCTTCAGATGGAACTCAAAGCATATATGAGACAACTAACTGCGATATATCAAGTTATTTATTACAGGAAAAGAGCGAGAGCCTGAGTCGGAGCCAGAGGTCACAGGAGGGATCAGGACCGAGAGCAGTGTAACACCCACTACTACAGAACCAAACAGTCCTCCAATTTAATGCACCCAGGCTAAAGTTGGGAAATTGGGGGGCCATGTTCACTAGAGCAGGAATTATAATAACAGTAGTAGTTGTTATAGTGGGATTAATGTTCTGTTGTGTGATACCTCTGCTGAGATCTTTCCTGATACAGGCAACTGTTAAGCAGATGAATCCAGTTATGAGGTACCACGTGAATGCTGAAGGAGTGGTCCTCCAGGCTGTCAACATGAGGCATGGACTGAGTGATGATGAAGGCTGGCCTGATCTGAATCCAGTACCAGACTGGATCCCACAAGAGCCACACTCAGATACCTTATCTGAGAACAGCACAGAAAGTGAGAAAGAGGTGGTATAAGAAATACAATGGACTGTATAAGGAGCAGAAGAGGACAGCAGGTTAGCCCGGCTAGCATCCGAGACGGCTAGTTGGTCCACCTACTACGAGGGAGCTCCTTAAGATATCCAGAAGACTGATTTCTTATTATATAATTATACTACACATAGTATAATCGAAAATTGTATTTTTGTGTATAATTGTATGTTTTTTATTGTTTATTGTATAACCACAATAATATTTGTTTTTTAATTATTTTAATAGTAACTACATAATGCAAGGCTGCCTATGATACATGCACAGGCTTACATACATATTGAATAAAAATGTGGCTGGAGTGGTGAGTCTTTTACTCCTCCCTAGTCAAAAGTGGGGGGGAGAGTTTTGGCTCTAAAACTCCCTGGAATGAATGACGACGAGAAGCACAAGTTGATAAGAAAAAGGGGGTTTATTTAACCCGATAAGATTTGGGAAGGTTGCTTTTCCTCATTGTTCATTTTCAGATCTAAATTATTCTGTTGGGACTAAGTAAGTCCCAATGGGGGGATTATATAGGATAATTTCTGTTAGAATAGTGTGGGATTCTGTAATGAGTATATATATAGGGAATTGGTGTATAAGCAGGTTTATAGGAATGTGTGTCTGAAGGAGAGAGCGTACAGCCAGGCACCGGATGAACTGACCTGTGGAATTAAAGGTCAAGGGAGTGTCTTGGGTGGGCAGTTGGTAATAAATCTGAGAGAACAAATCATGTACTGATCTGTGTGACAGAAGGGGATTCCTTAAGTAAGCAGTTAATCGTAGGACTGAGACAATACCCAGTTAAGGATAACCAGATGTGCACATCAATATGCTATAGACGTTTTTACGATTGGTAAATTAGAAAACCTGAAGTAATGCATATATTAAGGAGGTCTCAATGTATGCAGCAGGCGATTGGCCATTGGACCAATAGGAGGGCCTATGCATGTTTTAACTGTATAAAACCTGTGGAATAAGGCTGAAAGGGTGTGACTTCATGAACTCACCCGGCTTTGTTAATTACTAATAAAGTTTGTATGGAAATGGCAAGCTCCTGTCTCTGAGAGAATTCTTCTAAGTGGAAAAAGACACGGACACCAGCAGCAGTAGAGTCTGAGAGGTTTCACCGCTCCGACTGCATCATGTGTTTCCACAAACTTCCCCTCACGTGTTATTTGCAATGTCATGTCACTTTTTTGTAATAAAATGGTGCGAGTTTATGGCGTCAAATCAGCGTCACAATTTGTGAGTTTGATTAAAAGGTTTGAAACTCTGAAAAAGGTTTTGAAAGGTTTTGAATCTCCGTGGTCATGAATTTGTATTTGCGTTGAGTTTTTGCAAAACAAATAGTATTTTTTATTTTATTTTTTCAAGAAAACCCCAAATTCATGGGATTTCTGATACTGTCCCCCTCATGTTAAAATCGAAATTTCGCCTGTCAATATCTCAGCCGTTTTAGCGCCAATTACCAAGCCACTTGGCAGATCAACTCATCTCATCAATATCTTGACAGAAAACAAATATGGGAAAGATTGGTTAAGCTGTTTTCATACAATTGAGTACATAAATAAATTAGCATTTAGATTAAGACTTTTTTTTCCCAACGACCTAGCTCAAATTCTACAACTCTAATCGCTAAAGTTGACATAGCAATATGTCGGGCGTGACATGGACCAGTGCTTTTGATGGGTGATATTTCTGTTTATTGTACAGTTTTTAAATAAACCTTTATAATTCTACGATACCGGAAATGAATTGTCCATTGATTTAACATTGGGGCATAAATTTTCTAGCAACCTAGGCTAATTGAAAGTTCAAACTACCGTTACCACACAGTCTCGTGCAATGCAAGATTTCTTACTCCTCGCTCTCTCTGAAGCTTCCACAGCACACAGAAACTAGCCCATAGATATGAACCAGCCGTAGGCTACTAACGTTAACTGTTACCTATTTTTAAAGCAAGTTTTGAATTTTCCGTATGGTTTAACATTTTTCTGAATCACAAGACGTGTGGGCAAATCAACTCAAGAGAGCAAGGTGGATAACGTTATTTTGCTTAATATTTTGCCAGGTCAGTGATCACAGCAGTTCCACATAGCTAACTCTGACTGAACAGCAATAACAACTGTAACGTTAACTTAGCCAGGCTAGCTACCGTTGCCGAGTGACAAAGCTAGAAATAATACAGCTACTATCTAACTTCGCTAACGAGATTAAAACAAATGTATGTTAACTTCGCTACTAATGTTACTCCTTTGAGACATATTATCTGTAACGTTAATGAAGCTAGTAAGCGCCACACCGTGTGAGCTATCAACTAACGTCAGCTAGGTAGCATTACAAGCCCCACATTATGGGGTGTGATAGCTGACATTATTTGGATTACTAAGATAACTGAGCGGAGAACTGACGTGTATACGCTCATGTAAACGTGTGAAAAAAATCCTATTGTGTTGATGGAGTAGACGGGCGATGGCACGGCAATTCAGATGTCAGACGTCACAGAGGCGCGTACGGGCGTATCAGATGTGCGCTCAATAAAAAAATAAAAAAAATAAAAAAGATGTGCGCTCAATAATACATGTGCGTGCGTGCGATATTGCTTATTTTTTACTAAGCGCCTGGATAACGTACGTGTATAAGGCCTAGTACATACTCTACGCAAGGAACATGAACGCCAACGCAGATTCGGGACATACGCGAGGTCTTTGCTTACATACTATACGCGCGTTTACCGGCTTTTCGCCCTGTCCGCTAGTTGGCAGCCTAGGCTAATCTGGTTGGAGCGAGTAACCTTAAACCGGAAATGATTACTTCTTTGTGTGTAGTCTGCAATTCTGCAGTTATTGAACAGTATTTACATTTAGCACCTCTAACGGAAACGCGTGGAATTGCACCACACGTTTGCGTCGCGTTACAAAATTTGGACTGCACATTTTGCTACGCAAGAACGCGAGAAACGCCCCCTGCGTTGCTCTTGGCGTCGTTGCGCGCGTTCCTTGCGTAGAGTATGTACCAGGCCTAAGGACGTCTAGACGCACGTGTATATGTACGGACGTGTATATGTAGGGTACAGTAGAAAGTGAGCAGAGACATTTGGGGAGTGGGGGATTCACTTCATTTATAGTCAAATTCCTTGTAGTTGCTGTTGTGGTTAATATTTTCTACGAGCACTGTAACCTAGTTAAGGTTATGTAGTGTTAACATAATTTCATTTATGGTATTTTGTAGGGGGCCTTGAGTGTGCTAGAATGGGGCATTGTTGTTCGTTGACATTTGTTACCTCTATTAAGACATTTTGTGGGTCTAGAAACTTCATCACTCAGCCTGGCCTGGATGTGCACACTTAAGTTATCTCATGGCAATGCCATCACAATCATAGAGGGCATAATTGTATTATGAATATCTGTCGGTCTGTACTACTTGCACTAGACTAGTTCCATTGTTTTCGTCCAGCCTGTAGCTACACTGCCCTTGCAGCGCGTTTCTATGCAGAGCTAGACAGGTAGCTAACAACTTGATATCCTCCAATAAATCACAAGGCTTAACTTTTCTTGAACATGTTTACTGAAAGATTCTTGTTGTGAAAAGACAAATAGCATCAAGAAAATAACTGCCACACCGTGAGTTCAGCTGCGCGACTTGGTCAACTGGGGAAATTTCCTGATTTCCTGCACTTACATGTTGCTAGGTACCAAAAAGATCCATTGGTGGCAGTCTACACAATGTAAAACAACTTTTTTTATGCGTATTATGCAGCCTAGGCTATATATAGGCTTATGTGACGATTCTGACAAATTTATTCTGTTGCAAATGTCTGAATAGGCGATAGGCCTCTTCTTCAATTCAAACTTTAAAACATGGATGTGCTGCAGTAGCTAAATTGTTTTTGAGATATGACACTTGGGCTAAATAAGACAAGTGGCCTAGAAAATTGGTGAAAATTGATTCTGGTGGACCAAAGTTAATGAGGTTAACTGATTTTGCAAGTCCTTCGCTTGAATTGGACGACTGTTGCCTCGTGGATAGCTGCAGACTCAAACTGCAAATGCAAGAGAGATGATAAATTAGCCTAATTCAGAAATGGTAAAAAAATAAAATAATAAAATAATCGCCAATCCAGTGGGTTGCCAGGCTAGGTATGCGAGTGACCAGCCAGGTCAGTTGCAAATCCATTAGGCTGCTAAGCTATAGGCACATGAGTTTACCAGCCTCAGCGAATCAATAGACGGCTTCTCATTTACCACCGCCGGCTTATCAGTTGCTGGATCATTTGCACAGCTTCGAGTAAGATATATGCTCCTCTCAGTAGTCTCATTTTTGGCACTTATTCTGCACCATAAAAGTAAAGGTAAATGGCTAATTAAAGCCCCAGTGACCAATAAGAAAGAAGTTTTGTGGTGACGTTATCGCTCCCCATACGGTCATGGTTGAGTCCGTCCATTGATCGATGATATTAGAAACTACCCCGGTTTTCCCACCCACGCCAATAATGCAATTTTCAACTTTCAAAAGATAAACGGTAGATCAGAAAATTTGAAAAACGAGTTTGAATTGTTAATTTTCCTATTATTTCAAAACATGAAAATTGAAATATTGAATCCAATTTTCAATTTGAGATATATGCATCAGGAAATCAAATTGACGAACCATCTAGCTGTCAACATCCACATTTCTATTTATTTTTTTGAGACATTGAGTGTACAAAGCTATTGATGAGGAGGTTCAGCTAAAGATGAATGCAGCTAAGTACACCGAGATCCTTGAAGAAAACCTGCTCCAGAGCGCTCTGGACCTCAGGACTGGGGTGAAGGTTTACCTTCCAACATGACAACGACCCGAAGCACACAGCCAAGAGAACAAATGAGTGGCTTCGGAGAAAGTCTGTGCATGTCCTTGAGTGGCCCAACCAGAGCCCAGACCTGAATCCAATTGAACATCTGATTGAAAGAGCTGAAAATGGCTGTGTACCGACCAACCTGACGGAGCTTGCAAGGATATGCCAAGAGGAATGGGCAAAAATGTCCAGAAACAAGTGTGCCAAGCTCGTAGCTTCTTTCCCAAGACGCCTTGAAGCTGTAATCGCTGCCAAAGGTGCAGCAACCAAGTATTAGGCTAAGGGTGTGTACAGATATGTAACCCCTAAATAACCTATTTTTGTCAGTGAAATAAAATTGCATATTTTCTAAAAACCTGTTTTCACTTCGTCATTATTGGCTATTGTGTGTAGATGTTTGAGGCAAAAAATGAACTCAATCTATTGTAGTATAAGTCTGTAACGTAATAAAAACGTGGAGAAGGTTGAAAGGGGTGTGCAGACTTTCCGGCTTGACTGTATATCGTTATGGAGTTATTTTCTGTACAATGCAATGAATATTATCTCTTAGCCAAGTTAAATAACGTTATAACTTACATTGGGTAAAAAAATAAATTTAAAACTGGAAGAGCTTGACATTGACACATTAAGAATTGTAACATTGTGTGTCGGCCCTGTTCGGACGGGATAAGTTTTAACTTACGGGGGGGAGGTGCAGGGTGTCCCGCGGATCCTTAAATAGTCTTAAAAAGTCTTAAATTCATTTACCTAAATTAAAGGCCTGAAAAAGTCTTAAATTCATTAAATTGTCTTAAAATGGTCTTAAATTCATTACTCAAAGGTCTTAAAAAATGTACGGGGGGAGAGAACTATTTTTTTAAATTACGCTCCGTTTGTGTTGTGAAGAGGTTCATTTAAATATTGAGATGCGCGAGGAGAGGGCGTGCAGAGAGTGCGAACCACCACTCAGTCGACTCGTGAAGTGACATTTTTTCCTAATACGTTAGCCTGGCTAAATTTACCAGAAAATTGCACACCGGCTCATCCCCCTTCGCTGCAGCTCCACCATGGGGAAGTGCAAATTTAATGCACTGGGGTTGGAGAAACGGCAACTTTTCTCCGTGGCTTAAGTCTGTGCAAGGTAATCCCGACGAAGCAAGGTGCACGTTTTGCAAGAAATCGTTTTAAACTAGGAACCATGGGGATTAAGGCGGTAGAATCCCACATGCAAATGTGAGAAACAGGATTGCCGCAAAAAGCCACCAACAAACCCCAGGGATTTCGCAATTTTGTTCCAGTTGCCTCTGCCGCTGCCGCAGTAGCACAGCCGACAGTCTCAAGTAACCTACGACTAGCTAGCACTTCTAGCACTAACGTTAGCACTTTTCCACCAACTGCAAGTTCAGGCGATCTTCCCGAACAACGTTTGGCTCTACCCCCACGCTACAAGCGGAGGTGCTGTGGACTCTTCACACAGTGGCGAAGCATCAGTCCTATAACGCCAACGAGGGCATGCAGGAGTGTGTACTAATGTGAAATGTTGAAGTAGGAATTTATGATCACTTTTAAGCGCTGTTGTCACTTACTAAGAATATTAAGTACATGGACACCATGCTTGGACATTAGGTTATTGAGCTATTTATTTTGCTGTACAGTTCTGCCTTGCACTTGAAGTAAGCAGAAAGTTTGATGTTCAGTTTCTGTGTAGAAATTATTTTTGACTGATGTGATGTGAGTTAGACAACACTGATTAAGATTGATGTGCTAGCGAGCACTACATTGTTCACAAAAATAATGCTAAATTGTTATTTCAACCACTTTTGCAGACCCCCTCTCCATCTTTGCATGTGCTCTTCAGTAAATGCTCACTGGGGACTAGCTGTTTGTTTCTCAGACACACAAGTGTACTGAGGTATTGTGCTGCAGCCCTGTTTTATTCATTTTAATTTGTATCTAAACGTGTATCTGACTGCTATTTCAGCCACTAAACTTTTATTGAATAAATATGTTCCAAATAATATGTGTCAATCTGCTCATTTAATTCTTTAAAAAAAATATTGCTTAAATCTACTTATATGGTTGGCCACTTTGCTAGTTCTATCAGCAGCTGTCTGCCGTTAGGTCTCACCAACCATATTTTTGTTGTAAATCTCGGTCTTAAATTCCATTCCAAGTGGCATTAAAAAGGTCTTAAAAAGTCTTAAATTTTAACTTGCTGAAACCTGCAGATACCCTGGAGGTGGGATAACGTTAATGTAGCCTAATTATGACCGGAGGATCTCCATTATTTTAGTCCCCGTTGTAACACAATTCTTCCCAGAGTACATTTTTTCCAGTTCCGGGTCCCTTTCTTGACTGTAGCCACCTAGCACTGAACTGTGTCGATATACGCTCTATTCTAACCAGAAATCTATAAGTGCTTTGATAATATTCAATCTATTTGTTCAATTAGACTGTAAATAAACATTATTACCTAGTTCATTACCACCAAACTATATAGTTTGGTGGTATGAACTAGGTAATAATATATAACTATATATTTTGGTGGTTCATACACACACATTATGCTATGTAGAGTAACACGAATGCTTGTAGAGTAACGTAGAGTGTAGACTACGTTGGTTAGGCTCTAGCTAGCCTATGTTTCCTTTCCAGTGAACAGTTTTGTGTTGAGAGCTTTCACATTTATGGCCTACTCAAGTTACACAGCCTAATGTCCGTACTGGCATCGATGGCACCTGACAAGGGTGCTGTGGAAGCAGTGACTGGTGTAATGTTATGTCCCTGGTGGTGCATCGGCAACATTGCGAGGATAAGCTAATTCACTCCCGTCGGACCGGAACTATTCGTTTTATAATTATAAACATTTTGTTCTGTGAAATACGCGTACAAACATACATCTGCAAAGATTCAAAATGAAGCTTCATCCTTTCAAGACCTAGGCCCGGTTTGCATAAAACATCTTAAGGTGGACATAATGTCTCAATTACGACTTACCTATGGCATGATGTAGTTGATTGATGGAAACCATTTTCAGCTAGTTCCATGCTGTCCCTTCTTTTGGACTTACACACGTTGCTAATGCTAGCGCAACTCTATGGTAACCGTAGCATCCAAACGCACTTAAAACTCTCCACAGTGCACCCAAAGCAAATAAAATACGACGACAGTCTATCGGGTTATTTTGAGTGTTTATACCATCATTTTTTAAGTAAAGTGGTATATTTATTTGGATATTGTAGTAATGGATTAGACAGATTGCAAGACGTGTCTTCACCAAGGAGGGTATACGGTATTCAACGGAGCTATAACCAAGAATAATCAATTAATAAGCTACATAACTTTGCTAACGTTACCCAGATAGCATGCTGATATTGGACCACCGAACTGTATCAGACGACACTAACCTAGTCAATTAAAGCCGGACTACGCTGGTCGTTTTTCATCCAGCAATGCGTCAGCGGGGCAATGTTAGTCGTAAATAAGCTGGAGGAGTGAGTTGGCAGCAGTCTGCGAGTGGAGTGAAGCTAGCGCCCAGTAGGGTTGGGTATCGTTTGAATTTTATCGATTCCGGTTCCGGTTCTGCTTATCGATTCCGGTTCTTATCGATTCCGAGTTTCGATTCCAATATGGTAAAAAAAGAGGTCAAATGTTTAGATAACAAAATCTTTATTCTTTTAAGCATTAACTGAACATTAATAAAGTAAATACATACAATAAAAACGTATAATACACAGACGTGCATTAAAAAATAATAACAATAAATAATAAATAAATAATAATAGATAAGGATCTAGAGCAGTGAATTAAACTAACTGCTAGTAGTTTTGGAGAGACTATTTTAGTGTTCTGGTGACAAACACTTTTTGGCCAAGGACATCTCACACTATCAACAAATAAACACCTTGTCCAGAGGTAATTTTAACCGTTAAACAAGCAAATGTAAAAGGGATTATACTCTTGAATCAAGGCATTTCAAGAAGAAAATAATGCTCTAGAAAATATGAAGGGGAAAAAACAATGCTGGCCAAGAATCACACAATTAAATTGTAATCAGAAGTAAATCCACTCCAGCAAGAAAAACATGAGTGAATGTCAAACTGCACTTATTGAACCAAAGGTGAATTGAGCCTTAAGTCTGACCACCTTTAAACCTTGCCTACCTAAATGACGGAGATTCGACAACTGAGAACGGGTGTAGCCCTTTCACCACAAATGCCGTTACCCGCTCTGTGTCACTCCTCAGTTTTCTCTTTGGTCATTTATCCCTTCATTGCCAAAGAGAATGGTGTCTCGTGGCTTGCTGTCCCTGGCTCTACTGGAGGCATGACTGGAGGTGCGTGCGAGGTGCTCGCGCTGGACATTTTGGATTCGGTTCTAATTTGGAACCGAGTTTCGGTTCCCAACCCTAGCGCCCAGTACACTAAGGGTCTTGCAGGTGTTCCAATCCGGCCATTTTGATGACTGCAGAACCGCAGCGCTGGTAAAACCGAGCTGCAAAACAGTTAACGTTAGAAGCCCTCCAGCTGATTCTGCCCAACGTCCCTGTCGGACCCAACGCTATTTGACCTCTCTTAAACCAATGTGCAAGCAGCTAGCAGCCCGACAGCATAGCTAGCCTACGCCGGGATCCCGCTATCTGGGTAGTAAGCTAGCTAACGCTAATGTCTCAGTGTGAGATGAGAGAAAAGCACAATGCCATAGAAATACTCTTTTAGGTCATGCTGTAATAAATTACGGTCCGAACCCCATCTTAACAAGGAAGATAATAACTAACATTATATGATCTATCTGATCACATATCTGATACTTTGCTTGCTAGCTAACGCGTTAGCTTACCAGTCGAGTAGAAAAGTGGGCATCTCTGCGTCGCTTCTCAAGCATGATTTTTTGAGCTCCCTCCAACGACTAAATACCGAACCAAATCGTCTTGCTCCAATTCTTGTCATTAAGGACTGGTACCGGGGTTTCTTAGGTCTAACGTTGCTGGATGAGGGCTCCGGTGGTGGAGTAGGGCGCTTGCTTGGCATCAGATTCCACCATCACTGTCGGGCTAGCTGAATCTGGCAATCAATTGAGACTCCTGATACAGATGTGGGTGTGGTACCAACGCCGTAATACTACGGGCTCAGGAGTTTGTTAGAGCCGGGAACTCTGACGTCTTAAACAGAGAGAAACACTGCACTCTTTTAAGACCTGTATAACTATATTTGTAATGATAAATTCATAATCAATATTTATTTTTAGGGAAAAGCAATACTTTTATTCTGCATCTTTCATCAAGCTCTGTGGATGTATTATATAAAAAATGTTTTTGCCTCCATAAAAATGTTATATCTATAGCATTTAATACAGCAGAGATAGTTGGAGGTACTGTAACCTATTATAGTGCTGTTGTTATATAACTAGCTAAGTAAAGCTAACGTTACTCTTATTGGATTACTGTTTAATACTGCCACAATACTGTTGTTTTATTGTGGCTAGCTTAACAGAGCTCTAATAGCATTGTAGCCTGCATTACGTTATTGTCATTTGATACTTCTTAGGGGGAGGGGGAGGTTTTTTTTTCTCCAGAAATTCAAACGTTTTTTCCGTACTCGCGAATGACACCATACGAGATTCATTCAAAACCAACAATTTAACTTAGGTTTACGTCACAAATTCTTTATCACACTGCAATAATATGCAATTTTTTATATTCATTGGATGAAAAACAATAAAATACAGTTGATGGCGGTATTGCAAAACAGCACGTTGCTTGAATTCATGCCGGTATAGCTAAAATGCCAGTGTACTGCCCAGCCCTAGCCTGTATGAAGGAACGACTTTCCTCTAAATGTTACAATTATATCTCAGTTTTGAAAGAAATGATAGTGTTGTGCAAAATATTTAATGCTTAAATACTGATAACCTGACCATAAGTGTGTTTTATACTTTTATTTCTACAAACTTCAATTCCAAAAAAGTTGGGACAGTGTATAAAATGTAAATAAAGTAAGTAAGTAAGTAAGTAAGTAAGTAAAGTTTATTTATATAGCGTCTTTCACAGCAAGAATGCACAAAACGCTTTACAATACAAATAGAGCATAAGCAAACAACAGATAAAATTACAAGCAAAGCGATAAAATTACAAGCAAAGAAACCATGTAAAAAGATTACAAGAGAATAAAAGTTAAAACAACAATTTTATAAAAACGCTTGTATAAAAAGGTGGGTCTTCAGACATTTTTTAAAAGAAGCTACCGAGTCAGCTGACCTAACAGTGAGGGGGAGATGGTTCCATAATGTTGGAGCTAAAACAGTAAAAGCACGGCCCCCCCTTGTTTTGAGCCTGGATCGGGGAATGTTGAGTAATAATTTGTTGGCTGACCTAAGTAATCTCGGAGCAGTATATGGAGTTATGAGTTGTGAAATATAGTCGGGAGCCATTCCATGGAGGGCTTTAAATGTGATCAGAAGGATTTTGTATTGAATTCTAAAGCGTATGGGGAGCCAGTGTAAGTGGGCCAGGATGGGGGTAATATGCTCCCTTCTTCTGGTGTTTGTTAAGAGCCTAGCTGCCGCATTTTGCACTAACTGAAGACGGGCTATTGAAGACTCATTTGAGCAGGAGAAAACAGAGTTTCCATAGTCAAGGCGAGAAGAAATAAAAGCATGGACAAGTTGTTCTACAATTTTCCTTGGGAGTGCTGGTTTAACTTTGGCTATATTTCTGAGCTGGAAGAAGCATGACTGAATTAATTTGTTGATGTGCTTATCAAATTTTAAATTGTGATCAAAAACAATGCCCAGATTCCTAGCCGATGAGGTAATTTTGCTACCTAACTGCCCAAGGTGCGGACCAATTGCTTTTGCAACTTGATCGGGTCCAATGACCAAAATTTCTGTCTTATCCGTGTTTAATTGTAGGAAGTTAGATGACAGAAGGCAATGATTTGCAAATTGTTACATCCAATTTTTCCCTCCAGTCCACCTCCCTTTCTTTTCTTTCGTTTTCCCATTCCTCATGTTTCATGTCGTGTTTTTCTGTTCACCCTGTCTGTCTAGTTCCATGTTTGTGCAGGCTGGGCATGGTTCCTTGTTTTCTCCCCGCAGTCATTAGCCTATCACTCTCCGCATACATTCAGCACGCCCTTCTATCATTCTATCAGTACTCTCACTTGTTCCCCACTCTATTTAAGCTCCCCAGTTTCATTCACTCACTGCCAGTTTGTTATCTCAGTTCCGTCTTGAGATTCCCCGGCCAGTTTGTTTGTTTGCTTGCTAACCTGTTTGTTTTCTGTTCCTCGCTCCAGCCCGTCCTGCCTGCCTCCCGTTTTGCCTGCTCCTGCCCCGACTCCTGCCCAGCCCTGTTTAGTTCGCCAACCCTGTTTCCAGCCCTTCACCTTAGCTCCCCCTGTTTGTTTGTCTCATCTGTTCCTTGCATTAATAAATACACTCCTTGAGTCTCTGAGTCTTGCATTTGGGGCCAATCCAGTGTTCTGAACCACAACACAAATCCTTTTTGACCTGTATTCAGTGGTAAACAGTACAAAGACAAGATATTTCATGTTTTAACAAATCAACTTTATTGTTTTTTGTAAATATACGCTCATTATAAATTTGATGCCTGCAACATCCTAAAAAAGTTGCGACAGGGTTATCACCTTCAGGGTTAGACACTTCGATTTTTTTCCCACTGGCCACCCGGGCCACCAGGCCAATGAATTTAGTGGCCCAGATGGGATTTTTGGTGGCCCAAACATATTAGATAGCCTAGAGATAAAGTTAAGTTTATGCAGTAAGTTACACTACTAACTACTGAGATAACATGAGCAAAGTTAGCTGGTTCAATTCACGTAAAATCGACAATTAAGGAAACCGAAACTTCTTTGTCACTCGAATAGCATGCAGTCTCACAGATTTTTGTGGATTTCAAGGAGCCCAGGGAACGATATGAATAAGGGAATTCCACTCTTCACCATATAATATGCCAACTTGCCAAGTTGAATATTCTGAGGATCCGGTCTTGTTGTACTGCGTCTATGCGCCTGATTTACTGGTTCATTTTCTCTGACAAATTGCAGTGACCATTACAGCAACACAACGGTCATTTTGTGTGCTTTTGCCGTGCATTTGGACGTGATGCTTTCGGTTGGTTTGTTGTTTCCGATGTAAAAACTGCTGAACTTTTATGCAAGATGGGGAACTGTCTACAGGCACGGCAGTAGCTGCATCATATCACTGGCCTGTGCGTAGTTTAATAAAGAAAATCGCATACTTCTCCAAGCAATTAAAAAGTTTTTATTTTAAAGTCACCAACATGTTTCGGGCAGTATGCCTTCATCAGTGCGCAGTGTAGTTTTTTAAAATCTGAATGGGCCGCTATTCAGCACCTTTTTTTGGGGTGTGCGTTCTTAACCATCTTCTCACTCGTAGTTGTCTAGATTTTTGTTTCTCAAACCCGTGCAGATGCTGTGCATGTAACGTATTTTTTTCTGCACAAATAAATACAATTGCTTTTTTATTGTGGCATGTAACTTCTGAAAACATAATCACTTTGACAGAGAAAGTTGAGTGGCCCACTTGGGCCACCAGTGCTGCAGTTCTGCTGGCCACATTGTAACTTCTGGTGGCCCTGGGCCACTGGGCCATGTTTATGTCAATCCCTGACCTTTCCTTTTAACAACACTCAGTAATCTTTTGGGAACTGAGGACACTAATTGTTGTAGTTTTGAAAGCAAATTTTTTCCCATTCTTGCTTGATATAAGACTTCAGCTGCTCAACAGTCTGGGGTCTCCATTGTCGTATTTTGCGCTTCATAATGCGCCACACGTTTTCAATGGGAGACAGGTCTGAACCAAGGGGCCAAGACTGGGCTTTCGTTTTGAAGCTCACTTCCTGGTTGGGCTGGGAGCGGCCATTGTGCTGTTGCTCACTAGCGCCACTGCGGTTGGCTCCAGTATAGGTCTTTCACCATGTAAGTCAATGGCAGCAATGTGGTCAAAATACTCAGTCAATACATTTTTCCCACAAAAAAATGTAATTGCAATAGGTGCCTTTCCTTCATCTAATGCTTCTGCTTGTGATGATTTTTTTAAATATTGTGTCGTTTGGACAGGGTATTAACATTTGTTCAGGACCAATCAGAGGGACAGGATGAGTCCTGGGGTCACTGGCATAGATAGGTTCTATAGGGTTCTCACTGCCCTCACTCGGAGGGGCGGAACCAGAAGGGGGAGACAACAATCATTGGTCTAAAACGCGCCCTGGCGTCTTGGGACCTTTATACAGTCTATGCTTGGGACAGGGAGACACGCTGTATTAAGTTGATGGAGAACTTAGAGAATCTCTTAGTAGCCTACTGTGAACAAGCTGTTGTTTTGTGGACGCAGTTCATAACATAATAAATTGACTGCCTTGTCACTCATCTTCAACATGTTTGTCATCACATATTCATTTTGGAGCAAGCTATGATGCGTCTACTACGGAAAAGAAATACTGTTCCGTGAGCTGAGAGACAGCAGGGGATGTTGCAGCTACACTAAAGGCCCAGCGTCTCGGAGCAAGCAGCCAAACAAACTGGTTAAGTATCTGAAATCAATTGCTCCATACCTGTATAACCTTATCAATTTAGATATTAATTTAGCTATTCCACCCCCTCCCGTACGCAATAGCCATACTCCCGCTTAGCAATGCTGGGTTAGCTAGCTAGCAAGCTAACGATAGCTCAGGGCAAGTCATTTTAACATTTAGCTAGCAAGCTAACTTTTTTGGTATAGTTGGTATAGGACTTTTAAAGCAAGCTAACTATAGCTTATGGAAAGCCCTTTTAATTGAACAGTTATTTGACTTCCTTAACCCTTGTATTATGTTTACATTTTATGATGCTATTTATGTTTGCGGTCAAATTGACCCCAGAAGTTTAAAATAACTCAAAACTATTGTAATAGAAACATTTTGACACTTTCTGCATCACATTTTGTGTGTCTTCCAATTGACTAGCCTTTTATCCCTAAGTATTAAAATTCATCTGTGATGAAACATCTAATTTTAGAGCCTGAGGTAATGAACGTTTGTGAAGTTTAAAACCTATATGGGAAAGTGCCACCAGAATTACCTACAAAAAATCAGAGTTAAAAACGAATAAAGGTTGTATATTTTCTTACATTTTATACAGCTACTCCACCAATGCCGCCACACAACACCTTTTATACAAAGTTGGTATAGGAATTTTAAAAATATAGCATTTATATTATATATATATATTTATCGTGTGTTTACTATTTAATCCCAACAAATTAGGAAAAAATCACAGTGTCAAGATGAAAAAATAAGGTTAACTGGTTTTTAAGAGACGTCAAACATTGAATTGGCCCGGAACATAATACGAGGGTTAAAGTCATCCTTGCTGGCTGGCCATATAAGTTCACTAGCTAGCTACCGTGATTGGCTTGCTAACGTTACTAACGTTAGCCAGCTGCTCCAACTAGAACCATTTCTACACCTGGATAATTTTTTTTTTCGGTCCCAAAAATTAAGAAAATGTGCGGGGAATCGAGCCAAAGTGTTAGTGGTATGTTTGTACTGACTCAATACGAGGATGTTTAAAATAAAACCAGTAATTTATCGGAAAAGAATACAGAGTCTTTGTAAATGTTTGCAATGTTTGTGATTAGATTACAGGATGCAGATGAAAGTTAATGCCAGCTACGATGTAATGTAGGCTACTATGCTTTAGCTAGCGTGTGAACCCACTAACCTACAATGCTGACTTTATCTGGAACAGTTTTCAGCACGGGGTTTCATGCTGCGGAAAACTGTGATAGACTGCTCTGTCACAGTCGAGTTAATTAGCAGTTAGCCAAAAAGACGGTGGTGGTTTGCTCATTTAAGACTATGGGGACAGCTTGCTACCTTTCTAGCGGCCCTAGGGACATTTATAATAAAATTAGTCTTGTCAAAATAACATATGTGATTGATTGACCGTCAATATAGTTGATGGCAATAGCGTTACCCTATGTTCGTCCGTATGTGATGCAGTTCGTCAAGCTTGGCTACCGAGCTCAGCTGGTAGGCTATGCTATCTAGCTAATCAAATTAGCTGATTTAGCTGAATATAAATTGAAGATAACTAAATGAACGTTAATTATGTGACAAATACCACACATTCAATGCAAATAAATTACACAGTAAAATCGAGGATGAATTACAATTAGCAACTTAAGGAAGTTTACCGCGAGTTCATTTTGCAAAATGGTGGGTTTGGTCAGGTCATGGGCTTCTCCCACAGAACTGCTTCTCCACCCCGAACTGTCAATCATCCTGTGCCTGGACCATGAAGACGAAGACCATATCCGGGTTGACCCTGCTCCTGACATCGTCACTTCGGCTCCATGGAGCAGACGCAGTTTGTACAAACGGGCGGCGAAAAAGACTTCCGGAGCTTCAATTTGGTTTTTACGAGGCCATGGGAAGGCAATCGGTGACGTCACAGTGACTTTGTCCATATTTTTATACAGTCTATGGTCTGAACTGCAGGCAGGCCAGTCTAGCACCCGCACTCTCTGACTACAAAGCCACGCTGTTGTAACACATGCAGAATGTGCATTGTCTTGCTGAAATAAGCAGGGACGTCCCTGAAAACACGTCCTAAAAAGACGTTAACTACCACTGCTACGCAGATGACACACAACTTTATATATCAGTTAAGCCAGGTGAAGTCGACCAGTTGTCTAATCTAGAGACCTGTCTCAAAGATGTAAAGGCCTGGATGACCCAAAATTTCCTCTTCTTGAACTCAGATAAGA
This sequence comes from Synaphobranchus kaupii, assembly GCA_029718625.1. Classification (NCBI taxonomy): domain Eukaryota; kingdom Metazoa; phylum Chordata; class Actinopteri; order Anguilliformes; family Synaphobranchidae; genus Synaphobranchus; species Synaphobranchus kaupii. The sequence continues at coordinate 10,684,807 of CM056399.1, forward strand.
CTGAGATATTAGTATTAGGTCCCAAATCCCTTCGAGATAAATTCTTACAGCTTCCCTTAAATTTAGAAAAAATGGTTCATGCCTTTGTAACCTCTCGACTAGATTACTGCAATGCATTATTGTCTGGTTGCACTGGCTCAGCCCTGAATCGTCTCCAACTCGTACAGAATGCAGCTGCTAGGGTTCTTACTAGAACCAAGAAATGGGAGCATATCAGCCCGGTGCTCAAAACTCTTCATTGGCTGCCTGTCAAATTCAGAATTGACTACAAGATTTTACTTCTAGCGTTTAAAGCTTTAAATGGCTTGGCCCCTGAATATCTTAGTGACTTACTCATTCCTTACTGTCCTCCTAGATTACTTTGCTCTCAAAGTGCTGGCTATTTGAAAATTCCTATTATATCTAAAATTACAATGGGTGGCAGAGCTTTCTCTTACAGAGCTCCTTTCTTATGGAATAATCTTCCCATGTATGTTTGGGCTTCAGACACACTTTCTGTCTTTAAGTGTAGGCTAAAAACGTACCTCTTTAGTTAATCCTATAGTTAAGGATGTCGGGGGGGGCTAACCTTCTCTTTTCCTCTCTCACCCTGAGCTGCAGATTACTCCGGCCCATCCCCCTCTCACCCTGAGTTTGCAGACTGCTCCAGTTATGCCCCTCACCCTGAGTTTGCAGACTGCTCCAGTTATGCCCCTCACCCTGAGTTTGCAGACTGCTTCGGACCTGCCCCTCCTTTGGTTTTTCCTCCCGACTTCACGCAACCAGAGTCCCAGATGCATCACCCCGCCCCTTTGAACTGATTATTGAATTGACTATTACCATTCAGTCCACCTTTAGTCTAAACCGGGCCGGCCAGCGAAGGATGGGCACCCCCTCTCTAGCCAGGTTCCTTCCGAGATTTCTTCCCACTGAGGAGTTTTTTCTCCCCTACCAGGGAGTTTTTTTACCTCATTTTGCTGGTTGGGGGCTAAGGCCTGGTTTTTTGCTCAATTTTCCTTCTGTTTCCCTGTGCAGCGTCTTTGTGACAGTTCTCTGTAAAAAGCGCTATACAAATAAAATTGAATTCAATTCAATTCAATTGAAAAATACATCATTTAGATGGCAGCATTGCTGGCAAAATGCATATCTACCCTTCAGTGTTAATGGTGCCTTCACAGATGTGTAAGTTACCCATGCCATGGGCACTAACACACACATCGGGATGGCCCTTTTCCTCTTTGGCCCGGACAACACGACGTCCATTATTTCCAAAAACAATTTGAAAGGTGGACTCGTCAGACCACAGCACACATTTCCACTTTGCGTCAGTCCATCTCAGACGAGCTCGAGCCCAGAGAAGTCGGCAGCGTTTCTGGATGTTGTTCATATACGGCTTATGCTTTGCGTAGTAGAGTCTTAACTTGCATTTGTAGATGCAGCAACAAACTGTGTTTACTGACAATGGTTTTCCAAAGTATTCCCGAGCCCATGTGGTTATATTCATTACCGAAGCATATCGGTTTTTAATGCAGTGCCATCTGAGGGATCGACGGTCACGGGCATTCAATATTGGTTTTCTGCCTTGCCCTTTACCCACGGAGATTTCTCCAGATTCTCTGAATCTTTTAAGAATATTATGGATAGATGGTGAAATCCCTAAATTTCTTGAAATCGTTCGTTGAGAAACGTTGTTCTTAAACTGTTGGACTATTCGCTCACGCAGTTTTTCGCAAAGTGGCCAACCTCAACCCGTCCTTGCTCGTAAACACCCGAGCCTTTGTGGATGTTCCTTTTATACCCAGTCATGATAGCATCACCTGTTTCCTATTCACCTGTTTACCTGTGGAATGTTTTTTGAACATTCCATAACCTTCCCAGTCTTATGTTGCCCCTGTCCCAACTTTTTTGGAACGTGTTGCAGGCATCAAATTCGGAATTAGCGTATATTTACAAAAATCAATAAAGTTGATAAGGTAAAACATTAAATATCTTTTCTTTGTACTGTTGATGAAATATATGTAAAACATACTGTCCCAACCTTTTTGGAATTGGGGTTTGTATTCATTTTTAATTGTTTATATTTGTGGAAGACAAAGATGCAAAGCAAATTTCAGTAAAAGCTATCGCACAAAAACTCACCTTTGCTGCCTCTCCAAAGTGTTCAGTGATGCGTTTTTTTATTTTCTCATTTCGGTGCAGTACACATGCCTGTTTTTCTCTTCTGTCTTTCTCCCAAGGATCCTGAACATTAATGTTAAATTTGAAATATTAAATATTTCTTATTAAATATTCAATATTTACTTATCTACTTACCTCAATATTAGGGTCTATTCCAAGGTCCTCATTTGTGACTTTATCATTCCTGGTAAAATCAGAAAAATCATTCAAAACATGATAGGCCTGTCTTCAGGTGTACAAAATATTTCTAAAGGAATTAATAATGTAGCAGCTAACCGTTTGATCTCTGCCGTGTTGACGTCATCAGTTTTGGTGGCGACGAAGGTGATATTGTGACACACTCCTCCAGCAATGGTTCTCAATGATTTCTCAAAGATCTCATTGGGAGATTTCTCAGACAAAAAACGGTTTTTTTCATTTACAATCCAGACAGAGGAGCACTGGCTGAGACACTGTTGGATTTTAAAATGATTTGGTCAGTTTCAGCATTGCCCTTGGAAGTAGGAACCCGTTGGCTAGACCTGAATGTGCTCTTAGCTGCCCCCTAAACTGACACAGTGCAGTGTTGATGGTATGGGCTCATTAAAGGAAGCCTTACATACTATTTTGGGGTAAGGAAAACAATATTTTTCTAAATGGGTGAACTATCCCTTTAATACAACTGGACAATCCAAATACATGGAATTCAGTAACAGATTAAACCATGAAACACTGACAGTACCTCTTTCCACATCTCGCTTCTTTGTTTATTGACATCTCCACCCCCAGGCATGTCCACCAGCACAATCCGCTCTGGGAGAGCTGGTGACTGAGGCAAGGTGATGGTGACTTTCTTCACAAGAGGCCATGAGGACAGATTTTCTTCGTCACTCCGAATGTAGCATTTAATGCTTTCAGACAGTTCTTTGGCCTGTAGAGAAGTTTTAGGAGCTTGTATATTCATGAAAATACACTGAAATATATCATTTTTGCATAAAGAGGAGAAACCAAAATATGCAGTTAACCTGTCAAAAAGAAGATCTCCATTCACTCTGAGGTTAAAAAGTATTATTGTACATAAGACTCACAGTGTCATGTGTCAGAGTCTTCCTTTCTTTGTCTGGAATCTCAGGAAAGTCTCTGGCTCCCACCAATTCCCTGTACTTTTTCTTCAGTCCTTCTTCTCCATAAATGGCTCTAATCTTTTCTTTTGCCATTTGGACCATTTCACCATCTTCTGCATTCTCTGCTGCCATGTTTTCTGGGTCCTTTTCATTTTTGAGTAATTCTACCAGGAATTGTAGTTCTAAGTTCCATTCCTGAAGCAATAATTTCTTAATCATCAACATGTATTATCATTATACCTGCATCTAAGAGTGCATAGATACTAGTGTGGATCTATTTATGTGAACCAGTCATGGTCAAGTTGGTATGTAGCATTCATGTTAATGCTTGAGTTTTCTATTTCTTTATGGCTTATATCCATCATAACTGTATGAAGATTGCTATGCCATAATTAATTTCCTGTTTTGTGTTCATCTGCTTACCTTTCTGCTGATGAATTCAATATCAGCCTTGTATTTCTTGGAACCAGTATTTGCTTGCACATGCACAAAGACTGAAGTGCAGGCTTCCACGCTTTCCGAAGGCAGAATGTTTTTCTTAACAATTGCGTTAATCAATGAGCTCTTCCCTGCTCCCGTTTTCCCAAAGAGTCCGATGTAAATTTTCTCTTTTGGGCTGTGTTCTTTTAAATCTGAGATCTTCAGTCTGCAGGGATAGGACACACGTCTGCATTGGACAGATACAACAACTTTGGGCTTGCCTAATAAGCAATGTCAAAAAATTAAGAATTGCGTAAATGCTGTGACCACACCACTTGAGTTAAACAAAATACTGTACAGCTGGCATTGACAAGGAGCAGTAATATATTCAAAACATGTTAATTGATCGCAGGATTACATTGACTTCATATTTTGAACAAGCCTCTGTTTAAGTATTTTCACTTCAAATGAATTAAAAAATAAAAGTATAAATTGTTATGGGGCTGCTGTATGACTCATTCAGTTAAGGCACCACACTGTGGTACATGGATGAGCTTCACAGCCTCATATCGAATTTAGACCGTGCCCGTTCCAACTACTCCATAGTGATTGCATTGTGATTGCTTCAACTAGGTATGGGAGGGTTCAGTCGGTTAGGGATCTGCGTTTCATCACTATCTAGCTGCTGGTCGATCAGACGACTGTGGACTGCATGCTAAAGCCTCCTATAAAAGGTCTTCCTCCGACTCTGCTTTATGAGCTTAGCTTAGTCTGTGGTGTGAAAAGAAGCAGCTGGTGACACCATCTGCACTTGCGGATAATTGGACATTTCAAATTAAGGTGGGAATTGGATATGTACAGGCCCATACTGGATGCAAAATGTAAATATAAAAAAGTGAATTAATAAATTAAATCTAAATTGGTTTAAAGCACAATGACGTTTTACTTTAGCTCTTCCAGAAATGACTTGCTCGCTTCCTCTGTGCTGGTAACATCTTTGAGTTTGTTGTGAACCTGAGATATGGCTGATATGGCTTTGTCTTTGCCTGTTAAGAAACAGTGTGAATCGCTGTGAAAAACATGCATTAAACAGTTGACTTTTACACATCATGACTGCATGGCACTGATACTGAACAAGTGTTCCAACAGTAAAGGGCTCTGATGTGAGGTGCATTTTGCAGCCATGGGTGGAGAAATGTTTTGAAAATAAATTAATTACAGTGTACAGATTTCCTTATGCTTTTTAAAGATATCTTTCATTTAAACTCCAATAAGAACAGGACCTTAATGTATTTCAGATTCTTTGTATTATTGGTAAAAATGACACCAATAACACATTCAAGTAAATGTGGCTTTTTCTAAAATGTAGGTAACAGTTTTTAACAAATTTGCAAAAGACTGTAAAAATTAAATGTTTGGGACATTTTTTGAATATCCAAAACATTTTTTAATCCAATTTCAGTATATACTCATTTTTGATCTAGCATAGTGCCCTTGAATAAGTACTAATATCAGATGTAAAGGCTGTAAGTTAGTTCACTATGAGGTACTGTAGATTATGGAAGAAAAGGTAAAGACACTCACAAACTGAGAAATGTTTTTCTGTCTCAGTTGGAAACACAGGCTGTCTCTTCACGTTCCTCCTCTTTGGTAAAATAGAAGGAATTATAATTTCATCGTACTTCCTTTTACCTTTCTCAGGAGCTGGAACAGGGTATGTGTGTTCGGGGGTGGGGGGATGTGGAAGAAAAAGGTTTGTGTTGTTATGAAAATAATTCTGAACATCATATAACAGACACCTAACATATATTCACATAAATTAGTGACGGACACTGCAAGCACTTGCCACAATGATAAGCATTTACCACACAAAAGTTAATTTACACTATACTATATTAGCATGCTCTAAAGAATCCAACACTCTAAGGCTACATTCACACTCTGACCCAAATCCATTTTTTTCCCCCCTTATGTGACAAAATCTATTCCGATTTGGGCCACATTCAAATGTGGTCCTAAATCCGGTACATATCCGATTTGTGGCAATGCGACCTCAGTCTGAACAGTCATATCAGAATTCATGTGACTTTTACAGCCTAGCTCACTCACTTTTGTAGAGGTTAGGTTATCAACCTATGTTTAATATTAAATTAATCATATGTTGTCATTTATATACGTGGTAAATGTGCAGGGCAGTGGACCTTTTTTGGTACAAACAATACACCATAACTTTTGGAAGTAGGCTATGTTTTTTATGTCATTTGCGGACAGCTACATTAACTGTTTTGTGATTTAAAATAATATTAACTGTCCATATTATTGTCCTGGTTTGTTGCACCGTATTGTTTTTTCAGGTTTTTTTTTTTTTAACCCATTCTTCATGGTTTTTTCATGTAACTAGCTTACTGCTTACCGAGCGGTTGTCAGTCCAATAACGTGTCAATGGTCCAATCTAAAGGTGCACAGTTATATTATAGCTATTTATGATACATATAAAATAGCTGACACAACATCTGTTCACCACGTAAACAGATCTTGTGTCAGCTGTTTTATATGTATTATAAATATTATATTGACTGGCCTCACTTGCCAAATGGCCGTGCGCTCTCTTTTTTGAACTCGCCCATCCTCAGAATCACTTGCCCAGGTGAGCGGGGGAGGTTAATTTCATGCCTTGCTTGTGTTTCAGTGAAACCGTCCACATCGCGGTCCCACCACTCCTGGCTCCGATCTCACGTCCGTGAGTCCCTCTGCACAGAAGTAGCAGCCTATGAGACGCCGTTGTGGACAAAAGTCATTTGAAAAACACGAGAGGAAACTCGCAATGTTTGCATGAGAGAGATTGTGTTACCTTGTGAGAAAGGTCACCCAGCTAGAGCAATTGACCCTTCGCTAAGCCCCGCCCCCCTTAGTAACTGTTGCTATGCTATGCTGCTATGCTATACTATCCTCATCCACATTCCTGCTCTAACCTCTCCCCCTCTCAATCTTTCCATTTCCCTAGGGGACACTCCACTGACCCCAACACCCTGTGCCAGGAACCTCGGAGTGGTGATGGACAACAGGCTGTCCCTCTCCGAGAACATCGCAGTGGTAACCCGGGCGTGCAGGTTCTTCCTGTACAACATCAGGAGAATCCGCCCTTTCCTCACCACCCACTCAACCCAGCTCCTGGTCCAAGCGATGGTGCTGTCCCGCCTAGACTACTGCAACTCTCTCCTGGCTGGCCTGCCAGCATCGGCCATCAGACCCCTTCAGCTTATCCAGAACGCAGCAGTGCGCCTGGTCTTCAACCTCCCCCGACACTCCCATGTCATCCCCCTGCTCATTGACCTCCACTGGCTACCTGTGATGGCTCGCATCAAATTCAAAACATCAGTGCTCGCCTTCCAGGCAGTCCGAGGATCAGCCCCTCCATACCTCCAAAAGCTCATCAGACCCTACACACCTACCAGATCCCTGCGTTCCGCCTCCTCAGGACGACTGGTACCCCCCCCCACTTCATACTAGCACCCGGTCTTGACGTCTGTCTGTCCTGGCCCCACGGTGGTGGAATGAGCTCCCCGTGGAGGTCAGAACAACAGAAAGTCTGACCGCCTTCAAGCGCAGATTGAAGACTCACCTCTTTAAGCTGCACCTCTCTCCACCCCTCCCTACCTCCTTGTGACCTCCCTTGATTGTGTTTTATAAATCCTTGTTTAAGTGGTTCAAGCTTCTAGTTTAATACTTGTAAGGTTACTGTTGTGCACGCCAATGATTGATATCGTGTGGTCCCCCCCCCCCCCAAAAAAAAATAAAAAAATTTAAAAAATCATACTGACTGCGCCTGGTGTTTGAATTCGTATTTACCTTTTAGGGTTGTTTTAACGCACTTGTTTCAGGTTGGAAAATGCACTAATGTACGTCGCTCTGGATAAGAGCGTCTGCCAAATGTCTAAAATGTAAATGTAAATGCTATGTCCGTCAAGCTTTCTGTGTCCGTCAAAGCAAACATGGCATTCTCAGCCATGAAAGTAGGCTACTGCCCTTTTGGAAAAATGGTAACTTTAGGAACTTTTGGAAAATTGATCTTTCATTTCATATTTTCTAGTGTAATTTAAATGCTAGCTGAAATGATTCAATGTAGATTTTATGATGCTAGGCAGCATTATGTCCATCACAGCGTGCTGTCTCATTTGCTAGATAGTTACCACAGTGACAGTGGAAACCTAACGTAACAGACATCAGCAGAGGGACTAGCTGGCTTGGCATCAAAGCATATCTCATTCATGAAGACGTTATTATAAGCATAACATGGAGTCTGGTAACGTTAATATTATTCAACGTTAGCAAATGTTAGTGTTTTAAAAATATATCTGCAAACACAAACATATGGTCTTTTATATTAGTAAGCTAACCAAACGTCCAAATAAGTCCAGTTTCAGCACAGTAGCTAAGTCACTGGTAACTAGCCAGGTAATGTTAGTTGCGCTCACTTTGGCTTTAAAATGCCTAGTTACAACAGTACAGTATTGATTTCACGCTACGGAAGTGGACATTCCTTTGTATTAAAGGAGCTATATGTAACAAATTTACTGTACTAAATCATAAAATTAACATGATATGTCATCAGAGATTAACGAAACATGCCAAGTTGAAATACTGGCTTCTCCGACAACAATGCTACAGCCAGTATGTTTCCAGAAATTTCCATTCCGGGTCGGAACATCTGTATTTGTTTTGGCCTGTGTGATTCACTATTCTCCGATTTGACTCCGCCCACTGCCTATTACGAACAACCAGATGTACTCCGGCACTCCGACAGCCGATTTACGAATGCCTAAGCTAAGTTCAACATCATTTAGCTAGCTGGCTAAAGATTTAAATATATATACAGTACTGTGCAAATGTCTTAGGCACCCTAGATTTTTTATCTTGATTTTTTCTAAATGTTTATTTTTTGTCTTCTTCTCTAGTGTGTCAGTAGAAAAGAGCAAATTGTAGATTTCCAAACATTGATTTTCCAAAAACTTAATTGAACTTTCGTCAGAGAAAAGAAGAACAAGGAGTTCTGCAACAGATGGTATGGTCTCCACAGAGGCCTGTTCTCAACATCACCAAGGCTGTCTGGGATTACCTGGACAGACAGAAGCAAGCGAGACTGCCAAAGTCTGCAGAAGAACAGTGGCAAGTTCTCCAAAATGCTTGGAACAATCTACCAGCTGATTTTCTTATAAAACTGAACAACAGTGTACCTAAGAGAGTTGATGCTGTTTTAAAGGGAAAGGGTGGTCACACCAAATATTGATTTGATTCCGTTTTTTATTGTTTACTGTTCTTTATAGTCAATTGTTTGATATTTAGAAACTTTTAATTTAATTATTTTTTAAAGAATTTTCGCCTTACAGATTTTCTTTACATGTGCCTAAGACTTGTGCACAGTACTGTATATATATATATATATATATATATATACAGTCAAGCCGGAAAGTCTCCCCACCCCTTTCACCTTCTCCACGTTTTATTACGTTACAGACTTATACTACAATAGATTGAGTTCATTTTTTGCCTCAAACATCTACACACAATAGCCAATAATGACGAAGTGAAAACAGGTTTTTAGAAAATATGCAATTTTATTTTACTGACAAAAATAGGTTATTTAGGGGTTACATATCTGTACACACCCTTAGCCTAATACTTGATTGCTGCACCTTTGGCAGCGATTACAGCTTCAAGGCATCTTGGGAAAGAAGCTACGAGCTTGGCACACTTGTTTCTGGACATTTTTGCCCATTCCTCTTGGCATATCCTTGCAAGCTCCGTCAGGTTGGATGGGGAGCGTCGGTACACAGCCATTTTCAGCTCTTTCCACAGATGTTGGATTCAGGTTGGATTCAGGTCTGGGCTCTGGCTGGGCCACTCAAGGACATCCACAGACCTTCTCCGAAGTCACTCCTTTGTTCTCTTGGCTGTGTGCTTCGGGTTGTTGTCATGTTGGAAGGTAAACCTTCGCCCCAGTCTGAGGTCCAGAGTGCTCTGGAGCAGGTTTTCTTCAAGGATCTCGGTGTACTTAGCTGCATTCATCTTTCCCTCTATCAGGACTAGTCGCCCCATTCCCGCTGCTGAAAAACATCCCCACATCATGATGCTGCCACCGCCATGCTTCACTGTAGGGATGGTATTAGCCAGGTGATGAGCGGTGCCTGGTTTCCTCCAGATGTGACGCTTGGTATTCAGGCCAAAAAGTTCCATTTTGGTTTCATCAGACCAGAGAACCTTGATTCTCATGGTTTGAGAGTCCTCTAGGTGCCTTTTGGCAAACTCCAAGCGGGCTGTGATGTGCCTTTTACTAAGGAGGGGCTTCCGTCTGGCCACTACCATAAAGGCCTGATTGGTGGAGTGCTGCCTGGATGGTTGATCTTCTGAAAGGTTCTCCCATCTCCACAAGGATACGCTGGAGCTCTGTCAGAGTGACCCTCGGGTTCCTGCTCACCTCCCTGGCCAAGGCCCGTCTTCCCCGATTGCTCAGTTTGGCCGGGCGGCCAGGTCTAGGAAGATTCTTAGTGGTTCCAAACTTCTTCCATTTACGAATGATGGTGGCCACTGTGCTCTTTGGGACCTGTAAAGCTGCAGAGATTTTTCCGTACCCTTCTCCAGATCTATGCCTTGACACAATCCTGTTTCTGAGGTCTGCAGATAATTCCTTTGACCCCATGGCTTGGAGTTTGCTCTGACATGCACTGTCAACTGTGGGACCTTATATAGGCAGGTGTTGGCAATCCCCAATCATGTCCAATCAATTGAATTCATCACAGTTGGACTCCAATTAAGTTGTAGAAACATCTCAAGCAGTATCAGTGGAAACAAAATGCACCTCAGCTCACTTTTGGGTGTCATATCAAAGGGTGTGCACACTTGTGTACATATGATATTTTACATTTAGATTTTTTATAAATTAGCCCAAATGTCTAAAAACCTGTTTTCACTTTGTCATTATTGGCTATTTTGTGTAGAATTTTGAGACAAAAAATTAACTCAATCTATTGTAGAATATGTCTGTAACGTAATAAAACGTGGAGAAGGTGAAAGGGGTGGGGAGACTTTCCGGCTTGACTGTATATATATATATATATATATATATATATATATATATATATATATATATATATATGTATATAGTTACTAGCTAAACATACCACTAATGTTAGCTTATATCTGTGTGACCGTAAACATAGCCAGCCATGCATCTAGCTAGCATTGACAGAGTTATAAAAAATGCACATGAGCTGGTTTATAATTTGTAACCAATAAATAAATTGGTAACGTATACATTAGCTGATCAACTTACAGTGTAGGACTCGTCGTCGCTTGTCATTGTCAAAATAGAATAAGCTCGTCTCAAAATATAATGTTGCGCTCGGCTCGTCTTGCACTCGCCTTCGTTCAGTGTCCTCAACCTGGCAACCCGCCTGAGCTTTGAGTCTGGGGAGGAGGGGGTGGGCGGATCCAATATTGTGAATTTGGACTGCAGTACCCATTTTAAATGCTCGGTGTCAATGTTACATATAGCTCCTTTAAATACAAATTCTGTCAATTTACATTTGAGGTGAGATTAAATTTACCAAATGAAATGGCTCAAGCTAGAGTTTGATATAATTTCACAAATCTAGTAAATGTTCCAATACTTTGCTATTTAGTGGCCATTACGTTATTGCATTATTCATGTTTTTAGTTTACCAACATTTTAGTTGGAGGTGGTCGGCATGTAACTGCAGCTCCACTATCAGCAGTTGCACAGACAGCAGCAACAGGTGTTTGGGTAACGTTACTTGGGACTTGGCTTCCCACTAACAAATTGCGGGAATAACATGTTTGTTAGAGAACAGTGATTTTAATTCCTTCTTTTTAAGTTTAATTTATTGTGTCCCTTTATAGATAGAGCTAACGTACACAGTAGCTATAACAGCTGACGTCTGTTACGGATAGCCAAAGCTAAGGATGCGATTAACGTTGCATTGTTAGACCACGGAAACCAGTGAAATAGATTTTGATATATTTTAAGTCAATTGGCTACCATTGTGTATCTAGTTTCTTTTTTCAGTTATGGTTAGGCTATGATTGGACTAGCGCCACTTGGAGGAGGGGTTTAGCGAAGGGTCAATTGAAACCCTGCGAAAGTTATTGAAGATTGCGTTAGATTAGTGCCACTAAAAAATAAGAATTGATCTGACATTGAAAAAAAAATTGATACTGAAAGAAAAAAAAATTGATTGGTAATAATTACACTGCTCAAAGAAATTAAGGGAACACTTAATCATCACAGTGTAACACCAAGTCAGTTAAACTTCTGGGATATCGATCTGTCCAGTTAGGAAGCGTGAACGATTGTGAATCAATTTCACCTGCTTTGGTGCAAATGAAAGTGACAACAGGTGGACAGGGGAGGCAACAGCAAGACAACCCCCAAAAAGGAAATGGTTTTGCAGGTGGTGGCCACAGACCATTTCTCTCTCCTTATCCTTCCTGACTGATTTTTCTCTAGTTTTGCATTTTGCTAGTGCCCTTGTCACTACTGGTACCTGCAGCCCATTCAGGTTGTACAGGTATTCCAGCTCCTCCAGGATGGCACATCCATACGTGCCGTCGCAAGAAGGTTTGCTGTGTCTCCCAACACAGTCTCAAGAGCGTGGAGGAGATACCAGGAGACGGGCCATTACACGAGGAGAGCTGGACAGGGCCGTAGAAGGGCAATAACCCAGCGGCAGGACCGGTATCTGCTCCTTTGTGCGAGGAGGAACAGGAGGAGCACGGCCAGAGCTCTACAAAATGACCTCCAGCAGGCTACTCGTGTGCATGTTTCTGACCAAACTGTCAGAAACAGACTCCATGAGGGTGGCATGAGGGCCCGACGTCCTGTAGTGGGACCTGTGCTCACAGCCCAGCACCATGCAGCTCGATTCGCATTTGCCAGAGAACACCAGAATTGGCCATTGGCGCCCCTTTCTCTTCACAGATGAGAGCAGGTTCACACTGAGCACATGTGACAGACGTGAAAGAGTCTGGAGACGAACATTATGCTGCCTGCAACATCATCCAGCATGACCGGTTTGGTGGTGGGTCAGTGATGGTCTGGGGAGGCATATCCTTCGAGGGTCGCACAAACCTCCACGTGCTAGCCAATGGTACCCTGACTGCTGTTAGGTACCGGGATGAACTCCTCAGACCCATTGTCAGACCTTACGCTGGTGCAGTGGGCCTTGGGTTCCTCCTGGTGCAGTGGGCCTTGGGTTCCTCCTGGTGCAGGACAATGCCCGGCTTCATGTGGCCAGAGCTAAATTTTTCACTTTGATTTTCGGTGTGATTTTGAATCCAGCCCTCGATGGGTTCATGATTTTGGTTTCCATTGACCGTACTTACGTCATTTTGTTCTCGACGAATTACACAATGTAATCAATAAAGATTTTCAACTTGAATATTTTGTTCAGTGAGATCCGTGATGTGTGATTTAAGTGTTCCCTTAATTTCTTTGAGCAGTATATTTTGTATTACCTTTTGAATTTTCTTTGATCAAAAATCAGATTTTCATCTTTGGTTTCTTTCCCTTGCGCGTACAATGTTTTTTTCACTCTCGGTAACGTCATCTTTTTCTTCGGCCGAGTTTTGGCGCCGTCTTTAGGACCTATTTCACGCTGCAGCAGTCCCTCACGCTCAGTCAGTGGGTGGGAGAGAGATGGCTAGCGTTAGCCACAAAGAAATCGCGCACCTCACTGCTGATGAAAATAAACGTTACTTTTACAAAGTAAATTAGCTATTCTACTAGACTGTGATTCGTATTTGCTGCCTAGCAAGCTGCTGGTCGCACTTGGTTCCGCTGAAAACCTACCAAAATTAGCTTCTGGTGACCTGATCCACAATCCGTCTCTCTACTAATGTTAGAGTCCCTGAAGGCTTACAAAAGGACAGATATGCCTAACGTACAATTGTAGTCAGTATGGGTTTATAATTATAATGTGTAGCACGTTATTTTGTGTTATCACAGTTATCTGTTTAATGTAGACGGTGATATATGGCTGCCAAATGCTAGCGAGCTTAACCAAGCTTTGATTTCGCTTTATTTAAGCCTAATAAAGCCCTGTCCAGACGGGATAAGTTTCACCAGGGGAGGTCAGGTAAAGTAATTTTCACCAGGGTAATTCAGTAATTTTATTTACGTCCGGAACGACCATGTCAGTGATTATTACCGGGCACGTGAATAATAATTCCGGCTGTTTCTCAGCGAACTCCGAGGTCCGAATTACACTGAATTGGTGCGAATTACAATGATTTTTGACGGTACATTTTTATTGTAATACTTCCCATTTCCTGCTTTATATTGCGTGCAAACTCAGTGCGATCGCAGTGGCATTTCTATCGTAGCCGACTGTGTATTCTTTTTCTTTTATTATGTGCTATATGTAATGTATGTATATTTGATTTATTGCAGAACCACCATAACTCTACTCACTGAAGTGAACATATAGTATAAAGTGTGTTGGTTGTGGTGGCGAACTTTAAAACAAAGTCACCTTCCACCTGATTTCTCAGTTCTTACCAGGCTGCCTGGGGCAGTACAGTTATAGCAAGAATTAGCAACTGGCACTATTTAACAGAAAGCAGCCTTCTGAGTACATTTGCATAGTCATATCGGTGCTAGAAAAGGTCTATTTTCATTCCAGCTGAAAAATTCACTATATCAGCTGCCATATTGGTAATCAGTGAAGTTCCCCCCTCTGAAATCGATATTGGCATCGGTCTCAAAAATCCCATATCGGTCGGGCTCTACTTCATCTAGCTTACCACAAGTTTGACTTATTATATACACATATTTTAAGGTATTTTGTGAATAAAAAAGGGTTGAAAATGGGGAAAACAAAAAAAAAAAGACTTAAAAGGATCAGAAAAATTTAATCCCAGGAGCCCTATGGGCCCCATTAAAAAATTAATGAACAGCCAAACAAAAAAATCTGTGCAATAAATTGTGGAATTGAGCACTAAGGCCTGCAGTGTGAACATAGCTAAAGAAACACAGGAAACCGCTTTCCCAGTATTCATAGTGAAACCTAAAATGTTTTTTTATCATTTCAATGTTATTCACACAGTGAAACACTCTTACTACATTTATACGGCACCAAATTTAGTACATGGGTTATTGTTTCAAGCTCTCTGATCCAGTAGAGTTCCCATCCTTTTAATGCTTTGGAACCATGGGCCTGCTGAATTTTATGTTGGAACCATGTTTTTTACCATTTTTTACATTTCATGCAAATAGGCATATGTTCTGAATTGGAGATACAATCAGATCATCAAGAGAATGGCCATTGCTGTTGAAATGATCAGGGATTGGCCAATGTTGCCGATGTCTGATGGAAGCTCTGTGGTTTTTTAATCTTCTTTGCAGTATGCATTGAGGTCTTCCCAATATACTGCACTGGGTATTTTTTACACTATGGGGCCTGATTTACTAAGACCTTTAGCATGTGCAAAACCTTTTAGCACATGCAAAACTAGTAACACAACTAATGATTGGTGCAAAACAAATACCATGACTAATGACTGGTAATGGTCATCACAGGTTTTGCGTGTGCCAAAAGGTTTTGCATGTGCTAAAGGTCTTAGTAAATCAGGCCCTATGTGTCTTACAAGTCAGATATTCTGTGATTTTGTATTGTTTTCCTGTAGCTGTGCTATGAAATGCATTAGCGCCCTTCCATATATGCCTACAGCAGATGCATCCCTGGGATTTACACTTGTAAACACCTGTGCCAGTGTCTGCATTCCGGGAAGAAGGACCTGCTTCAGCCATGGGAGTAGTTTCTGGAACAGTCTCCTCAGCCCTGTGTTTCTCTGAGGAAAAAATGGGGTCAAATTAGGTTTCATTGGCCTGAGAAAAGTAATGTAAGGGCATACTTAAAGCTGGATTACACAACTAAACAACTTTTTTTTTTTTAAATATCAGGGAACGGTCATGCTTAGTTGGTAGCAATCATAGAAAGAACTATTTAAGTTACAAGTATCCAACATCTATATCTAAAGATGAAGGTTCAACTACCAGACCTGGGTCAAATAGTATTTGTTTTGGATTCAAATACTTCTCTGCATTTGACTAAGCTTGCCTGGTGTATTGGAACAAATTAAATTATCCCAAAAGTGTAAACCCCACCCATATGCTCCTCCTAGCAGGCTCAATTGCTCCAGGCAAGATCATTAGAATGCAGAAAAGTATTTGAATGCAAAACAAATTCTATTTGAGCCCAGGTCTGTGAACTACGTTAACAAACAGTGAATGTTACAGACATATACAAGTTACAGTCACAAAATAAATGAATGAAGCAGATACAGAACACATGTTGTCTCTCCCAAGGTAATCCCCAGAATTCAAAGACCAAAGTCCAAAAACCAACAGGCAGCAGAATATTCAAAAAGGCCAAGGATGAAATGTAAAAATGCCAGATGGGCTGTAAGATTAAGGATGTCAGGTCCCACGCAAGACAGCCCCAAAAACAGCAGACCCAAGTGCAAGACTTCAACCCCCAACTTAACAAAAAAAAAAAAAACTCAGGTCCACATTTTATATAGTTGAAAGAGGGGAATGGGTTCCCCTCTTCTCCTGGCCCATACACACTTGATGAATAATCAGGGGAAGAGGCTAGTCCTGGGTGATGTCGAAGTAAGGTGTAGAAGGGGGATGAGACAAGGACTGGCTTATCTAATAGCTGACATTTACTTATTCAACTGACCTTAGGTTGTTGGAAGTAGGACTAAGCACCATGATATTATTATCAAAAGACTCAGGGGTTTAGCCTCTTTTTAACAAGACCAAACATGAGCATGTTAGGAGGCAATTCTGCTCAGCTATTGAATACCTACTCAAAAACAGAAATGTACTCCTGATTTTAACAACAGAAGTGATGATTGTGATGTCAAGTCCAGCCAGTAGTGCAATCTCCACCTTTCAGGCAAAATATTACATCCAAGTGACAAGGCCAGTCATACTACTCTGACCTCTGCTTGAAACTGCAGCTGCCTCCAAAAATGTAAATTCCAAACTGGCATGCCTAACCAACCATTACCTACATAGACATTAATACTTTCAACTGTGGCCATGTTGGGCCCTGGCCCCCTAAACAGCTTTGTAATCTGGTGTTTGTCTTCTACAGGGGACGTTAAGATTTGTATCCATAGATTAGTGTTCTTCTGATACCAAAATTTTTACTTTGATGCCTATAACAACTTTGCTACCTCTATATCGATACCATGGCAAATCACTGATAACCAACAATTTCTCATAAATTTAAATGGCCTATAAGCTTAAAATATATTTTCAAAAACATATATATATATATATATATATATACAAAATATCTGACACAAAATCAGAAATAAATTTACTGAAGACCTGGCTAGACTATCTTGCTTTATGTAATATTAATCCCAAACAAACTATGTTTAAACTATGTTTTAAGTGAAATGTTTGCATTTGCCAAAAGCCTCAAAAGACATGAAATTTAATTAATCAGCCTTAACGCTCACATCAGCCTGCTCTCCTGCTGGTCTTGCAAAAGTCTTGAAGGGAGAGCCATGGATTTCACAACAGCAGAGTTATTGATTTTCTTAGTGACAATGATCAAACTGACCACTGTGGCGTTCCTAGCCTTATGTTAACTACTTTGACTAGGGTACTGTAGGTACATACAAACCATTAGTAGGTCTACCATATACAATAACTCATTAAAAACACTTACTGTAATCCATTTCAAAATGACTAACACTCATTTATTTGTAGCCTACTTCATGGTAACAACCCTTCCAGTGATCCACCCATATCTACTGCATATCTGACAGTATTGGGGCTCGTTTGATACCTCAGACCCTTGATGACTTACAGCCATTTTACCAACCATGTATTCCATACTATTGACGTGTATTTTACAGCTTAATCTAGTCCTACCCCCAAATTCCCATAGAGATCCATTTAAATGCTGAGAGGTTATAGTATCGCTTGTGAGAGTACCTGAAAATGTATAAATTTATATACATTAGTTCATAAATTTATATACATTATGTTACTCAAAAACACAGTACAAAAAGAAATTATATCTCATCAAAAAACATTTTCAACGTACAAAAATGGCAAGTAACTCACACACACAAAGCACTGTCTATGATAAGGGGGGGGGGGGGGTGAATGAAAAAAAATTCCCAATATTTAGGCCTACTGATTAAATTAAATCCTATCCAGATTATATGTTTGCCCCATTAAAGCCATTTTTGCTCATTTTCATGAAGGGTGCCAATAATTCTTGAGTTTACTATAAATATTATGTTTCATTACAGTGCCTCCAGAAGAAATACATAGCATAACTTACAAAAACAGATATTAAATTGGGGGTCGCTCAAATCTGAACTCTCTGGTGTATGTGATGCTCCACAGGTAAGGCCCGAGCCTTAGCAGTATTCTATGAGATGGTGTAATGGTGTAGTTGGAGGAACTGAACTGAAACTTAGGTCCACCCATTGATTACACACATTTTTTGATGCCTTAGTTACCCTCCACCCATCTCAACAATTATGCCCTTTTGGTTGTTCTCTCTGTTTACGCAATGCCTGACTGTCATAATAAGGTGTGACAATAAAGAGACACCCCAGAAGGAATGCTGGCAAACTGGAACCTACCCTACCCCTGGCAGAATGAGGCCAGATGTGTTTGGTTAACCTTGAGACTCAAACTTGTGATTTAGGGCGTTGGCCCGATTGCTCGAGTCTGAACCTGAGATCGTTTTTTTTTCATGATCGCTGGTTTGGTTTCACACTATAAAGATTCTTCCGAACCCAGGTACGTTTGCCGATAACTCGCGTCATCAACGTCAGTCGTTGTCGCGTCCGCAGCCCACTAGGCCTAGGCATAGACTGAAGATGGAAAACAACGTGTGGTTTGAGCTTTTGATTTTATTTCTGTTCATGTGCTCACTACCAAAGTGTGGGACACAATCATAGACCTCCTGGATGCATGGCACGATTCACACACAGTACTGCTGCAGCATATCATTAGAAGGTCTGTTATAGTTTGCATAGATAGCAAACGATAGCAAAAGTGATGCAACAAGCATTTTCTGCTACTTGCAGCACATTCGCATGCACCAGAAAGTTGAGCTTATCACACTGCAACCTCCGACCCAGCCAGAAGTTACCATGCATGTTATCTCTTCTCAAAATGTTTTTATCTCTTCCTGCTAAAATATGCACGTGCACACGCATTCTCTCTCCCTAAATTCAATTCAATTCAATATACTTTATTGGCATGATAAAATTGTACACTTGTATTGTATTAGAGTATGTAATATGTAGAGACAGCAAATTCAGCTTTTAACTGAAATTAAACAGAATACTGAAATTCAGATTCAAATCACATCATTCAGATTTAAAACTTTACACACAAATTCAAATTATGAAATACAAATTTAGTGCAGTCAAATTCAATTTCAAAACTTTTTTACAATTTCAACTTATGAAATATAAATTCAGATTTACTAAATTCAAATTCAGTTGTCTGGTGGCACACAGGTTACACCATGATCTTGTGCCACGAGACAACTGGACTTGAATCCACAACTATTGGCTGATCTCTACATAAAGTGTATGTTAATGAAGACGACGGAGAAGCAAATCCACCTAAAGAAGAGGCTCAAAAGTAATGAGGGGCAATGCTTGTGTTACCACATCCCAGGTAAAACGCATAACCAGTGTGGGTACACATCCCAGGTAAAACGCATAACCAGTTGGAATGATCTGGTCACATCACATGTAGCAACTACAACAACATGCAATAGATATACAGTATAATTATATAATTATGCAGTAAATAGTTGACCGTTGAGGGACTCACCAGTCTTTCAATGAAGAGACTTATAGTCAATTACAAGAAACGCCGGGAAGAGGTTATTGCTGTCAAAGGGGGCAACACCAGTTATTGAAGCCAGGGGTTGTACTTACTTTTTACTCACAGGATAATTGTACTTCTGTTGATTGAATCATTTAAAATCATAATTTCTTTGTGTCCTTTGTTAAATTAGACAACATTTGACAGTAAAAAGCATTGGAATAAGGATCAAATATCCATGTGTCCAAATATTTCTAAAAAGAGACTTATCTGGGAGTGTACTTAGGTTTTAACATTTATTTATGTAAATACATTTGATTTGATTTGATTGTAAGAAATCACAGCCAGACAAAGAAGTTTGAAATACTCATGCATAATTTACTAAATACAGTAAAACAATAAGAAAAAATACTTATCAAACAATAAAGAACATAACTTTCTTTATAAAAAAATAATATTTTGCACAGAGCCACCAGAATGCTAAATAAAGAGCCAAGTACTGTATGAGCAGCCATTGAGACAACCAGTGTAGGTAGGTACACATCCCAGGTAAAACACATAACCAGTTGGAATTATTTTTTTTGATCACATATAGCCACTACAACATGCAATAGATATACAGTATAATTATATAATTGTAAATAGTTGACCGTTGAGGGACTCACCAGTCTTTCACTGAAGGGACAAAATCATTTAATCTTCACTTGTTGTTTTCCAAGCCTTCTAATGGGTTGAAAAAAATGTCGTCGGTTCAGTAAGTTTCCTTTTCTATAATACACGTGCCCAGCTGTGATTGGTCTATGTTTTTTTCATTAGGGTGTGTCCGTACCAGAGGACATAATTTACCTATTGCTAAAGTCTCCATCGTAGCTCTGTGATCAACAAAAATATGTACGTTGCTGAGGATGTTTCTCAATACCAAGAAGTCCGGACTTGTGTTATTGTGCAGAACGTTCTTGTCAAGTGTCCTTGCGAGACGGCGCTTCCAAGAACACAAGGGCAGAGAACGCTGCTCTATGCATTTGAGATGCAATGCGTGCTTGTGATGTATGGATACACTACCACTAGCAGCAGAGTCTCCCCGTGCCTGGTCTAATTGGCTCTATGCACGCAACGCTTCCGGGTTTCTCTCAGCCAGCACACTCATTTCCTGTTTAAGCGGAAGTGCATATTTATACACAGGAGAGATTGTGTATGAAGCATCACAACTGCCGAGAACAGTTGCGCAATATTACTAGGCTGTGCACAAATGCAGCAAAAAGCAAACTTGAGAAAGGCTTAAATTGTTTTATGTCCTCGCATCTATGCAATTGAGAAAGTATGTTGCTCCCAACAGCTAGCGCTACTAACCTTAGCTAGCTGTGCTGAGTTAGTGACTGGGGGCAGTTAACTAAGTTAGCTAGCGATGCTACCTACTATCGTCTGCAAAGAAACAGACTTCCTGCTTTGTTTAAGGTGAATTCTGTGAAATAAAACATGTAGCTAATGTAATTAACTAAGATAACCTCTCTGAATCTTTGTATCTGTATAGTTAGCCTATTCTTGTTTCTCTCAAAAAGTGTCTGGAAAAACGGAAATGAGAACATTATCTCTTCGTGCTACAACCGAAGAAACATTAGAAGCCACACCAGTTGAGTAGCTAGCCCATTTGACAGGGGTTTTACATTGCGGTGGCTAGCGGAGCTAACGTTAGGTAGCCATTGTGTAAAAATGCCTATGTGTGTGGCTTTAGACCGTTAGCTTAGTGGTGTCATTTGGAGAGGGGGTTGTAGCTGAAACGGACCAGTGTACACGGACCACACAGACCACTACCAGTAGAGGCGCTAGAGAGCAACGGACCAGTGTACACGGACCACTCCAAGGGCCCTATTTTACACCCGGCGCTAACCCAAACGCAAGTGTCTTTGCTATCTTACACCCAGCGCTGGGCTCACGTCATTTAAATATCATGTATTCTTGCGCCCGTTGCAAGTGAACTGGGCGTGTTGGTCTTGAGATGAGGAGTGACCAGGATTATTTTTGCCGTATTGCTATCTTGAGCCAGCAGAAAGCGCTTGCGCTAGAACCACCACAAACCTGGTCTAAAGTCATGTCGCAGTTGTTTACATGTTATTTTAACGGCGCATATAAGTGCGTCTACATAGGCGTGTGCACATTACAAGACTAAAATACTTTTTTTGTAGTGTCAGTATTAGTAATTCAAATAAAATCTATGCTCAGTTTAACAGGTCAAGTATTTAATGGTAAAAGGTAAATTACAGCTGCATTGGGTTTTTAATTTGAACATAAATTATTTTTTATTTTTCTCTAAGCAGAATCACACTGTCATAATGGTTGTTATGTAATACAGTATGGTACTGCATATCTGACTCTGTTGAGGCAGGATGTTGCCCGTGTGATTGTAAACCAGCTAGCCAAAGCAGGTTGAAATACTTGTGCATAATCTACTAAATATAGTATGACTTTTTGTAAAATTCCTTGTCAAACAAACTATAAAAATGCAATTTCAGAGCATAACTTTCTCTAACAACTAAAAACAGCTAAAAACGAGAGTATTTAAGGAGTGCGTAGTTCAGCATGCCATGCAGAGTTTCTCATCTCTGCCAGTTCATTTTTCTAAAATATTTTGCATTGAGCCACCAGAATTGTGAACAGATAACTACTGTTTGAACAGCCAGTGTGGGTACACATCCCTGGTAAGACACATAACCAGTGTGGGTACACATCCCAGGTAAGACACATAACCAGTGTGGGTACACATCCCAGGTAACACACATAACCAGTGTGGGTACACATCCCAGGTAAGACACATTACCAGTTGGAATGATTTTCTATCACTTGTATCCTATCATAACTACAACAACATGCAATAGATATACAGTATAATTATATAATTATGCAGTAAATAGTTGACCGTTGAGGGACTCACCAGTCTTTCACTGATCTTCACTTGTTGTTTTCCAAGCCTTCCAATGTGTTTGAAAAAAAATGTTTCTCTCTTTTATAATCAACTTTCGGTTCAGTAAGTTTTCTTTTCTATAAAGCACCCTGCCCAGCTGTGACTGGTCTGTTTTTTTCTTTAGGGTGTGTCCATACCATGGGACTATGACTAGATATGACTAGTGCAGGCTCAGGATCACAGATTAATTATATTTTCCATTAGAGCTTTTTATTATAGATCATGCGTTGGCCATGCTAAATAAGCTCAAGGTCACACAGCCTCCATCTGTAGTGTTGCGCTGGAGGGCTGTGTCACTGGCCCCTGCTTTACACGTTCTGCAGGCAGAAGATGCCAAAGGCTGGGTTGGCTGTGGTGTATCTGGTCAGTGTGTAAAGGGCATATTAATGAATGGGCAAAAGGCTGGACTGGAAATGTAAGGGCTGATAAAAAAGGACTTAAAGAGGGAGAGAGAAAATAGTCTAATTGTACCTATACCTACCACACTCCCATGGCTTTATTCTGTGACTTGTGCCCGTCTGCACTGATGAGAGAGGGGAAAACCTAATACTACACATTCTATAGCCTTATTAGAAACTCCTGTGTGCCTTTCCTTCTGTCCAGACTGCTCATTCAGTCCGAGAGGCTTAGGTTGGTAACAGGTGTTTTCAACACTGTTACTGTGCAGAACACTAGTATTGGCAATAAGTGGACCTCAGTGAAATTTCAGAAGATGCCTCAAAAAGGGAATGGTTTTCTTTCAACTGGAGGGAGACACTGCTGGTGATGCATTAAACATATCCTAATTTGACATCCTGATAAGTAACATTTTTCAAGCATCACTATCTTATTGTTTCCTAAATGAGTCCCAATTTCTGTTTAAACAAATGAGTCAACATATATTAATAAGAAGAAAAAAATGTTGCCAGCTTTATTATTTTAATAGAAATCAATGAGAGTAAAACCATATTATAACAGTTCTTACTTTGATATGAAATATTGGGTAACACTTCATTTGAAGGGTCCTTCATAAGAGCTATATAACGTCTTCATAAGCACTACATAACACATTCATAAGCACTACATAACACATTCATAAGCACTACATAACACATTCATAAGCACTACATAAATATTCATAAGTGTTTATGTCACTGACCAGAAATAGGCATATGTTATGTCAACATTGATGCAGCAAGTAACATTATCATGACATGAAGTGAAATGACATGAGATCCTTATGTCAAGTACCGTAAATAGGCACAGTCCCTTTTATGCCAATCCTGATGCAGCAAGTGACATTAGCAGGACATACCATATCCTATTAGATAACAGCTGTCACCTGTGATGTAGACTTGCGTGCCAGGCTATAAGCCTGGTGAAAGCAGTGCAGTTCAGAATGATAAACCTGCCCAATTTTTGTATGTAAAAGGTGAAAACGGAGCTTAAAACAGGAAAACACTTCCATGAACCACCCTCTGAGAATGACCAATGTCTAAGCCACCACGTCCCCGGGGTATTGCAGCGCTGTTCCCAGATGGTAAAGTGACAGAGGCTCACCCTGCTGTCTGGGTCCTGAAAGGTCCTGTGATCTACAGATAATGGACAAAAAAGTGGAATAAAAGAGAATGAATCTGTAGTGGCATAAAAGGGACTATGCCTACTTACGGTACTTGACATAAGGATCTCATGTCGTTCCGCTTCGTATGTCATGATAATGTCACTTGCTGCAACAAAGTTGACATAACACACCATATGCCTATTTGCGGTCATTGATATAAACACTTATGAATGTGTTATGTAGTGCTTATGAAGACGTTATATAGCTCTTATGAAGGACCCTTCAAAGGAAGTGTTACCAAATATTGATATGCAATTATGTTCTCCAAATTTAGCTAATGCTTTCCATCAACATCCTTACAGCTTTTTAACACCAGGAACATGAAGGCTGTGATTCAAACAAATGAACAGCTCCTCTTATTTTTAATTTTGAACCCAGTAAAAAGACTTCAGCAAAATAACAACAATGATACATAAATCAATAATTAAAAAAGGATATATTTGAGATATTTGGTTGGTCATTGAACTTTGAAATCAGTTAGTCAGTGCAGTACTTTTGATTAATTAAAGAGAACATTGTTTTCATAAAAAAATTCTAGGAAGCCACCATAATCCCACGCAAAGAAGACATCACACCCTGAAATATTATGATTATATTGTAATCCACAATTCTAAACAAATTCTAAATTTTTAACAATTTTCATAAAGCCAACACTGGAAAAAAAAGCATAGAAAATATCAGTTTCTGTTTAAAATTACTAACAAGTTTAATGTGACAGGAGAATAAATAAATATGAAACAGTTTAACAAACATAATTGCTTCACTGAACTGATGATCTGACTGTAGGCAGGGTATGAAATTAACACCAGCCACCGCCAAATGCTGGTAAATTTTGATTGTGGCTTGTAGATGTTATACTCTAGCAGCCACTTTGGCAGGTAACCAACCAGGTTGTGTTATATTGTAAAAGGTAATGTGGCTGGTAAAATGGCTGGGGATTTTTAGACTCCACTAGCCACTCTGGCCAGTGGGTTAAAAAGTTAATTTCATATCCTGAGTGGAGGTATTAAAAGCAAATTGCATTGTTGCTACATGTGCACATTTCAGACCATCTTGCCCCCAAAACTCTGACCTGGAAATCTGTGACCTTGTAGTGCAGTGAAGCAATGAATTAATTAAAATAGCACATGCATTTCACCTCTGTACATCTATCATTTATTGTGTTTTGAATTGCTAGCAGAAACAAGTAGGTAACTAGTTGCATAAGCACTTGACTATAACAAAATGACTGTACTTTAATATAGCTATACTTCAGTGTTCAGTATTAATCTGGTATTAAAGTCATAAAATAACTCTCTCCGGTTGATTTATCAAATTCTTACTGAGTTTTTAAAGCAAAATTAATTATTAGTCAATTAGTCACACCCTCTCTGGTGTGGTAGATTTCTGCTAATCCTTCGGAGGATAACTGGATGTACACGTTAACAAAGCAGAATAGAAACCAATACCTTTTAAAATGTATAAGGTCATATTTGACAGCACCCTCAATGTTTGGATGAGAGGGGCTGCCACGCTGATCTCCATTTCATTTGATAATTCTGATCCATCTGGATCCATCCGACCTCTTTCAGTTACTAAAAGACCTGGAGGTCTAGACTGTCACAGCATCGCTTCATCATCTCAATTTCTTCTGTAACATCTGGAATGAAGAATGAATCACACTGTTTTGGATGGATGCATGCAGGCAGGTATACCATTGTACACAAAGTCAAGTCAAAAAAACAGCATTGGTCAGAGGGATGGCCTTGGACTGTTTGGAGCTGTTGTGTGGTGGTGATGGTAGTAGGGCTGTAATGATATAGAATTTCCCATAACCACGTGAGTGGTAATAAATTTCATACAATAAAGCCCTAAGTGAAGCACAGCTACAAATATAAAATACACAGACATTCTTTGATGACTATGGTACTGCAACATTAACTTCCCTGTTGTATTCACATTCTTGCTATAACTAGCTCGTCGATTGCTAGCATAGAAGGCTGGCTACGAAACATTTGAGTTGACAGTTGAGCTCAGGAGATTTTCCGACCATAAAGCATGTGAACGCGAACCAGTCGGTTGGCCGAGTTGTGACATATTCCCAACTTGACCTCACCTGAAAGCAGCACAAGTCTCATTACAAGGATTCCTTTGATCTTGGTGTTAAAATGATTTTTTGGAAATGGGGCCCTGGGGCCGGTTGCACCAGCTGTGCATGAGTAAGAACTAAGCCAAGTTGTAACTTAAATCTCTACTAAGTTCCAACTTGCGCACTATTAAAATTAAATATTTTGCGCCACAAAACAGTTAGAACGTAATGCCATGTATGAACTAAATATTTCTGCAAGCCATTAACAGCATAATTAATAGGGCTGTAAGGATACACCGGTGCATCGTGATGCAAATGTCACGATACGACTGCAAACGTCACGATACGATTGCAAACGTCACGATACGACTGCATCGGTGTGACATGGCTGAATCGTGATGAATCGTTAATTTGCATGGTAAACTTTTATTTATTTTTACATTTAATTGAATTATTATAATTCACATGGAAATTGCAGTTTTAAAAATGAAGCAATACATTTTATACTTTGGTAGTCATATTTTTTGTTATTTGAATGTCCTCTGAGTATCTGTGGGAAGGGGGGCATCTGTCAAATCTGGTTACATTAGTCACACGGTCACATTGCAGGTAATTGTATCGTATTGCATTGTATCCTGATTTATCGTATCATTATAAATTAAGAGAAATCGCATTGCATCGTTGTCCAGAGTATCGTTATTGTATCGTCAAGTCCCAAGGTTTACACCCCTAGTAATTAATAATGTTCAAATAGCAGAACGATTTTTATATACTGATGAATTGCTTTAAAACTGTGAACCGTGTGGGACTTGTATGACGAGTTTGATATCTATGCTCGTCACGTTTTAAGAGAGGGAATAATTTGCGTCACTCCAAGTAACGCTGAGACAAAAAATGGTAGATTAGATGTTGAGGTTCCAAAGAACCTCCCCGAAGAGGGAAGGAGAGAGGAAAGAAATCAGTATGCACTCAAACATATTAGTGAGCCATGCAGGAGCGATATAGGCTAGGTGTCAGTGCGCAAAGGGAACTGAAGAGGATGGAGCTGGGGTGGAGGGGGGGTTTTTGTGTGCAGCGGGCGTGCATCAGAGGAGCCACCATGTTAGGGCGAGGCAGTTAAATAGACCGCCTTGCTACTTGAATGGATTGATAGGTGAATCGTCACTAGTCAGCTGATTCACCTATGGCCGGGTTTCACTCTCGTGGCCTGCCTGAACTAACGCTATGCTCGATTTCAGTCAGGACCACTGCTGTTCAAGTAAAAGCTTTATTGACATTCGTAAAACAATACATTTTAGGTTTGGCGGTATGGTTCTGTTCAAAAACCCTCCCGCCAATCCACGCGAGCAAGCATGGGTATGGCGGTGAGGGCAGCAGCAACAACCCCCAAAAACAACCATACGCCAAAGTGCTGCTAGTGTTGTGCTTACGTGATGACTGTGTAACAACCTTTCGCTTCCGGAGGAAGCCATTCTGTCCATCAGCTCGAGGCCCTTCTAATATTACATGGATCAGTGGCTATGTGTACCAACGCTTGTTGGACTCCCCTGTGTGCCAGATGTAGTGTAAACTAACCCCAGGAAGTTTATGTGTAGTGAAGAAGAACAATGTGACCTTCCAGCTACCGAAGAAACCATCCTTTCCTTCAGCTCAAGGCCCCTTAAACATTACATGGATCAGTGGCTATGTGTACCAACATGTTGGTCTTCCCCTGGGAGGCCGGAACATTAAATTAACCAGGGAAATTCTATGTGTAGTGGTGAAGAACAATGTGTGACCTTTCAGCTACCGATGTAGCCATCCTGTCCTTCAACTCAAGGCCCTTTTAATGTTACATGGAACAGTGGCTATGTATACCAACGCCTGTTGGACTTCCATGGGAGCAAAACTAATCAGGGGAGTTCTATGTGTAGTGATGAAGAACTATGTGTGACCTTTCGGCTCCGGATGAAGCCTGACATGCCTATGGAGAAGCTTTTCATCCATTCAGGTCCATGCCAATTAATATTGTGCCAACGCTTGTTGGTCTTTTCCCTAGAGGTCAAGGAGGATGCTGTGCGTATATTGGCTTCATGCCTATTAATATTTTACCAACGCATGTTGGTCTTCTCCCTAGAGGTCAAGGAGGATGCTGTGCGTATATTGGCTTCATGGCGCCCGCATGCCTAGGGCCATTCTAACTGCTGAAGTTGTATTTTGTAGTGTATATATATAAATATATATGTACCAACCAGCTGAAGGCAATTCCCTAAAGCTAAATTAACCAATTTAAGGTAAGTAGAAACTTCTAGGCTACCCTTATCGGTGTGAATGAATCCTCGCATGTTGCAGGAAATTACGAACTTTTATTTTGGCAATAAGCCACACACAAACAGCCATGTTCCTATGTTTCTAAACAGAATTAATTTCATCAACGTCGGGACGAATGTAACGTTCGTAAGTGGCGAATGACCAACGCCCCATGGCTTTTATTGTGCATGTCGGGGCGATCAAAACCCCCCCCAAAAACCATACGCCGAGCTCTGCTAGTACGTGGTCTCCAGCTAACGTGATGACTAATGACCTTTCGCTTCAGGATGATGGCGTTCTATCCGTCAGCTCAAGGCCAGGAATTACGGCTATGGATAGATCGCTTTGATCAACTTTTTAAAATTAATTAATTAATTAATTATTAAACGGACCCGGGGGCCAGGAACCGCTCGCGCATAAGCCGGGAAGCCCGGCGCGTGAGGGCCCTGGCAGGGCGGGACATCTAGTCGGTCAGGGTAGCGAGGGGTTTGCCATGGGCTCCGAGGCATTTCTTAACTCGTTGTGGCTTCACAGGTAAGGCACTGCGGCTAATTTGCTGCGGCTACTACCAGCTCCATAGCTGCGGAATTTCTGAACCACGTACAAAAAATATTGCCAATTTTATTTTTATTTATATATTTATATATTAAATTTTTAATTTTTAATTTTTAATTATTATTATTTATTTATTTTTATTTTGTTAACGGCAATATGAGTGGAGTTCCTCAGTGAATTTTCAGAAGATACCTCAAAAAGGGAACGGTTTTCTTTCAACTGTAGGGAGACACTGCTGGTGATGCATTAAACATATCCTCATTTGACATCCTGATAAGTACAATAATTAGTCATCTGTATTAAATTGTATTAAACTGTCGATAGCTGCTACATTATGGGAAGGATGTACTTTGTCTTGTCTGTTCTGTAGTGATTTTGATGACGTTTCTCTCATTTGTGTTTCTCTAATCTGATGAGCGGGCGAGCACCAGGAAGTCCTTGCGGTTTATGTATGCCCCTACAATGAAAAGAGATCGTTGATTCTGATAAAGGCAAAGGTTCTGATTAGGAGGGAGGCATCCAATTGAGCAAAGGATTGTGGGTATTCACATTGTGCTGGCTGGGAGGAGGGGGGGTTCTGTGGGTTCCAGGTGATCAGATACACACATTCAGGACTGACAGCAGGGGAATAAAGTCCCTGAAGCAGTGCATAATCTAAGCAGTGCACTTTGTCTAGTGCATAATTCTCTTATCTAACCCCATAGGTGAATGGGTGGATCTGGTCTTTGTGAGTTTGAGAAGTATTTAAAAAAAGGAACATGTACTGCATGTAAAGACAGTGGTGCAGTTCACCAGCCAACATAAATAGAACTAATTTGGAGACAGTCAAGGCCATTCTAATCAAACATTTAAGATCTTACACGTTAAAGGGTTAATCACAAATCTGATGGTGTGCCTTGTCACCGTGACTTGCAAGAGAACCTGCAGGCCTGACTGATGTTAAAATACCCTGGGGGCGGGGGCGGGGGGGGGGGGGGGGGGGGGGGGCACTGTGATGACATCCTGAAGAGGAAACTTACAGGTTCTGTGACATTTTCTCCTTCTTTAAACCATCCCTTCTTCCCTCGGGCAGACCGCGTTTGGCAGCTTGCTCATTACCAACACAAATAACACAGCTGTGATGAAGGGCAATTGTTTTTTGCTTTTTTTTTGGGTGGTGAAGTCTTCACGCCTTACTAAGCGAGCTGAACAGCCTATCTGGTCAGTCTCGAGATAACTAAACGTAAAATCTTTGGACTTTAACACGTAGGGACTCTAAGCTACAAAAGAATTCAAAAGAAACAATGTTCTAAAGTTCCGGAAAGTACATTATCAACCGTCATATCTGTATCCAAATAGTGCAGAAGCCAAATACCAATGCGAGTTAGAGTCAGATCATCACTGCCTCGCGCTCACACCAGTGCATCTTACGTTCACTATGTGTGGTTTGCTGAGTAGATTTGCACAAAATGAATTTCCCGCTCATTATCATAGCGTTAACTGGTCTTTGTCTTGTGTCTTTTGCCTCCCCAGGATTTTCGTTAACATGGACGACAACATCGTCGAACACTACAGCAACCATTCCGCCTTTCTGATGGAGATCTCCGAGGTCATGGGCCAGTTTCAGGTCACGCTCACGGAGTTATAATTGGGGTCCAGGTCGCTGGAAGCCCGCAACTTCTGCGGGGTCCAATCCTACCTGCCAATTTCAAAACTTTTAAAAAAGCACTGCCGTTCTAGAGCCAGAGATTCAATGGGACTGCGCCCAATTCTGCCCACAGAATTCCAGGACCAGACTAGAACACCAGCATTTCGCCACCAAAGCCGGGCGTTCAAACAGATGCTAACCATTGCCATTGTATATATCTCTTCCAATAACCCCTTTTGATATTTTATAATAATTTTTTTTTTTTTGGGGGGGTTAACAAATATTTTATAACGTGAAAGCATTTATGATTAATATGCTGTAAATATTTTGTGTAAATAGATGTAATTATCATGAACACAGGGAGCTGTTTGCCGGAGGACAGGCAGATGGACTGCGGCCTTGCCGTGAAATGTTGCTATTTCAATTAGCCAAAAATGTATGTTATCGAATATCGTGTCATTCACTTTTCAAGCTGCCATTCTTGCTGCTTAGAAATACTTTTCATTTCTTTTTGCAAAACATATTCACGGGGGAAAAAAAGTGTTGGGAGTGGTGAGGTTGCTTATGACTTGTGTATGAAGAACGTTTCTTTTACACTGTATCTCACACTATAGGCTTGTATTTGATCTTTTTTTTTTTTTTTACTGGCTTAACACTGCCTATTTTTGTTGCCAGCCTGTCATTTTCAGATCTAAAATCAGCCAAACAAGAGGCTTTTTAGACCAAAGTCACACATTTCCTTCTGAAAGCCTGCAGCAGACCTTCACGGAAACTCAGACGACGCCCCGTAAACCAAACATTTCTAGCTTGTTTTGTAGTGCCTCTGCAACGGCTCCTGCCACCGTGGCGTGGCAACCCCTTCAGTTCATGACAACCACTAAGAAAGTGAACCACTGAGATTAAAACCGGGCCTCTTTCAAGATCCATCGCTGAGTTTATTCGCTGAAGGTTTAGGTTTGTTCTTCAAATGGTATTTCACAACATTTCAACGCTTTGTATCTCTGTATTGTGTTGCCAAAGCTGTTCATTTTTTTTACTGATAATGTACCTGTTTTTAAAAAATAAAATAAAATGAAAACAATTACGTTTATTGTAGTTATTTCATTAATCTTTTCTGTACAAAAATGTCAACTGATATAATGTATTTTCTCACTTTGAGAGAAACCGTGCTTATCATTTCTATAAAAGTCGTGTTTTATCATTATGTTTTGATCCCCTCTTCAAACACTGCTCTAAATGTATATACAATAGTTTATATGTATTAAAAAAATTCCCCTTTCAAAATAATAAAAAAACATTTTTTACCGACAAAAAAAAAACTGCATTAATGCTCTCATGCATTCATTGAATTTCAACAATGGACTGAAATTAATAAATTATATGCTGACTGGAAAAGATGATGTTTTTATCTGACAATGCTGTCTCTCATGGCCTAATGTATTGTCTCTTGGAAAACAGAGTATTTTTGTATAGAGAAAGAAAAACATTATAATATGAATTACAGGTACAAAGTACCACTTCATCTTAGTGACATAGACTGTGTATGTACAGTGCCCTCCACAATTATTGGCACCCCTGGTAAAGATGAGTAAAAAGGGTTATAAAAAATTCACCGTTTCGTGAATTAGATTAATCTCGCACTGAAAAAATGAGAAAAATCCAACCTTTAATTGAAGTAAATTTATTCTGAGAAAAAAAAATCCCTCATCAAGAAATAATTATTTATTTAACAAAACCATGCATCTCTCTCTATGTCGTCCTCAGACGAGCCCTCCATCGTCGCCTCCAGTCATCCCGGTTCTCCATACATCTGGCCAGCTCGTCGGTACTTTGCGCTCCTGCATCTTTCTTGAGTACGTCCACGTATGTTAATGTGGGACGGCCTCTTGACCGGCGCCCGTGTGTTGGTTCCCAAAGCACCAATTCGCTGGCTGGCAGTTCCCGATGTCTTAGACAGTGACCTGCAAGTCTCATCCTCCTGGCTGCTATTTTCTCGCTCACCCTTTGTGTTCCCTCATACAGATTCTTGTTGGTAACATGTTCACTCTTGCTGATCTTAAGCACTGCACGCAACATCCTGGTGTAGCACCCGTCTAGAGACTTCTGCAGGGTTGGTTTCAGGGTCCAGCACTCGCTGCCATACAGGAGAACAGACTCCACCGTTGCATAGAAGAAGCTGAGCTTGATCCGTCTGGGGAGGCTGGAGCTCCATACACTGGCCATACCGTTCAGGGCCCTCCACGCAAGCGCCTTCCTCACTTTAAGATCTTGCTCAGTTGAGTTGACCCATGAGCCTAGGTATTTGAAGTCCTTTACTTCGTTCAGAGCAACACCTCCTGTTGTTATCAGAGGTGGATGTTCCGATGGGATGTTATATGTGATAACCTCGGTCTTCTTGGCATTTAGCCAAAGGCCGACCTTGGCACACTCTGACTCCACTCTGTTCAGGAGCTCCTGTGCTTGTTCCACGTGGTCAGAGAGCAGGCTGATGTCGTCTGCGTATTCCAGGTCTGTCAGGACTACTGTGGGGTATCGTCTCGACCTCCTTGGTGTTAGGGTGAGGCCAAGATCCTGCTCTCGTCCACTGATGGCCTTCCTGAGCGCATAGTCCAGGACTATGATGAAGAGGAAGGGGGCCAGGGTGTCCCCCTGCATTACCCCAGCCAGGATGTCAAACTCCTCACTGTTGCCAGAGAGAGATGCATGCCACAATTATTGGCACCCCTGCATTTAATACTTTGTACAACCTCCCTTTGCCAATAAAACAGCACTGAGTTTTCTCCCGTAACATCTAATAAGGTTGGAGAATACAGAGCAGGGAATCTGAGACCATTCCTCTTTACAGAATCTCTCCAGATCATCCAGCGTCCTAGGTACTCTCTTGTGCACATTTGGACGTATGTTTTGGATCATTGTCCTGCTGGAAGATCCAACGACGACCAAGTTTTAATTTCCTGGCAGAGGCAGCCAGATTCAGATTTAAAATGTCCTGGTATTTCATGGAGTTCATGATGCCATGTACCCTAACAAGGTTCCCAGGGCTTTTGGAGGAAAAACAGCCCCAAAACATCACAGAACCACAACCATACTTAACAGTGGGGATCATGTTATTTACGGTATAGCCATCCTTCTTTTTACGCCAACCCACCTTGAGTGTTGGTTGCTGACAAGCTCAATTTTCGTTTCATCTGGCCATAAAACACGGTTCCAGTCAAAGTTCCAGTAGCAAACTCCAGGCGCTTACGTTTGTGGTGAAATGACAGGAAAGGCTTTTTTCTGGCATGCCTTCCAAATAATTTGTTGGCATGGAGGTGACGTCTAATGGTAGTTTTGGAGACTTGATGATCCCAAGATGCTACTTTCCTCTGGAATTCTCCAACAGTGATCCTTGGGGATTTTTTGCCTCTCCTACCATCCTCCTCACTGTGCGTGGGGGCAAAATAAACTTGGGTCCTCTTCCAGGCAAGTTTGTAACAGTTCCAGTTGCTTTGAAATTTTTAAGTATTGCCCCAACGGTAGATATGGGCATTTTCAGCTGAGTAGCTATTTTTTTTATAGCCATCCCCTGACTTATGAAGCTCAACACACTTTTCCCTCATTTGATTTGTGTGTTCTCTTATCTTTCCCATGTTGATGTATGAATAAGGGAATATGGCCTCTGTGTCACCTCATATTTATACCCCAGTGAAACAGGAAGTCATGGATTACTGCTTGAAAGTTCCTAAACACACCAATCAACTTTAAAAAGTAAAATATAAATGGAAAAAATGCTTCAGTTACATTTTGCTCATAAGAATTTCTAGGGGTGCCAATAATTGTGGCGCATGTGGTTTTGTTAAAAAATTTAAATTAAAATTATTTTTTCTCAGAATACATTTACTTCAATTAAAGGTTGGACCTTTCTGACCAAAAGGTGAATTTCTTATAACCCTTTTTACTCATCTTTACCAGGGGTGCAAATAATTGTCGAGGGCACTGTATATTCCAATGTGCAACTTCTTAGTATAAACATCAGTCACATTGTTCACAGATAAAGTTCTAGATTTTTCATTTTAATTTCTATATTACAGAAACCCATGTTTCTATCTTAGCAGTATGTATATGCAAAAGCATATATATATTCCATCATTATGATCAACATGTCTTCCAGATAACGTTAGCAAAAAAAGGCAACATCACCATCTAGTGGTGAATAAAGTGTATTGGACGTACGCTGTAGGATAATCAAATCCAGCCCTGGTTTTCTTCTACCCCAGGAGGTGGTAGTAATTAACTGAAGAATTAGCACGGCTAAAATTACTTGATTTCCAGACTGTCTTCACAGACTGAATCCCAGGTAAAGGGAGGGTGGAAAACCAGCAGCTCTCGGCCCTCTTCATAGGGAGGTAGCCTCCCAGGATGCTGACATCAGCGAGCACTTGGTTTAATAGCAAAACCCTAGGATTGAATCGGCAGTGTGCCGTTATTCTTTGCTTCTTTTAAGTAAAGTCACGCCGTTGCTTGTATACCGGTTTCTACCAGCTGTGATTGACTGATAAAACTATTTTGTAGGCCTAACCCAACTGTCATTTTCATGAGGTTGGAACCGCTTTTTGTATTTGTCGAATTCTGAATCTGCACGTGGACCTGAGTGCGAACAAAACTAGCGGTTGGTTTTCAAAAAAGAAACTGCGGTAACGTTAAGCATAATACGTTGGCTAATTCGGAGTTTCTGAAGTGCTACAACAGCCGATAAAATGACAAATTGTAGATATCACTGGTCGTGAGTCGAAGTAGGGGATCCATATAGCCTACAATGGCTTTATATTTAATTTACATATCCTGTGGTTTATCAAAAGCTAGCCAACGGAATTATATCAGGTGGTTTTTAGCGATATTTAATACAGGCTAACGTTAGCAAAGATAAATGTTTAGCGGTGGACAAATGTTAGGTAAAGTTAGTTGCTAACGATAAAATTGAGACAGGTGTGTGCGGGTTGGACCCGTAATGCACGACTCAGAACACGGACGTAATAATAAATGCCCGCAAGGGCTTTATTATGGGGAAATCCAAAAATCTTAAGCAGCGAGGGCGCTGCTCTTTAGGTGGATGCTTGCTCCGCCCTGCTTAGGTTACGGGGCTGCTGTTAGCGCCTACACCTGTGCGTAGTCACCTGGAGAGATATATAAGCCTACCGTTTCCTTCGTTCGGGGCTTCAACATTAATTGTTCATTGTTTTTTACTGTGGTGTTTTTGTTGGCTGTGAGTTACTCGTACCGTTTTGGCTACACGCCTATTTTAACGTCTCTTTGTTGAGGCAGGGCTTATTTCTTGCTGGCTTGGTAGTTACTTATCTCGTAGAAGTATGGGACCGCGGATCTCTGCTCTATTTAGCCTTTTTTGTGCTTTTTCTCCGTGTATGGAGATTTGGGCCATTCTGTTCGGAACTGTAGTTCTGTTCGCCCTTCGGTGCATGTCGTCTCATGGGAGATCGGGCGTTTTCGCTTCTACTTAGTTCTTAGCTCGTAGAAGTATAGAGTAGCAGTTCTTTGTTCCTTTTTCGCCTTTGATTGGTTTTCTTACTGAGAGACCTGGCATTTTGCTTCTACTCATTTCCGTGTTACTGTGAGCCAGTGAGTAGCTTTGGTACGTTTATTCCCTGTTTTGTCTCCTTCTCGTGGACTACGTTCCCCTTTGTTGTGCGTCAGGGTTTTTGTTTATATTGAGAGGCTGTCGTGCTATTTTTGCGTTGGTCTTTGTTGCAGCTGTCCTCCGTCCTTTTTACCTACGGGACGATTTTGTTTGGAACTATTGTTCTGTTCGTTTTCCGGGTATATTTCTCCTTGTGTGGAGTTTGGGCGAGGTTGTGGACATGTTTGTGTGTGACTGCGCGTAGCATAGGAACGTTAGCTCTCTGTTCTTTCGCTTCGTTACATTCTTTTACTGAGAGGCTAGGGGGGCGGTTGTTTTATATTAAGCTTGCGTTAGCGTTCGAGCACCCATTGTCGACCGCTTTCGCGGAAAAAACAGCAAAGCGTACACATATTTGCAATCGTAGGTAAAAATGGGATACATATCGGTAACACCCTGTACCTAGTTTTGTAGAAAAAAATGACCTTGTTATCCTCCGAAGGCTATTTTCTTCAGGACTTCCGCTATTTTCTTTCTTTAACGGCAAATATGCAGGACGCCGTAGCATTAGCCGGGTGGGGACCTATTCTCGACCGCCCCTCGCGATTAGTGCCGCGGTCTTTATTTTTCTCTAATTTTATGAAAGTGGAGCCACTATAAGTCATAAAGTAAGCACGCATTCAACTCTGGTATTTTATCTTCTCAAAAATACGTCAATGGTCCCATGTACTCGCCAATTTATTTTGTAAGACAACCTCTTCACCTGTGCCTCGTGGAAACACCGGAAGCTGACTACAATATACATGACAAATTCCTTATGACAACACTCTGCGGCCTATTGTTTCTTCTCAAACACCTTAATTAAACGGGTTTAACAATTAATATACATGTTAAAATACATTGAAACATAATTCAATAATTGCATTAATTGCATTTCAGCATTGTAATGGTAAACAGGTAGCATGGTAGATACCACGATCATCAATGGGACGTTATTTTAGATCAAGTTGTAGAAGCGCCTTTCTACAAAAACGGCAGCATTCCCTTTTTAGAACAAGAAAAATATCTCCTATTTAAAAAATGGTGACATAATACATATCTTGCATTAATTCAAAATGTTCTTTTGTTAAAAAAAAACGTGTCCTTTAGGTGTATTCGTTTGTTTACCATTAATATAAAAGTTAAACAAAATCACGTCCTATCATCGTGATTGGAGGTTTAGTGACACATTTTAAGTTGAAACTTGTATTTCTTCTTGTTTTAATGCGATTAAACTTACAAATAAACACAGATAAAATCGCTATACTTAATAGCTAAATATCCTATTTAAGTAGGCTAGATGTAAAAAGATGAAATCATATTTTATATTTTCATTTAAACTGCTTTTCAGTGTTGTTTTTGTTCATGGAAAATCTGTAGGCTACGTTGCATTTCAGGACATAAAACCTGCCAAGGCTACATTGTGTTATGTCCTGCATTGCAAATTTCACCAGAAGAGGGGACCGTTTACAAAAATATACCAGCAATACTTACACAGCTATGCTCCCCTTTATTCCTCTGAAGAGCATATTTTGTGACATTAAATATAAACCATGCCTTGTGCACACTCCTTAACTGGACAGCAAAAAGGTGTGACAAATATCCTATTTGTAAATACATCCAGCCAGTTATTTCTTCTAAACCACCCCCCCCCCCCCCCCCTCCTAATTAAATGTAGTTATCAGAACAAACGTTAAAAGGTATGTGAAAAAAACATTTAGTAATTCAGCCATTGCATACCTTTTGTGACGTTCCGTTCCCATCCAGTCCGTTTTCCCGGTTTTGTCATGTCCCTCCGTGTCTTGTTGGATTCCCTTGTCCGTGTTTTCCCCTCTGCTTCAGGCTGGGCGTTTCTCCTCTGTCTCGCTCTCTTGATCTCCCACTTTAGTTTCTGCCTATCGCCTTCCCCGCTCGTTGCACACATTCCTCACCTATGTAATTGACAATCACTCCCGGTTACTTTCTTCACCTGTGCTTTATTGGTTCCAATTTCACTCCCCTATTTACACGCCGCACCTTCCAACTCCGCGGAGCTTTCTTCAGCTACAGTCCTGTCACAGTACCCTGCCATTAACCTCTGCTTTCTACCCCATTCATCAAGCTACCTACCCTGTCCGGTTCCAGTCCAGCTCCAGCCCAGGTCTTGTCCAGTACCGGTGTTTCTTACACCTCCGTTAAAGTCCAGTTCCGGCTTGGAATAATTCCGTGCCGGCTCCCGTTTCCCTGAGTGGACCTCCCGGTCCAGTTCCAGTCCAGTTCCAGTCCAGTTCCAGTCCAGTACCAGTCCAGTTCCGGTGTGTTGTACACCTCTGGTAAAGTCCAGTTCCGGCTTGGAACAAGTTCCGTGCCGGCTTCCGTTTTCCTGAGTGGACCTCCCGGTCCAGTTCCAGTCCAGTTCAAGTCCAGTTCCGGCTTGGAACGTATTCCGTTCCAGCACCTGTTTCCTGAGTGGACCTCCCGGTCCAGTTCCTGTCCAGTTCCAGTCCAGTTCCTGTCCTGGTCCAGACCTGTTCCAGTCCAGTTCCTGTCCAGTTCCTGTCCAGTTCCAGTCCAGTCCCTGTTTCCAGTTCCGGCTTGGAACAGCAGGGCACCCCTTTTGGTTCCGGCTTGTAACCCACCTTATTTACAAGTCCAGCTCCGGCTTGGAGCAGTCCATATGGGACATTGTTTTTGTTCTCTGTACTAACCTTATTATTTTCCTTCTGTACAGCTTTGGGACTACCCCAAAGCTTAATAAAAATACCCTTTTATTTGAATCTGCCTCCCAGTCGTGCATTTAGGTCCAAACCTTCCCCAGGATCGTAACAGAATGAACCGACCAGATAAGGACCTAGCCGACTTCTTGTCCCTGATCCACCCCGCCTTCGGCCATGCAGTAAGGCAGTACGAGCACGAACTTGCCCGCCAGGATGCTCTGGACGAGCACCTGAGCCATTGCCTGGGTGGGAACCGAGGCCCGGGCGATGCAATCATCGCCGGCCTTCAGGGCGAGGCATTCGCCGTCAACACAGGCCAGTCTCCAAGGCGACGCCGTCGTCGTCCCCCCCCGACCGGTCTCCTGGGCGAGGCAGCCTTCGCCGCCGGCTTCCAGGGCGACGCAGCCGCCGCCGCCGGCTTCCAGGGCGACGCAGCCGCCGCCGCCGGCTTCCAGGGCGACGCAGCCGTCGCCGCCTCCTGCTTCCAGGGCGACGCAGCCGTCGCCGCCTCCTGTTTCCAGGGCGACGCGGCAGTCGCCGCCTCCTGTTCCCAGGGCGACGCGGCAGTCGCCGCCACCTGTTTCCAGGGCGACGCGGCAGTCGCCGCCTCCTGTTTCCAGGGCGACGCGGCAGTCGCCGCCTCCTGTTTCCTGGGCGATGCGGCAGTCGCCGCCTCCTGTTTCCAGGGCGACGCAGCCGTCGCCGCCTCCTGTTTCCTGGGCGATGCGGCAGTCGCCGCCTCCTGTTTCCAGGGCGACGCAGCCGTCGCCGCCTCCTGCTTCCAGGGCGACGCAGCAGTTGTCGCTTCCTGTTTCCTGGGCGATGCAGCAGTCGCCGCCTCCTGTTTCCAGGGCGACGCAGCCGTCGCCGCCTCCTGTTTCCTGGGCGATGCAGCAGTCGCCGCCTCCTGTTTCCAGGGCGACGCAGCCGTCGCCGCCTCCTGCTTCCAGGGCAACGCAGCCGTCGCCGCCTCCTGTTTCCTGGGCGATGCAGCAGTCGCCGCCTCCTGTTTCCAGGGCGACGCAGCCGTCGCCGCCTCCTGCTCCCAAGGCGATGCAGTCGTCGCCGCCTCCTGGTTCCAGGGCGATGCAGTCATCGCCGCCTCCTGCTTCCAGGGCGATGCAGTCGTCGCCGCCTCCTGCTTCCAGAGCAATGCAGGCGCCGCTTCCTGCTCCCAGGGCGATGCAGTCGTTTCCGCCTCCTGCTCCCAGGGCGATGCAGTCGTCGCCGCCTCCTGCTCCCAAGGCGATGCAGTCGTCGCCGCCTCCTGCTTCCAGGGCGATGCAGTCGTCGCCGCCTCCTGCTTCCAGGGCGATGCAGTCGTCGCCGCCTCCTGGTTCCAGGGCGATGCAGTCGTCGCCGCCTCCTGCTTCCAGAGCTATGCAGGTGCCGCTTCCTGCTCCCAGAGCAATGCAGGCGCCGCTTCCTGCTCCCAGGGCGATGCAGTCGTCGCCGCCTCCTGCTCCCAGGGCGATGCAGTCGTCGCCGCCTCCTGCTCCCAGGGCGATGCAGTCGTCGCCGCCTCCTGCTTCCAGGGCGATGCAGTCGTCGCCGCCTCCTGCTTCCAGGGCGATGCAGTCGTCGCCGCCTCCTGCTTCCAGGGCGATGCAGTCGTCGCCGCCTCCTGGTTCCAGGGCGATGCAGTCATCGCCGCCTCCTGCTTCCAGGGCGATGCAGTCGTCGCCGCCTCCTGCTTCCAGAGCTATGCAGGCGCCGCTTCCTGCTCCCAGAGCAATGCAGGCGCCGCTTCCTGCTCCCAGGGCGATGCAGTCGTCGCCGCCTCCTGCTCCCAGGGCGATGCAGTCGTCGCCGCCTCCTGCTCCCAAGGCGATGCAGTCGTCGCCGCCTCCTGCTTCCAGGGCGATGCAGTCGTCGCCGCCTCCTGCTTCCAGGGCGATACAGTCGTCGCCGCCTCCTGCCTCCAGGGCGATACATTCATCGGCGTTCCTGTCAGGTCCCGTTCCAGCCGCCCGCCTCCAGGATGATGTCGTCGCCGACCTCCTGGGCGATGCAGTCGCTGTTGCTACCCGTCAGGGCGATGTAATCATCGCCGTTCCTGTCCGTTCCCCTTCCAGCCCTCCTGTCCGTTCCCCTTCCAGCCCCCCTGTCCGTTCCCCTTCCAGCCCTCCTGTCCGTTCCCCTTCCAGCCCTCCTGTCCGTTCCCCTTCCAGCCCTCCTGTCCGTTCCCCTTCCAGCCCTCCTGTCCGTTCCCCTTCCTGCCCTTCTGTCCGTTCCCCTTCCAGCCCTCCTGTCCGTTCCCCTTCCAGCCCTCCTGTCCGTTCCCCTTCCAGCCCTCCCGTCCCGCCACGTTCCAGCCCTCCCGTCCCGCCACGTTCCAGCCCTCCCGTCCCGCCACGTTCCAGCCCTCCCATCCCGCCACGTTCCAGCCCTCCCGTCCCGCCACGTTCCAGCCCTCCCGTCCCGCCACGTTCCAGCCCTCCCGTCCCGCCACGTTCCAGCCCTCCCGTCTCGCCACGTTCCAGCCCCCCAGTCCCGCCCCGTTCCAGTCATCCAGTCCCGCCCCGTTCCAGTCATCCAGTCCCGCTCCGTTCCTGTCTTCCAGTCCCGCCCCGTTCCTGTCTTCCAGTCCCGCCACGTTCCAGCCCTCCCGTCCCGCCACGTTCCAGCCCTCCCGTCTCGCCACGTTCCAGCCCCCCAGTCCCCGCCCCGTTCCAGTCATCCAGTCCCGCCCCGTTCCAGTCATCCAGTCCCGCTCCGTTCCTGTTTTCCAGTCCCGCCCCGTTCCTGTCTTCCAGTCCCGCCCCGTTCCAGTCATCCAGTCCCGCCCCGTTCCAGTCATCCAGTCCCGCCCCGTTCCTGTCTTCCAGTCCCGCCCCGTTCCTGTCATCCAGTCCCACCCCGTTCCAGTCATTCAGTCCCGCCCCATTCCTCCCTTCCAGTCCCGCTACGCCGCCGGCCTCCTGAGCTGTTCTGTCCGCGCCACAGCCGGCCTCCTGAGCGGTTCCGCCCGCGCCACAGCCGGCCGCCTGAGCGGTTCCGCCCGCGCCACGTCTGGCCTCTTGTGCGGTTCAGTCCGCACTGTGGCCGACCTCCTGAACGTTCCTGCCCTCTTCCTCCGGTGGTGTTTCTGTTGAACGCCAGGAGGCGTCCTTTTTAGGGGGGGGTACTGTGACGTTCCGTTCCCATCCAGTCCGTTTTCCCGGTTTTGTCATGTCCCTCCGTGTCTTGTTGGATTCCCTTGTCCGTGTTTTCCCCTCTGCTTCAGGCTGGGCGTTTCTCCTCTGTCTCGCTCTCTTGATCTCCCACTTTAGTTTCTGCCTATCGCCTTCCCCGCTCGTTGCACACATTCCTCACCTATGTAATTGACAATCACTCCCGGTTACTTTCTTCACCTGTGCTTTATTGGTTCCAATTTCACTCCCCTATTTAACCCACCTGCTGTCTCCCCTTCTTTGTCGGTTCATTACCTGTGTTTCCGTCCTGACCCTGTTTGTTGCTCTCAAACTTAACTAACCAACCGTGTTTATGTCGTGTCACGCTTCTGGTCCAGTATTCGTCAGCTTGCTGTCTTTCATCTGTTTACCTGGTCTGCAGCTATCCCTCCGAAACATTCTCTGTTGCATGCTACTTACCTGTCTCCCTTCAACCTCCAGACGCCGCGGTTCCAGCCTCCCTGTAGCTGTGTCTTGTCCTCCCTATGTCACCTACCTCCTGTACTTCGGTTACGGTACCAGGATCCCTGAAT
The DNA here is from genome assembly GCA_029718625.1 of Synaphobranchus kaupii. Classification (NCBI taxonomy): domain Eukaryota; kingdom Metazoa; phylum Chordata; class Actinopteri; order Anguilliformes; family Synaphobranchidae; genus Synaphobranchus; species Synaphobranchus kaupii. The sequence goes on from CM056399.1 coordinate 10,727,535, forward strand.
GTTAGCCGGCTTCAGCAAGATTTGCCCGAGCCACGCCGCACCTTCCAACTCCGCGGAGCTTTCTTCAGCTACAGTCCTGTCACAGTACCCTGCCATTAACCTCTGCTTTCTACCCCATTCATCAAGCTACCTACCCTGTCCGGTTCCAGTCCAGCTCCAGCCCAGGTCTTGTCCAGTACCGGTGTTTCTTACACCTCCGTTAAAGTCCAGTTCCGGCTTGGAATAATTCCGTGCCGGCTCCCGTTTCCCTGAGTGGACCTCCCGGTCCAGTTCCAGTCCAGTTCCAGTCCAGTACCAGTCCAGTTCCGGTGTGTTGTACACCTCTGGTAAAGTCCAGTTCCGGCTTGGAACAAGTTCCGTGCCGGCTTCCGTTTTCCTGAGTGGACCTCCCGGTCCAGTTCCAGTCCAGTTCAAGTCCAGTTCCGGCTTGGAACGTATTCCGTTCCAGCACCTGTTTCCTGAGTGGACCTCCCGGTCCAGTTCCTGTCCAGTTCCAGTCCAGTTCCTGTCTTGGTCCAGACCTGTTCCTGTCCAGTTCCTGTCCAGTTCCTGTCCAGTTCCAGTCCAGTTCCAGTCCAGTCCCTGTTTCCAGTTCCGGCTTGGAACAGCAGGGCACCCCTTTTGGTTCCGGCTTGGAACCCACCTTATTTACAAGTCCAGCTCCGGCTTGGAGCAGTCCATATGGGACATTGTTTTTGTTCTCTGTACTAACCTTATTATTTTCCTTCTGTACAGCTTTGGGACTACCCCAAAGCTTAATAAAAATACCCTTTTATTTGAATCTGCCTCCCAGTCGTGCATTTAGGTCCAAACCTTCCCCAGGATCGTAACACCTTTATTATAAATCACATTTTGTCATTGTGATGGTGATTGCATGAGTTATTTGCTGGTACATTTGTCACATGAAAAAAATAATACTTCCACCAAAGTACATAGAAAATAATAATTGTACTTCATAAAAGTGAATGTTTGACTTAAATTTTACTTAAACAAATGAATAAATATAAAATATATTTAAATGTAGAAATATGAAATCTAAAAGTTATTAAACAACTGTATATCATGTTAAAAAAGTTAAAACTCAGGGCAGTTAATACATAAGAATTGGCCATCCTCCTCACTCAACTTCAAGACATGAGGAGTGGAACCACTTCACAGGAAACCCATAATACCACCATGTCTTCTTCTTTGGGAGGGTCCACCTCGCCACATGCAGAGCATAGGCTGAGGCCTTCCCTCAAATGTCTGATGATGATGTGCCATCTATAGAGAAAAGGAAGGGAAATATAATTTTTTTTCAGTACTTCATTCGTAAAAACGACAACAAAAAAGTTGTGAAACCACTTAGGTGCTGAAAAAATATTTGTTTAGGGCTCTTCAATGTACAAAACGTATATATCTTGCCATTGAGCAAGGAAGGCTATCTGCACTGCTGTTTATGTACTGGCGACACATTTAGAAACGAGCCTCTCTTCCTCAGGCAGCATAATCAATGCTGCCTGAGGAAGAGAGATTTGTTTCGAAACATGAGTTGGCGTCTGTTATTGAAGAAAAACAAAACAAAGAAAGCATGCATGAACTCACTGAGCTAAGCTTTCTACTTTTGTTGATTGCACATGATAGCACATAAGAGGGCAGTGGGATAAACAGTGTAATAAACCAATGAGATAAACAATGGAGTGGTGGAGAGAAGAGGGGCTGTGGAGGGAGGAAGGGCTGCAGTTATATGTGCTACAAAGTCAAATCAGAAAGGTAAACGAATGAGTACTAAAATGTCAAAGCAAATACATTTGCTATGATGCATATTACTAACTTATGCCTCATTTAGGATACAGATCCAACACTGTTATTACCTTTTGCTGCTAGCAGGAGGGTGGCAATGGAGGCAGGCAGCCTAGTGGAGGGATGCCGGACTTGGGAAGTCATAGAGCACATGTGGCTAGGGGCTAAAGATTTGGCGGATGGACTGGTGATGACAGGGCCAGAGATGAGAGAAAAAATTCTTGTCAGGGGAGGTGGATGTCCAAAGCGTCTTACTTTTCAGCAAACTCTGCTTTGAGTGGTGCAAAGAACCCCCTGTCCAACAGCTGAAATATATGGGAGAGATGTGGTGGAAGACAGAGGAGCACGACACCTTCCCTAATTGGCCAGGTCCGTGGTCTCCCTGTCGATGTGGCTGTTGTGGCCATCGAACACCAGGAGCAGGGGGCGCTCCTTCATCGCGTACAGGAAGAAGTGTTTCTGGAACCACTTCAGGAAAAGGGTGGTGTCTATGTAGCCAGATGTAACAAGGTGTTAAGCTCTCCCAGGGTAGTCACCTCCCAGGTACCCTTCCCGTAGATTATCATTGGTGGGATGTCTTCCTCAGATGCTTTCAGGGCAGGCATGCCAGCACTGTGATGTGGTGTCTGGTGGCGAGTGCTTGAAGGTAGGGATGTTTCCACCCCTTGCTGACCAGCATCTTGCAGCGAAGTATTCCCATCTGAAACCCTGACTCATCAACGTTGTAGATTTGTCTGGGTTTCTCCATTAGCACATTCTCCTCTACCATGGCCTTCAGCATGTTAAAGTAAAGGGCAATGTTCCTCTCCCTGGCACACCTGATTCTCCCTCTTGTTGCTAATGTTGTTTTCTACTTTTTTGAGCCTGACTGCCTGCCACATGGTCATACCATACTTGCATGCTTGTATTGCCCTCAGCATTGCCTCCTCCCTCCACAGACATCTCTTTTTGCCCTTGTTCTGTAATGTTCCGCTCCCTTCCTGTTCGTTTTCCGTGTTTTCCTGTTTTCCCTCCGTGTCATGTTGGATCCTTTTGTCCGTGTTTTCCCCGCTGCTGCGGACTAGGCGTGTCCTTCCCTGTCTTGTTCGTCTGGTTGTTTTGTCTTACTTCCGCCTTTCACTCCTTCCCCCTCGTTGCATGCATTTCCTCACCTGGTGTTTCGCAATCACTCCCGTTTTATTTCCACACCTGTTCCTTATTTAGTTCTGTCATTAACCTCACTATATAGTCTTTCGGCTGGCTGCCAGTCGGCGCCAGTTCGTTAACTATCGTCACTTGGTGTTAGTGCTCGTTGTGTTATCTGGTCTTTTACTTCGAACTACTCGCTTAGTTGTGGGATATTATCCCCTTACAGCATTTGGTTCCGCTCGAAACTACGGATTGGTAGTTTACCTCCCCAGTTATTTCCTGTTGTGAATGTAGCTAACCTGTTTCCCTCCTCCTCCACCTAACCCAGCTCCCACTCTTCAGCAGCAGTGTTCGTAAGCCCTGTGTTCGTTGTGTGTGTTGCGGTACCTCCACCTCCTGCTCGCGTAGGCTCCGCGGTGGCGTTATTCCTGGCTACCCTCCAGCTGTTCCTGTCCGGCCGTAGAAGCCACCAAAGTCTTCGGTTACGGTTCCGGGAGCTCTGGAGACCAGTCAGCTCCATCCGGACCTACCGCAGCTACGCCACACTACCCTGCCCTGTCGTGCTTCATCATTCACCTACCTGCCAAGCCCTGCACCTCCGTGAGAACCTCCCGGTCCTTCCCGTGCCTTTCCTTGCACTAATCCCCCTCTGTTTTTGTTTGTCCTGTACCGGTGCAGTCATTCCGGTCCAGTTCCAGCCCTGCCGTAGTGAGTCGCTCCCCTGCTAGTTCCAGTCCAGTCCAGGCGTGAGTCGTATAACTACCTGTCCAAAGTCCAGTTCCGGTTTGGAACATTCCGTTCCAGACGCGGATTCCTGTGTGGACCTCCCGGTCCAGTTCCAGCCCAGTCCAGTTCCGGTTTGGAACATTCCGTTCCAGACCCTGATTCCAGTGTGGACCTCCCGGTCCAGTTCCAGTCCAGTCCAGTTCCGGTTTGGAACATTCCGTTCCAGACCCTGATTCCAGTGTGGACCGCCCGGTCCAGTTCCAGTCCTGCCCAGTTCCGGTTTGGAACATTCCGTTCCAGACCCTGATTCCAGTGTGGACCTCCCGGTCCAGTTCCTGTCCAGTCCAGTTCCGGCTTGGAACGATAAGTTCCAGATCCTCCAGTCCAGCTCCGGCTTGGAGCAGCCCGCCCCGGGCTTCCAGGCGATACCTGTGTTATTCTGTGTGTTGCCATTCCTGTACAGTGTTGGGACTACCCCAACACTTAATTTATTAAAAACTCCTTTTTGTGAATCTGTCTCCTGGTCGTTGCACTTGGGTTCGTCCCGTATCTGATACGTAACAGAACGAACTGGCCAAAAACATGGACCCAGCCGACCTGGAGCAGATTCGGCACGCCTTCTCCTGCCAAACTGTGGTCAGCGACCAACAGGGCCGCCGTTTGGATGACGTGTTGGAGGTGCTGAGGGGCATCACGGAACAAGTGACGCAGCTGACTCTTCACCAGCCGCTTCCGCGTATACCTTTGGGCCCTACACCGCCCGCACCGGATCCACCGGTGGACCCTCCTGTGTCTACTTCATTTCGTGAGCCCCGCGTTCAACATCCAGAGTTATACCGCGGGGGATTGGGAAAATGTCGCGAATTCCTTATGAAGTGCGACATTGTATTCCGGATGCAGCCCTCCTCCTTCGCCTCCGACCCATGTAAGATCGCTTTTATTATGAGCAGCTTGGGAGGAGGTGCCCTGGAGTGGGCTACATCCATCTGGGATAGCCAAGTCGCGCTCTGCAACAACTTCGCTGCCTTCACCGCCGAGATGCGGCGTGTGTTTGATCACCCTACCTGTGGGCGAGATGCAACTCAGCGCCTACTTCAGGTCCGTCAAGGGAGTCGTAGCGTCGCTGAAATGGCCATCCAATTCCGTACCCTCGCAGCGGAGTCCGGATGGAACGACACCGCCCTTCAGGGGGCCTTCCGCCAGGCACTCAGCGAGGAGCTTAAAGACCAACTTGCCACCCGTGAAGAATCCACCTCACTCAATAGCCTTATTAGCCTGGCCATAGCAATTGACAACCGTCTCCGTATCCGGGCCCGTGAGCGAGGGGGGAACCCCGGTCATCTACCACACATACGCTCTCACCCTTCTGCTTCTGGATCCAGGGCGGCGTCTGGGGTCTCCGAAGAGGAGCCCATGCAACTGGGCAGAGTTGCGGTCAACTCCGAGGAGCGCCAACGTCGCCTGCGATCTAGATCCTGTTTTTATTGTGGCAAACCTGGCCACCAGATCGCCTCATGCCCCATTCGCCCAAAAGAATAGGCTCGCCAGTTAAACTGAGCGTACTGACGAGCCCTATCATACCCTGCCATGCAGCCCAGAATCGCCTTGTCTTTAAGGCCACTCTCCTGTGGAGGGACAAGTCCGAAGTCTCGTCGGCCCTCATCGACTCTGGGGCCGACGCCAACTTTATGGACACCACCTTCGCCAGGAGGGCCGGCATCCCCACGGAACTACTACCCTCTCCCATTACTGCCTTCGCCTTAGACGGTAGGAGTCTGGGGTTAGTGACCCACTCCACCGTTCCCTTACAGCTCGTCTTATCCGGCAATCATCGGGAGAGCATTCAACTCCTACTCATCAACTCAAAACAATCCTCCATAGTTTTGGGTCAGACCTGGCTCCGCCTTCATAACCCTCATATCGACTGGCAGGCCGGTCGCATCCTGGCGTGGAGTGGCCACTGCCTGGCTAGCTGTCTCCGTTCCGCTCTCCCCCCTCCGGGGTCCAAGAATCCCAGCACCAACCTACCCGAACCCGATCTGTCCAACGTTCCCAAACAATATCACGACCTCTGCCTGACCTTTTCCAAATCACGCGCTCTGTCCCTACCTCCTCACCGACCTTACGATTGCTGTATAGACCTGCTGGCGGGAGCCAAACTTCCGTCTGGCCGTCTCTACAGTCTGTCGGGGCCAGAGAAACTCGCCATGGAGGAGTACATTCATGAGTCCCTCGCCTCGGGCATCATCCGTCCCTCCTCTTCTCCTGTTGGTGCTGGGTTCTTTTTTGTAGGGAAGAAGGACGGCTCACTACGGCCCTGCATCGACTATCGGGGGCTCAATCAAATCACCATCCGCAATAAATATCCTCTCCCCCTCATTAACACTGCTTTTGAACCCCTCTCGCAGGCCGTCATTTTCACCAAGCTCGACCTCCGTAATGCGTACCACTTGGTGCGCATACGGGAGGGGGATGAATGGAAGACTGCCTTCAATACCCCGTTGGGCCACTATGAGTACCTGGTGGTCCCCTTCGGCCTTACTAACGCCCCGGCAGTCTTCCAGGGCATGGTGAATGACGTGCTGCGAGACCTGTTGGGGAAAACTGTTTTTGTTTACATAGACGATATTTTGATTTTTTCCAAGTCCCCTCAGGAACACATTCTCCATGTCCGGGAGGTTCTCCAGCGTCTCCTTGAGAACCAGCTCTTCGTCAAGGCAGAGAAGTGCTCCTTCCACGTCTCTTCAGTCCCGTTCCTCGGCTTCATCATTGAGGAGGGCAGTATCCGGGCGGATCCTGTCAAAGTCAAGGCGGTGACGGAATGGCCCCAACCCACCTCTCGTAAGCACCTGCAACAATTCCTTGGTTTTGCTAATTTCTATCGTCGTTTTATCCGTAATTACAGTGTCATTGCTGCTCCCCTTACCAAACTCACCTCCACTGTTTTTTCTTTCTGTTGGAACTCCGAGGCTCAGCTCGCTTTTGAACAGCTTAAAGCTCGGTTTTCCTCGGCCCCTATTCTTTGTCACCCTGATCCCACCCGTCAATTTACGATTGAGGTGGATGCCTCCGACACCGGCGTGGGGGCCATTCTGTCCCAACGTGCTGCCTTGGACAACAAACTCCATCCCTGTGCCTTTTTCTCCCGGAGACTGTCCTCCGCCGAGCGAAATTATGATGTCGGGGATCGGGAGCTTCTTGCCATAAAGCTGGCTCTTGAGGAGTGGCGCCACTGGCTGGAGGGGGCAGGTACCCCCTTTATTGTTTTAACTGACCACCAAAATTTAATTTACTTGAAGTCTGCTAAGAGGCTTAATGCCAGACAGGCTAGGTGGTCACTTTTCTTTGCCCGTTTCAATTTTTCTGTATCCTTCCGCCCCGGTTCCCGCAATATTAAGGCGGATGCCTTATCCCGTGTGTTTTCCCTTCCCTCCAGTCCTGCTGACCCCGAGCCTATTCTACCAGCGTCCTGCGTGGTGGCTGCGGTCTCCTGGAGGATTGAGGAGATTGTGAGGTCCGCCCAGACTTCCCACCCTGACCCCCGTAGTAACCCTAACTCCTCCCTGTTTGTTCCCAACTCTGTCCGCTCCCAGGTCCTTGAGTGGGTTCACGCCTCCTGCCTGGCGTGTCACCCAGGTGTTGCCAGAACGACCACCCTCGTCAGGAGGAGCTTTTGGTGGCCCACTCTCAAGGAGGATACCCGTGCTTTTGTCCTGGCCTGCGCAGTGTGCGCCAGGAGCAAGGCTTCCCACCAGCCTCCCTCTGGTCTTCTCCTTCCCCTCCCTGTCCCGGGCCGTCCTTGGAGCCACATTGGCGTGGATTTCGTCACCGGTCTGCCTTTGTCAGAGGGCAACTCTGTCATTCTGACAATTGTGGATCGGTTCTCCAAGGCGGTTCACTTCATTCCCCTCCCTAAGCTCCCGTCCGCCCTCGAAACTGCGGAGCTCCTGGTGGTACATGTGGTCAGGCTGCACGGGATCCCATCCGACATTGTTTCGGACCGTGGGCCCCAATTCTCCTCCCAGGTTTGGAAGGCGTTCTGTGTAGCCCTGGGGGCCTCGGCCAGTTTGTCGTCTGGCTTCCATCCCCAGTCTAACGGCCAGGCAGAGAGGGCGGACCAGGACCTGGGGGCCGCCCTGCGGTGCGTCACTGCTCGCAATCCCGCCTCCTGGAGCCGTTTTCTCCCCTGGGTAGAGTACGCTCACAACTCCCTTAAAAGTGCCTCCACTGGGTTGTCCCCATTCGAGTGCTCATTGGGTTACCAACCCCCTCTCCTATCGGCCCAGGAGGCCGAGGTAGCAGTTCCCTCCGTTAATTCTCACATCCTCAAATGCAAGCGCATTTGGAGACTTGCACGCACCGCACTCCTGCGTTCTAATTCCCGTTCGCAGCGTCTGGCGGACCTGCACAGGACCGCAGCCCCCAAGTACAGGGCCGGTCAGCAGGTCTGGCTATCCACATCCAACATTTCCCTTCCCTCCTCCTCTAAGAAACTTCGGCCCCGGTTTATTGGTCCCTTCCCTGTTGTATGTCTCATTAACCCAGTTTCTGTTAAGCTCTCCCTCCCTGCCTCCCTCAAAGTTTACCCCGTTTTTCATGTGTCACAAATCAAGCCTGTCGCCTCCAGCCCCCTCAGTGCCCCTACCCTCCCTCCTCCACCTGTCCGAGTCATCGACAACGCCCCGGCCTACACGGTGGACCGCATCATCGACATCCGCCGTAAGGGTCGGGGTTTCCAATACCTCGTGGACTGGGAGGGGTATGGTCCTGAGGAGCGGTCGTGGCTCCACAGGGGCCTCATCCTGGATCAATCACTGATCCAGGATTTCCACAGTCGCTTCCCATCCAAGACCAGGCCGCCAGGTACGCCAGGTGGCGTACGTTGAGGGGGGGGGTACTGTAATGTTCCGCTCCCTTCCTGTTCGTTTTCCGTGTTTTCCTGTTTTCCCTCCGTGTCATGTTGGATCCTTTTGTCCGTGTTTTCCCCGCTGCTGCGGACTAGGCGTGTCCTTCCCTGTCTTGTTCGTCTGGTTGTTTTGTCTTACTTCCGCCTTTCACTCCTTCCCCCTCGTTGCATGCATTTCCTCACCTGGTGTTTCGCAATCACTCCCGTTTTATTTCCACACCTGTTCCTTATTTAGTTCTGTCATTAACCTCACTATATAGTCTTTCGGCTGGCTGCCAGTCGGCGCCAGTTCGTTAACTATCGTCACTTGGTGTTAGTGCTCGTTGTGTTATCTGGTCTTTTACTTCAAACTACTCGCTTGGTTGTGGGATATTATCCCCTTACAGCATTTGGTTCCGCTCGAAACTACGGATTGGTAGTTTACCTCCCCAGTTATTTCCTGTTGTGAATGTAGCTAACCTGTTTCCCTCCTCCTCCACCTAACCCAGCTCCCACTCTTCAGCAGCAGTGTTCGTAAGCCCTGTGTTCGTTGTGTGTGTTGCGGTACCTCCACCTCCTGCTCGCGTAGGCTCCGCGGTGGCGTTATTCCTGGCTACCCTCCAGCTGTTCCTGTCCGGCCGTAGAAGCCACCAAAGTCTTCGGTTACGGTTCCGGGAGCTCTGGAGACCAGTCAGCTCCATCCGGACCTACCGCAGCTACGCCACACTACCCTGCCCTGCCGTGCTTCATCATTCACCTACCTGCCAAGCCCTGCACCTCCGTGAGAACCTCCCGGTCCTTCCCGTGCCTTTCCTTGCACTAATCCCCCTCTGTTTTTGTTTGTCCTGTACCGGTGCAGTCATTCCGGTCCAGTTCCAGCCCTGCCGTAGTGAGTCGCTCCCCTGCTAGTTCCAGTCCAGTCCAGGCGTGAGTCGTATAACTACCTGTCCAAAGTCCAGTTCCGGTTTGGAACATTCCGTTCCAGACGCGGATTCCTGTGTGGACCTCCCGGTCCAGTTCCAGCCCAGTCCAGTTCCGGTTTGGAACATTCCGTTCCAGACCCTGATTCCAGTGTGGACCTCCCGGTCCAGTTCCAGTCCAGTCCAGTTCCGGTTTGGAACATTCCGTTCCAGACCCTGATTCCAGTGTGGACCGCCCGGTCCAGTTCCAGTCCTGCCCAGTTCCGGTTTGGAACATTCCGTTCCAGACCCTGATTCCAGTGTGGACCTCCCGGTCCAGTTCCTGTCCAGTCCAGTTCCGGCTTGGAACGATAAGTTCCAGATCCTCCAGTCCAGCTCCGGCTTGGAGCAGCCCGCCCCGGGCTTCCAGGCGATACCTGTGTTATTCTGTGTGTTGCCATTCCTGTACAGTGTTGGGACTACCCCAACACTTAATTTATTAAAAACTCCTTTTTGTGAATCTGTCTCCTGGTCGTTGCACTTGGGTTCGTCCCGTATCTGATACGTAACATGTTCATCTGTAAAAATGTTCAAAAATAAATTTCTGCACTCTTCCCTCCATTATTCCAATAATCTTATTATGTAATCTATGTGTTCTATGAGAATGGCTAAATTATAAGTAGAAATTAAGTTTACTTAACATTTTAAATGTAACTATTTCTCAATTTGTCAAAAAATGCAAACTTGAGGATTCCTACATTATTGATTGCAAGGAATAAAAATGTGAATCTAATTAAAGCCTACTAATATTTTAATTATATCTCATTATTATCCATTAAATGGATCTGAGCATTAAAGTACATATTCATTCATTCTATTAAATTAAGTTGCTGCCTAATTATATGTATTTTATATGTGTTTCACGAATGATTTCACATGGCACATCTTTTTTTTTAAGCTTTTTTTTTAGTCTTGTTAATCCAACATCAGCATGTCACTAATAATTTAAATATAAGATAAGGAACTAAGTAAATATCTATGCATTATCTCAAATTCAATAATTAAATGAATAAATAGCCCATTTCATTTAATGAGATGAGAAACATAAGCGAGTCAAAAACTGAATGTCACTGTCCACAATTCTAGCCGTCGTGCACGGTCTGAACAGCTTCTGTGCCGTCCGCTAGGATACTCATTTTCTGAGGCGCATTTCTTTGTGTATTTAAGGTTAATATCGGAAAGGGTGGTCCTTATAAGCATTTCTAGCAATCCGTACATATTCACTGCAGTTAGCCAAGTGGTTTCGAGCTAAATAGCCGTTGGAAAGCTACGTTTGAAACTGTAAAGCGATATTAGGACTGTTTCATTTAATCGTCGCGATTAAGGAATTCGAAGCGTGCTCGAAGTATAAAAGTTACCGTTGTAAAAGAGGTCGTATTAATATAACTAAATATATATATTAAGTTGAAAACTGTCAGTTAGACAGGTTATTATGTGTATTTTTACGGGACATACGTTTAATTGGTCACAGTGTTCAGTCCTCGCGAATAAATATGAAATAAATACGTTGGCGCCTGAGGTGGTCGGAGATTGGTGACCCCTCCCCCCCGGTCGAGAATAGGTGCTCGAACGCTAGTCTATTTGGATAGGAAAGTTATGGGACGACGGTGCTCCGTCGGCTCACCTGTAAAATGTTTCTCCCTCCTGGGAGATTGGGTGTTTACCTCTTGTTTTCTGCATTAGACTGCGAACTTATTAAACTAGCTGTGGAACGTTAAATCTCTGTTCCTGTTCGCCTCGTTACAGTTCCCCTTACTGAGAGGCAGGGCTTGTATTTGTGTTTGTGCTTGTGTTAGTCAGATAGCCGATAGTTTCGGTGCAGCTGTCCTTTCGTCTTTTGTGCCTTTTCTCCGTGTATGGAGATTTGGGCGATTCTGTTCAGAACTGTAGTTCTGTTCGCCCTTCGGTGCATGTCGTCTCATAGGGAGACCGGGCGATGTTGTAGACATGTTTGTGTGTGACTGCGAGTCTCAATCTAAGCCTTGGAACATTAATTATCTGTCCCTTTGCCTCGTTACATCTCTCCTTACTGAGAGGCTAGGGCGTGGCTCTATTTTAAGCTTAGTCATTTTGCTGGTAAGGCTATGGGACTGCGGTTCTCCGTCGGCTCGCCTGTAAAATGTTTCTCCGTGACTGTTAGTGTTAGCTTATGGAAGTAGCCACGGAACGGAATCTGTTCTTTCACCTCCTCTTATACAATCATATCATTCTGCAATATTTGTTGACTGTTTATTTATTTGTGCCTTTACGCTACTCGTCCGTTCTTGTATGTCTCGTTACCGAGACAGGGCGCATATTATTCCTGGCTATTAAGACCCCTGTCCTTACGCTCTACTTGGCGTGTGACAGTGAGCCGGTTAGTAGCGTCTGTAGTGGTGTTCGTTGTTCGTTGTCTTGTCTCCTCCCTTATCTGCGGGGTTTCCCGCCTTAGTGGCCTAAGGGCTTAATGAATCCCCTTGCTGCGTTTGGCTCCTCCTTCCTCACACGTCACGCCCCATTACACACTCTGAGCATTCCTTAACGCGCCCAGTCACTTGCCTTGGTAGTCGAAGATGAACATACAATAAGTGCATACAGAAAGGTCTTCGAAGTAAATACAGAACAGATAAGACAAAGCTCATCCTTCCCATAACGTAGTAGCTATCCCTAGTAATAAACATTGAATGTAATTCACAGTAAGCTGTGGGTAAATTAGCTATACTATAATTCTATTCTAAATACTATTATAAACTAGAACATCAAACAGTTAGACAAGAAAACACAGGGAACAAGTACCATGAGAAAAAGTCCTAGATTAGTATATCAGTCAAGGTGGAGTCTGAAGAGGTGTGTCTTCAGGCCAAGACGGAACGCAGTGTTGGAGTAGAACGTAGGGGAATGGGGAGTTTGTTCCACCACTGAGAAACTACGGTGGAAAATCTCTGCAGTCGGGACGGCGTGAAGTGACTATGTTCTGGACAAGAAGCTGGGTGGAGTAGGTGGTCAGGTACGGTCGAATCCTCCTGATGTTGTACAGGAGGAACCTGCAGGACCGTGCCGTTGCCCTGATGTGCTCTTTGAAGCCCAGCTGGTCGTCCAAGTAGCTAAGCCATATAACTTAAAAACTACTAAACTGGTAAACGTTACTTTACAAACCTCAGTTGTAGGAGTCGCGATTGCCAAGAGCAACAAATTTGGTCTGTAGCCTGTTTGCTTTAATTAACGTTATCTGCTCTAACGGTACATTATTGTCACTGCATAAAGGCTATGTCCAAAAATCTCTGAAGTGGTGCCCTGGATCTATTGTTTATTCACACGTGTATGAACAGGTAAAACATCCGGGAAATGACGAAGAAATTAACGCAGAACATTACGGCCTATTTCACGTCGCTATGGTAACAGCTTCTGTTCTGTTCCAGCAAAGCAGTGTATGACAACTTACGCTTGTATCAAGGGCAGCTAAGATCACACAACTGACATAACCACAGAACTATACTTTAGTTAGCGAATGGAGTTCAAGTCCTCCTTAAAAAATGTATTATTTTTACAGATGACTAATTATTGTAAAAAAAGGACATCAAGAGGGAGAGAGAAAATAGTCTAATTACACTCCCATGGCTTTATTGTGACTTGTGCCTGTCTGCACTGATGAGAGAGGGGAAAACCTAATACTACACATTCTATAGCCTCATTAGAAACTCCTGTGTGCCTTTCCTTCTGTCCAGACTGCTCATTCAGTCCAAGAGGCTCAGGTTGGTAACAGGTGTTTTCAGCACTGTTACTGGGCAGAACACTAGTGTTGGCAATAAGTGGACCTGAATTTTCAGAAGATGCCTCAAAAAGGGAATGGTTTTCTTTCAACTGTAGGGAGACACTGCTGGTGATGCATTGAACATATCCTAATTTGACATCCTGATAAGTACAATAATTAGTCATCTGTATTTAAATGTTGGAAAGGTGATGATTGTGAGAACACTGCAATTGAGGATGGAAGGTGTTGCAAAAACATTTTTCAAACATCACTATCTTATTGTTTCCTAAATGAGTCCCAATTTCTGTTTAAACAAATGAGTCAATATATATTAATAAGAAGAAAAAAATGTTGCCAGCTTTATTATTTTAATGGAAATCAATGAGAGTAAAAGCAGATTATGACAGTTCTTACTTTGATATGAAATATTGATATGCAATTCTGTTCTCTAAACTTAGCTTATGCTTTCCATCAACATCCTTACAGCTTTTTAACACAAGGAACATGAAGGCTGTGATTCAAACAAATGAACGGCTCCTCTTATTTTTAATTTTGAACCCAGTAAAAAGACTTCAGCAAAAGAGCAATGATACATAAAGCAATAATTAAAAAAGGATATATTTGGGATATTTGGTTGGTCATTGAACTTTGAAATCAGTTAGTCAGTGCAGTACTTTTGATTAATTAAAGAGAACATTGTTTTCTAGGAAGCCACCATAATCCCACACAAAGACATCACACCCTGAAATATTATGATTATATTATAATCCACAAATCTAAACAAATTCTAAATTTTGAACAATTTTCATAAAGCCAACACTGGAAGAAAAAAAGCATAGAAATATCCATTTCTGTTTAAAATTACTAACAAGTTTAATGTGACAGGAGAAGAAATGAATATGAAACGGTTTAACAAACATAATTGCTTCACTGAACTGATGATCTGACTGGAGGTATTAAAAGCAAACAGCATTGTTGCTGCATGTGCACATTTCAGACCATCTTGCCCCCAGAACTCTGACCTGGAAATCTGTGACCTTGTAGTGCAGTGAAGCAATTAATTTGTTAAAATAGCACATGCATTTCACCTCTGTGCATCTATCATTTATTGTGTTTTGAATTGCTAGCAGAAACAAGTAGGTAACTAGTTGCATAAGCACTTGACAATAACAAAATAACCATACTTTAATATAGCTATACTTGAATTATGAGCAAGATAACAAGAGGGCTAATTAAACTGCCATCCCCTACTGATTAGATATTGGGATTTATTAAGTGTTCAGTATTAATCTGGTATTAAAGTTATAAAAGAACTCTCTCCGGTTGATTTATCAAATTCTTACTGAGTTTTTAAAGCAAAATGAATTATTAGTCAATTAGTCACACCCTCTCTGGTGTGGTAGATTTCTGCTAATCCTTCGGAGAATAACTGGATGTACACGTTAACAAAGCAAAATAGACACCAATACCTTTTAAAATGCATAAGGTCATATTTGACAGCACCCTCAATGTTTGGATGAGACAGGCTGCCACGGTGATCTCCATTTCATTTGATAATTCTGATCCATCTGGATCCATCCGACCTCTTTCAGTTACTAAAAAACCTGGAGGTCTAGACTGTCACAGCATCGCTTCATCATCTCAATTTCTTCCGTAACATCTGGAATGAAGAATGAATCACACTGTTTTGGATGGATGCATGCAGGCAGGTATACCATTGTACACAAAGCACAACACACACAGCATCTACTGCAGATACACAATTGACCAGAGATTGACATGCACATATAATACTGAGGAGGAGAGTTGGTTAATCATCAGGGCGACTGCCATGTAGGAGACTGCAAGTTTATAATTGTGAAAATTAAATAACCTAAATTTACTGACAAATGAAGCAACTTGACAGTTACGCAAGTCAAAAAAACAGCATTGGTCAGAGGGATGGCCTTGGGCTGTTTGGAGCTGTTGTGTGGTGGTGATGGTAGTAGGGCTGTAATGATATAGAATTTCCCATAACCATGTGAGTGGTAATAAATTTCATACAATAAAGCCCTAAGTGATACACAGCTACAAATATAAAATACACAGACATTCTTTGATGACTATGGTACTGCAGCATTAACTTCCCTGTGGTATTCCCATTCTTGCTATAACTAGCTAGTCGATTGCTGGCATAGCAGGCTGGCTACGAAACATTTGAGTTGACAGTTGAGCTCAGGAGATTTTCCGACCATAAAGCATGTGAACGCGAACCATTCGGTTGGCCGAGTTGTGACATATTCCCAACTTGACCTCACTTGAAAGCAGCACAAGTCTCATTACAAGGATTCCTTTGATCTTGGTGTTAAAATGATTTTTTGGAAATGGGGCCCTGGGGCCGGTTGCACCAGCTGTGCATGAGTAAGAACTAAGCCAAGTTGTGACTTAAATCTCTACTAAGTTCCAACTTGCGCACTATTAAAATTAAATATGTTGCACCACAAAACATAGTTAGAACGTAACGCCATGTATGAACTAAATATTTCTGCAAGCCATTAACAGCGTAGTTAATGTCACGATACGACTGCAAACGTCACGATACGATTGCAAACGTCACGATACGACTGCATCGGTGTGACATGGCTGAATTGTGATGAATCGTTAATTTGCATGGTAAACTTTTATTTATTTTTACATTTAATTGAATTATAATTATTCACATGGAAATTGCGGTTTTAAAAATGAAGCAATACATTTTATACTTTGGTAGTCATATTTTTTGTTATTTGAAAGTCCTCTGAGTATCTGTGGGAAGGGGGGCATCTGTCAGATCTGGTTACATTAGTCAGACGGTCACATTGCAGGTAATTGTATCGTATTGCATTGTATCCTGATTTATCGTATCGTTATAAATTAAGAGAAATCACATTGCATCGTTGTCCAGAGTATCGTTATTGTATCGTATCGTTGTATCGTATCGTCATCAAGTCCAAGGTTTACACCCCTAGTAATTAATAATGTTCAAATGGCAGACCGATTTGTATATACTGATGAATTGCTTTAAAACTGTTATCTATTTCAGACTTGTATGACGAGTTTGATATCTATGCTCGTCACGTTTTAAGAGGGAATAATTTGCGTTCACTCCAATCAACGCTGAGACAAAACATGGTAGGTTAGATGTTGAGCTTCCAACCTTATTTGAGACCGACAGAGATGAGACATAAAGCATTGAATAATGCTTATTCTGTCTTCATAATCAGGCAGTGGTGTAGTGGATGGCAGGCAGAAATCAGCTGCTTGAAAACAAAAATCCACGCTAGTGCAACGCTATTTCCTGTTCACATTTTTAAATGCTACTCATTGGATCAATCAACATCAACGTAATTTTGTGTAACTATACATTACTTTACGCAGGGCTTACACCCTCCTATTTTTACACCTCCAAGTTTTGTGTTAAGGACACATGCATGGTGCAACCAAATTTAGTAGCTCACTAGTTGTAAACTAACTAGTAGCTACTAAGCCTGTAGTCTGAGATATACGTAATTTAATGGAGAACTTACGAATTGCTGGTGCAAACCAACCCTGATCTGAAACAAAGCACTACATTTGTTTGAAGATTTGAATTAGTTCAGGTGAGATTGCAGTACAGAGTGTCCTCTGACAGCCTCCTTCAGTCCTAAACTGGTTTCCATTGGTTACCTGGGAGGTCAGTGAGGTCATCTGGGATCTGGTTTAGGGCCAGCTTCAAGGAGGTTGTCATCTGTGTCTCCATTTCTTCCACAAGGAATTCCTATACGAGTAATTATTTGAAAAGATTTGATCATTTTCTGTTGTAAAGTAATTTTTTTTACTCATTTGTTGTGTATAACAACAATCTACATTTACATGGACACTGCATCGCAGGTGAAACTGAAAAACATGCAGCATTTGCTAGATTAGGTGGTGATCTTAATAAAAGTAATAAAATGTATGTGTGCCTTACCCAGGCTTAGACTTATGTAGGCTAAATGTAATGAAACGTTAGTACAGAAAGTGGTACTGCCTTGCATGCATTATTATACTGTATCTGTCATTTCTCTCAATCCGGGTTATAGATTGACGGTTACATATCCTTTAGTCTAGGAATAGATTAGTTTGAAAATTTGATTATTATTGATATGACCCATAATTAAATATTTGTGGTTAGCTGTAGACGCATTAATTATTCTTTTATTTGACAATAAAATTCTTGGGATGTGCACCTGCTCCTTTAAGGCTGTGGTTGTGCCTCATGGACGTGTGCGGTAAGACTTCACTCCGGCGGAGATGGTCAATAATGTTCGCCTCAAAAAAGATTTGAGTTTCCAAAAGCGGACAACGACTAACGAGACACTCGCACAAACTGAAAGGGTTTTTACGGCTAACTTTTGGAAAAACAAACAACTCGAAAACTTGAACAAGCTAAACAACGCAAACGGGGTCTGCTGGAGCTGGCCAGGCGACGCCAGGGAATTCCCACGCAAGTTTGAGGCGGTGCTACGGTAAGCACCTATTTTGAATGCGTTTGTTCTCAAGAATGGGTCATTTATATTGTAATTCTTCGGTCATAGGGAGGCGTGTAGGAAGTGTTACGGCGCACTACGTGAGGTTTTGCGAAGCGTTAAAATGAGTACATGCCTTAGATGTAAAACCTTTCTTTATTGTTTTATAATTTACCTTGTGTGCGCGTGCGTAACAATACCATACACATTGAATTAACCCCCCCCCCCCCCTTGGATAATTAAGTGTTCCATAAAGGCTAGGAGAAATTTTCTACAGAAAACTAACCTGCAGATTGCTGAATTCTTTCAGCATTTTTTCCCTGGCCTTAAGGAACATGGCATTTTTGGACGTCTCAATTTTGTCTTTCAGTTTCTCTTGAATCTGATTGAAAGAAGATTTTCCATGGATACCAGAGCATTCTGAAAATAAACAAACACATTCATGCATTAATTTCTAATAGCTAACATATTAATATTGGTAAAATTGTGATTATTTCATTCCCAATTGTCTAATATTGAAATGGCAACCTTGATATGTCTGTTTCATGGTGTCTCGGATTGAATCACTGAGGGAATTGTAGATCTGCTTCTTTCTCTTTAAGATTTCCTTCTCCAAATTCTTGTGCAATTTTATTTGCTAGATGATATGAAAGGGAAGATGTTTCAGTTCATGTGTTAAATTGCAGAGGTAATTTCTGTAATGGAGCATTAGGTCTCACCTCTGTTCTAATGTACACCAGACGCAGGTATTTCTCTGTATTCTTTTTCATGTGATATTTGAAAAGATCTTTTGAAATGAAGTCCACAAGAAAACTTGAGAAGATCCCTTTGATCGATGCTCTTGAACATCCAGTGCTTGAACGACAATTTGAAATACACACCTCTGATGCACTTGACTGTGTTAGGTGAACAGCAGAGTGAAAATAAACAGTCCCTGACAACTTATACTTCAGAGTGGATTGTGGTCACTGTCCAAATTAATGAAACATGAACGGGAATATGACTGAATTATGATTGTCCACTC
This sequence comes from Synaphobranchus kaupii, assembly GCA_029718625.1. Classification (NCBI taxonomy): domain Eukaryota; kingdom Metazoa; phylum Chordata; class Actinopteri; order Anguilliformes; family Synaphobranchidae; genus Synaphobranchus; species Synaphobranchus kaupii. Next base: position 10,746,274 of record CM056399.1, read on the forward strand.
CAAATCATCAGATATAGGCCTATTAGTTTTCTAAAAGGTAAATACATGATTCATAAACACAAAGGCCACTCACCCAAATGTTGTCAGAAAGAGGTTTTTTTCATTCATCTCCCTGTACATGGGTTCTGACAGAGTGTAGTTCAGATCAACTACCCCTACTTTGCCAGACCGGTAATATCCGTCATTTCTACACAAGGCTTTGAGTGTCTTGTGGTAGCCTCTGTTATCACGCCCTGTCTGCACAAAAAAACAAGTGCAAACGAGAAATGACCATGTATGGAAAGCCATTCATGCATTGGCGTCCCTTTTTCGCAGAGCAAGCTGCTTTGGTGTTATAAAAAAAGAGTAACCGAGTAAACGCAAGGACAAAACATTCAACACACGTCAAAAGAGTTATTGCTACAGCTGGGGGTTCTGCGTATGTCAAAAATTTTATTCTGATTACATGCTTGGGGCATGTAAACGCACTCCTTAATCCAATCAATTTATTCAGTGTGCTTTTAAACGGTTCTTTTGGAATTTTCAATCAGAATGAAAGAATGTATTCAGAATGATGAAATATTCTGAATGGAAACGTGGCTTCTGTTTGAAATTCACATTTACCTATCAACAGCAAGTATACATTTCTGCTGCCCTAACATTTCATTTTCAGTGATTGACAGTTATTTATTCTCTACTTCAGTTGGCTCCCGTCTAACCTGTTTTACAAATACATGCACTCTGCTCCTACTGAATGGCTGAAGCTAAGCAGGTGTGGGCTTGGTTAGTACTCAGATGGCAGACCTGCTGGGAAAGTGATGTTGCTGCTGGAAGTGGTGTCGGTGACTTTACTCTCCTTCTCCACCTAGACTGATGTGTGGTGAGCGCAAAATGGCTGCAGTGCATCACCCAGGTGGGTGCTACACATTGGTGGTGAATGAGGTGAGTTTCCTCCTCACCATTGTTAAGTGTCCTTGAGTTTTTTGAAAGGCGCATGCAAATATAATGTATAATAATAATAAAAGATACAAACAACAATATAGAATATTGGCTATAGAATGTCAGGAAGGCTTTCAATTTCCACAGAATTTTTACCAGCTAAAAACAGGCGGTTGCCAGCTAACACAAACTCACTGGTTCCAGCACACTCTTTGTGGCATTTCTCAGGCAGGCTTTCTCTGCTGCCCTTGATCCCATCAGCAGACAGGCCTGGAGGTCGGTGTAAACTTTGCTCAAAGCTTTATTCAGAGTTGTGCACATGTTATTCAGCTCCTTTTTGAGTCGGTTGAACTCCTGGGAATGTGAAGACTGAACCTGAAAAAAGCCAACACTTACTCTCACACATAAAGCGTAGCATCTGATGTTAAAGTGAAAACTTAAACATGACATGCATATTCAATGAAACACTGCCCAAAAGATGTTACCTGACATTTGCTGTTCATATCAGATCCATTTCTAATTTTGCGAAAGTGTAACAAGTCACTAAAACACAAATGAATGTTTCTTACTAGCTAGCTATCTGGATTTTGAACATGTAGTAGGAGTTAGCTGGCTGCACACCAGAATTCCAGCAGACTGTCTTTAATATGGCAATTCAGACACAGCACCTAGCTGAAGCACTGTCAGCAGTGAAATTGTGCATTTGGTTCTTCGTCATATTATTATTATTATTTTTTAATATTAAAATATACATATTGATGCAGTTGAAACACACCTTTGAACTGAGGGCATCCTTTGAAAAGTGAAGATGTGAAATGATTCCAGAAACATCAGATATGTAATCTTTCACTTCCTTCACGGAATGGGAGACGTACAGCTTCTTAATGTGCTCCTCCAGATATGGCAATTCTTTGTAAATAGTAAAAAAAACAAACAAACAAAAAAACAGCTAGTTAACACTTAAACACTTTATTTTCTCTTCACCTTGTGCACATATATATATATACAGTATATATATATATATATATATATATATGTTTACCAGTTTCATTGAGCTCCAGAACATTTGACTTCTTCTGTGCAATTCTCTTGAATTGTTCAGAACTCACAGTGAACACATCAAAGAACCCATCTGAATGCTCTTCACCACCAAGCAGAAAGTTCTGAAATCAAGTGTTATAATTGTAATTCACACGTATTTATTAAAGATGGTTTTTTCTGTAATGTGCTGTGTTGGGGAAGCTACTCTGAAAATAAAGCTACCAGTCACTCAACACTGGAACAGGTACCAATAAGAGAAAAGTAGGGGTAGTATTTAACTAAAATAAACTACTTAAAAAAATTAGTTTAAAAAAAAAAAATTAATTAGTTAAGCTACTTCATGAACAAACATAAATGAGGTCACCTATGGGCCATGCCAGAAGTTAGCTAATGCTACTGTTTTTATGTTCAGACCCTCTTTAAATAGCATAAGTATTCATTCTTAAGTTAACAGTTAATTTTGCTGCAGGTTTTTTCAAGTTGACTTCAGGGGAGAAATGTTCAAGATAAGTTCTCATAAGTTATATTGTTCAGTTTTAATAGTGAATGACCTGATGTTAGCTAACTAGATACATTTCTGTCACTTGCTCATTTAATTAATCCAAAGCCACAAACTCACCAAACTAAACCAACCAGCTAAAACCTAAAATTCATTAATAACATTGCCAAAATGACAGTTTGTTTATTAAAACACTAACAAAAGGTTCTTTGAATTACTAAATAACTTTACAGCCGACTAACTGAATCTCACGGATGCACTGAAACAATGATGAGAGGTATGGCTATGGTACTGCAGACTCCTCATCCATGACTTTGTGCCAATGTATTTATGTATTTATTTTTTTGCAATTAAAATTTTAAAAAGTTGTTATTGCTTCGGCAGTTTAAACTAGGGGACATGTTGCTTTCTCTACGCTACCTCAGTACTTGGTTAAAGTAGTTAAACCACATACTAGGCTACTGGGAAATAATTAAGCTATTAGCTCCATTACATGTAGTTCCGCACTCATTACAAATTCAGTCCCCCCCCCCCCAGTCTACCATAATGTGAACATAGAACACATTAGATAATGCCAAAATGAATAGCAATTCATGTTTGGGCTAGCTAGGTAGCTGCAGCTATGCTATGATGTGCTAGCCAGCTAGCTGTTCCAAACATTACATAACACTCAACATTACTGCATGGTAACAAACTCTGCCCCCACACTAAATTACAATTTATTTCAAAGTTATGTAATGTGCTAGTCCAAACATGAATTGCTATTTACTTTGGCGTGATCTAATGTTCTAGGCAGCTAGCTACGTTCACATTACAGCAGCCTATTTTTACACTGGCTCAGGCAAAATATACCTACAGAGTGAAGCACGTGACGCACATGACAGGAGCTCATGAAGGGACCGGATTTGTCATGACACCACTAGTACCAACACTAGTAATGTGTGATAAGAATACGATCGTCCAGATTATGCAACTATTATGCAATTTGTGGTAGCATTCCCTTTGTGGGAAGTCATGATATAATGAGTTATACAAACATAGTAATATATTATGTTCCTGATGATACTAAGAATTCTTGTTAGTCTGTTTAGTTGTCTTTGCGGAATGCAGCAAATGTCAGTTACAGTAAAGCTATCACAGTAAACTCACCTTTGTTTTTTCTTTCAAGAGAGCACTGATGTCTTCTTTAAGTCTTTCATTACGGAACAGTATGCATGCCTGTTTTTCTCTTCTTTCAGGATCCTGATAAATATATTCATATTAAATGTCAAATATGACATATTTCTTATTAAATATTCAATGTTTATATAACCTCTACTTACCACAATGTTACTTTCTATATCAAGATCCTCATCTGTGAGATGATAATTCCTGGTAAAATTTGAAAATGCATTCAGAATTAAAAACATGATAGGTCTGTATACAGGTGTACTCAATATTTCTAAAGGAATTAATAATGTAGCAGCTAACTCTCTGATCTCCTCCGGGTTGATGTCATCTGTTTTGGTGGCGATGAAGGTGATATTGTGACACTCTCCTCCTCCAGCAACAGTTCTCAATGACTTATCAAAGATCTCATTGGCAACTTTCTCAGACAAAGCACGGTTTATCTCGTTCACAATCCAGACAGAGGAGCACTGGCTGAGACACTGTTGGATTTAAAAATTATTTTGTCAGTTTCAGCATTCCCCTTGGAAGTAGGAACCAGTTGACTAGACCTGAATGTGCTCTTTTCTGCTCCCTAAACTGACAGTGCCGTGTCGATGGTATGGGCTCATTAGCACGACTGGACAATCCAAATAGATAGAATTCAATTACAGATGAAACCATGAAACACTAACAGTACCTCTTTCCACATTTCGCTTCTGTGTTTACTGACATCTCCGGCCCCAGGCAGGTCCACCAGCACAATCCCCTCCAGGAGAGCTGGTGACTTGGGCAAGGAGATGGTGACTCGCTTTACAAGAGGCCAGAACTGCTGCTCCCCTGTTCTTTTGTCACTTCGAATGTAGCACCCAATGCTTTGAGACAGTTCTTTGGCCTGTAGAGACATTTTAGGAGCTTGTATATTCAATTTAAACAGCCAGAATCTAGTCAACCTGTCAAAAAAGATGTCCATTTATCCTGAAGTATTATTGCACGTAAGACTCACAGTGTCAAAATCCTTTGTCATCCTGCCTGTGGCTAGAATCTCAGGAAACTCTTTGGCTCCCACCAATTCCCTGTAATTCTTCAGTCCTTCTTCTCCATATATGGCTCTAATCTTTTCTTTTGCCGTTTGGACCATTTCATCATCTTCTGTATTCTCTGCTGCCATGTTTTCTGGGTCCTTTTCATTTTTGAGTAATTCTACCAGGTATTGTAGTTCTGATTTCCATTCCTGAGGCAATACTTTCTTAATTATCAACATGTATTATCATTCTGCATGTAAGAGTATACTGTAGAACATGTTGGCGTTGATCTATTTTTGGGAACCAGTCATAGTTTGTAGTGCCTTGTAGCCAGTCATACTTGAGTTTGTAGTGCCTTTATAATAATAATAATAAAAATGCATGGCATTTATATAGCGCCTTTCTAGATACTCAAAGCGCTTTACAATGATGAGGGGGAAACTCGCCTCTACCACCACCAATGTGTAGCACCCACCTGGGTTATGCAACGGCAGCCATTTTGCGCCAGTATGCTCACCACACATCAGCTGAGGTGGAGAGGGAGAGAATAATTTTTGTTTTAGCTAATTAAACTGGGGGATGATTAGGTGGCAGATTGAATGAGCCTGGGTTGGGAGTTTAGCCAGGATACCGGGGAAACCCCTACTCTTTACGATAAGTGTCATGGGATCTTTAATGACCACAGTGAGTCAGGACCTTGGTTTAACGTCTCATCCGAAAGACGGCATCTCCTACAGCACAGTGTCCCCATCACTGCACTGGGACATTGGGGTTTATTTGACCAGAGGGAAGACTGCCCCCTACTGGCCCACCAACACCACGTCCGGCAGCAACTTAGTTTTCCCCAGAGGTCTCCCATCCAAGTACTAACCAAGCCCACAACCTGCTTAGCTTCAGCCATTCAGCAGGCGCAGATTGCATAGTGGTATGGCTGCTATGGCTACTATGGCTATATGCCTTGTAAATGTCATAACTATGCGGATTGCTGTGCAATAACTAATTTCCTGTTTTGTGTTCATCTGCTTACCTCTGTGCTGATTAATTCAATATCAGCTTTGTATTTATTGGAATCAGTATTTGCTTGCACATGCACAAAGACTGAAGTGCAGGCGTGCATGCTTCCCGAAGGCAGAAGTTGGTTTTCATCGACAATTGCATTGATCAATGAGCTCTTCCCTGCTCCTGTCTTCCCAAAGAGTCCGATGTAAATTTTCTCTTTTGGGCTGTATTCTGTTAAATGTGATATCTTCATTCTGCAGGGATAGGACACATTTCTGAATTGGACAGATTTAATAACCCAGTGAAAGTTACTTGTGTTCAGAAATGGTACTGAAGTATTTTTGAAACAGTTACAGCATTTCCACATTTTCACTATGTGTAAGTAAAGTAAGTAAAATGAAGAATTGTCCTGTGGCCAAACCACTGTCATGTGTGGTCCTATTACAGATTCTTTAAGACTCTTATACTGAAGATAAGTGATTCATCTTGTTTTGAAAAACAAAATACTGTACAGCTGGCAATGACAAGGAGCAGTAACATGTTCAAAACATGCGTTCTGTTCATTGATCGCAGGATTACATTGATTTCAGATTTTAAGGGCTTGCACCTCAAATTAATTTCAAATAAATGTATAAATAGTTTTATGACACAATAACTTTTTACTTCAGCGTTTCCAGAAATGTCTTGCTCTGTTCCTCTCTGCAGGAAACACTTTGGAGTTTGGTGTAAATCTGAGATACGGCTTGTTTCCCATCCTCTAATGCATCGTTACCTGTTAAGACACAGTGGAATCAGAGTGAAAAACATGCGTTAGACGTTTGACTTTTACATGTCATCACTGCACCGATACTGAACAAATAAATGGAAACCTAACCGTGTTCTGATGTTGAAGTGTTCTGGTGGCTCCTTACTAATGTGGGGTGCATTTTGTTGCCATGGTTTGGGCAATGTTTTAAATTTTTTTGATTATTCTTAGATTACTGTTTTCCATATGGTTTTAAGCATCTAAATCCAACTAAATCCATTTAAACATTAAGCAACTCCAATAAGAACAGGAGCTTAATGTTTTTTCAAATGTTTCCGATTCTTTGTATTATTGGTAAAAACACCAATAACACATTCAAGAAAATGTGGCTTTTTCTAAAATGTAGGTAACAAGCCTATGAAAATGAAATGTTGAGGACATACATGTGCTTTTTGAATCCAATTTCAGTTTATGGTAATTTATAGGCCTAGAATAGTGCCCTTTAATCTTATAAAATGTGTCCCAATATCAGATGTAAAGGCTGTAAGTGGTTGAGTTCATTATGAGGTACTATAGATCATGGGAGAAAGATAAGATACTCACAGGTTAAGAGAAGTTCTTCCGTCTCATATGAAAACACAGACTGTTTCTTATTTTTCACCTTCCTCCTCTTTGTTGTCAGCTCTCCATTCCCATCGTGCTTCCTTTTACCTTTCTGAGGAGCTAGAAAAGTGTGTGTGTGTGTGTGTGTGTGTGTGTGTGTGTGTGTGTGTGTGTGTGTGTGTGTGTGTGTGTGTTTGGGGAGGGTGTAGGGGGAAAAGAAAATGTTTGTGTTATGGGAATGGCTTCTGAACATCGTATAACAGACACCTCCATGTTTCCCCCAGGATTTCTTTGTAGGCAGGGTGGTATGATGGTGTGACCCCAGACAGGGGAGGGTTTGTGCTGGTGCATGATCGTGGACCTGAGGGGGTTGTGGTTTGGGGTGGATGGTAGGGATGTAATGGCACACTCAACTAACAGTACAATTTGTATCACGATACAGAGTTCACGGTGGAGGGGGACTAACATTTTTAAAGTGTATGCTGTTTATTTTCAATGATATAATGACACTGTTTATTAAAAAGACATGTTTCAAAGACGTAGTTATATTTTAGATTTAGTCTTATATTTACTTATAGACAATTGTATCCACCTAATTTGCTCAGAGAAAACACTGTATCCTTAAGCCAACGTATATCTACCATCAGATATAGTGCTACTTTACCTTCCAAGCGGCAGTTCGAACCAGTCGCAGTAAAGCGCGTTCTGAACAAATCAGCATCCAGGGCTATAATAACAACCCATTTTATGAAATTTAATAAGAGACTCAATCAAATTAAATGGCCATATTAAGAGCATATATCTTCTTTCAAGCTAAATACAATTACAAAAAAACGAAAATAGGCCTATTAAAAACATGATTCTTACTTTAGGCTACTAATAAAAGGGCTGTTCTGACAAGTTTCTTTTTTTTTTGTTGAGAAACATCAAGATGTCCACATTTTCAGGTAGGAGCAGAAACCTGTTAGCTGAAAAGATGTCCCGAATCGAGAGAACTCAAATTCACTTTTGACGGAATTGGCTGGAAGGGACCGGAAGGTTTTTGCGAGTGGGGAAGCCGTGGGAACTTTCTGCTTTTGTGTCTCCAGCATTGTAGGGGATGAAAATGGCGTCTTGTTGAATGAATTGGTGAGCTCTCAGGATTAGGCTCTGTTAGTCACATGGCACTTAAAGGAGATTCCTCCTGTCAGCGCAGGTGTTTTGGGCTTCTACTGCAGGTCTTTTTAATATTTTCAAGGAAAATCTGTCTGCTACCTTTTCAACTATTAAACTAAATTAAATTAGTTTAATTTAGTTTAATAGTTTAAAAGACATCAAGGAAAATAAGAGACCGGAAAATAATTGCAAGAAGAGAAGAGAGGATAAATTATTCATCATCAGTTTAACATTATGTTAAAAACAGTGCCTAAAATAGTGTTGTTTAAACACTGCTCTGTGATTGGGATATTTAGGAGTTTCATTGTCTAATAAAGATGGCAAGCTTTACTTATGAGTTAGTTACGCTCCTAGGTGAGTTTCATAAAGCCATGGTTTGTAGGGGCAGTCCTCAAGCCAAGCCAGGTTCCATACAGACTCCCGGGGCCCTATCTTGGCGATCTTAGCTCTTGGTCTCAGCGCATGGCGTTAAGTGCATTTAGTCTCCAAGTCCACTTTTGCTATTTAGACAGTGTGTTTTTTGGGCGGTAAGCATGGGGCAACGTGCAAATGGGCTAAACCTCATCTCTTCATTAATTATAGGTGTGTCTTGGGCGTGACATGCAATAAACCAATCAAAATGTCATATCCCATTCCCTTTAAAAGCCTGCTTTTCCACCTTGGCGGATTGCTTATTATGGCGAAACAGACATGCTCGTGCGTGTTCAGTGCGATCAAGGAATAGGCTATATGGATCAATAGTAGCCTATGATCAATATTATTCGGACTAACCATTAGCCTGTGAGTTCCCGGTAATTCCCGATTGTGCTGTTATTTTACAAAATATATCCGGTTAAATTTCGTTAAAAGCACCTGCAACAGCTGAGAATAAGCTACCAATGGCTTCGGTCTCACCTTAGAAAATGCCAAATTAGCCTGCTTGTTTAAAAAATTTTGTTTGATTATGCAATGAAGCAATGAACTCATGTTCAAAGCTTCATCCGAAGTTCATTAGGCCTACCTGCATTCTAATTTTGATTAATAACATAAATAACGTTATTTTGCCTTAATAATGATACTAAATACAATAAAGCTGTCAGGTTGGCAATCCATAGGTTCACGCATAGTTTCCCTTGTTTTATAATGTCCTGCTTATGGAAATGTGACCAACCTGTTTTACTGGTAGTGTAATGCTTTAAAACAATCCACTTTCCCAGAAAGACCATGAAAAGTGTGATTTACAGCAGGGGAAACAGACCTGCTCTTTTAAAGCGCACATGCAGATAATGGCATTAAAATTAATTGTGAAATAATTGTGTAACGTGCTGCAAATTTGTTTTCGTTTCTAATTAGATGCTTAGTTCTCTTTAAAATCTTTTGTTTAGTTATGGAATAACAGGTGAAATCAGCAGGGTTTTAATAAGCTGAGAGTATGGAAGCCTTGTCACTGTAATTTAAAAAATATGAAGAACGAAGAATAGCCAAGGTTACAATTCAGTTAACATGGTGACATTTAGGCTATCTTCGTTTTTTAACAATAGGCTATCAAATAAACCTTATGCACAGCGAATCCGCTGTTGCCTAGGATATTTGAAAAACAATAAATGCAATAATCACTGGACAAGGTTTTGAACTTTTTTCAGTTTACTTACAGGCTGTATTCCTAGATAAACAGAGCTGTATTGTAATGACATCTGAAGCGCATTTTCAGAACTCAAATGTCCGTCTATTGCAGTGCCCGAGTTTTCCATTGAATGACAATTCACGTATTAGGTGCAAATGACAATTCGCGAATTAGGCTTGATATAGGTGTTATCAGCTCCTTTTTAATGGATAGCCATTGTCCCGTACCATCGCACATCGCCTGGATGTTGATGGAGTGGGCTGAAAGCAATTTAATGTGGCATTCCCCTTCCCTGAGGGACAGGTATGTGGTCTTGACCTATGGACCCTTTTATTATTATGCATTATTTGATATAACCTACACAATAATAATATTTCACATTGTAATCTTGATATTTTAGTCATGCTTGTGCGCGCCCGTGTAACAGACAGGAGGGTGTACGCACGTTGTGCACACGCCTATGTAGATGCATTTATATGCGCCGTCAAAATAACAACTAAACAACTGCGACATGACTTTAGACCAGGTTTGTGGTGGTTCCAGCGTAAGCGCTTTCTGCTGGCTCAAGATAGCAATACACCAAAAATAATCCTGGCCACTCCTCATCTTAAGACCAACACGCCCAGTTCACTTGCAACGGGCGCAAGAATACATGGTATTTAAACGACGTGAGCGCTAGGCGTTATAATGAACCCTGCGCCGGGTGTAAGATAGCAAAGATACTTACGTTTGGGTTAGCGCCGGCTGTAAGATATGGCCTCCGGTGTTCTGACAGCTTGTCTGCACTGTATCGTTCGATCTTATATTAATATGGAAGGAAGATGAGATCTTTTTTGGTGGCAAGTTCCTCTTATTAGCTGAAGATGACATTATGATTTAGCTAGGTTAGTTATTCGCTTTCCTGAGGTAACGTAAACAAATCTATTGTCTGCCAAGCAGCCCATCGTAGTGAGATTTCCGCCAATCAAAATGCTAATTTCATACTTGGAGTTGTTTACTAACCGAGAGTCCACACACTCCACAAATCTTTTGAATCGTTGCTAATTTCCGAAGACAGATCACAAAATGCAGCGCTTACGCAAACTATTTTTTCATTGATTTTTAAATGATAGTAAATTTGTTTTTTTTAAAACAATGACAGTTTTTACGTAGGGTGGCAAACTCGGGGCGGGACCGCCTAACCTTTTTCACCCAGTGGCCAGAGTAGTTTGTGGATTCAAAAAATCACCAGCCATTTTGAACATTTTACCAGCCACATTACCTTTTACATTATAACACAATATTGTTGGTTACCGGCCAAAGTGGCTGCTAGGGAAGAAAGTATTACCAACCACAATAAATATTTTATCAGCGTTTCGCTGGCAGTGGGTGTTCATTTCACACCCTGGTTGTAAATGTTACATATTTGTTTTATATTTGAATACCCCCAAAAACTTCACTCACACAATGGGTTGTGTATTGTAAAAATCACCAGCCATTTTTACCATATTACCAGCCACAGTATCTTTTACAGTATAACACAACCGGGTTGCTTACCTGCCAAAGTGTCTGCTAGAGTATAAAATAGTACACAATCAAGATTTTACCAGCATTTGGCTGGTGGCAGGTGTTTATTCAAAAATAAAAATAAAACGTCACTCACACTCCATGGATTCTTCCACTCGTCCCTCGGCTGATCCCACTGGTCTTTCATCACCAGCATCCAGCTGCTGTTCTCTTGCTTTAAAAGAACATTGAACGCTTTTATGTTAGGGCCATGTATTTAAAATTTATTTTCATACTAGACAAGTTGATGCCACACTTGTGAGTTTGAGGTTTCACAACTGTGCTTGTTTTTTTTCTTTGCTCATGCTGAGCTACCAACTCTTTAAATATAAAAACATTTAAATTTAAAAAACATATATTATATATCATGATGTTAGCTACGCTGCTCAGTGTAAACAAACCTCAGTATCTTACCAGTGATTTTCTGCTGTTGTGGTGCCTAGCTAGTTCACTCCAGGAAGTCTACAGAGTGGTATTTCATCATCAATTTAATGTGCGTCACTCTGTCCCCAATTTTACTTTTTTATAAACACTGCACAAATGCCAGCTATACAGGTCACAGTGGCCAGCATTTCACACATCTGCACATGCACTGCAATCAAACTTGCGCAAAGAATACAGGTATTGAGGGGGACTTTGTCTTATACTGGTCATGATGAACATGGCTGTTAATTACTAGTGAATAGGGATTCCAGTAAGATTAGTCTAGTTTATTTTATATCTTTGGCGATGCCCCTCAACCCTCTTGACCAGTTTATGACTTCAGAGTTTCTGAAAAATTGGCCAAATCCCACCCGAATCAGTCATGCTTTTTTTGGACCAAAAAGGATATGTTTCAAAAGTTGTCATTTCAATCTTAGACTATAATGGCCCTTTAACAAACCATATATATTATTTGTGGATGAAGTCTGATTTCTAAAAATATACCACTTATTGGGAGAATGCCATTCTAAAAAGTGGGTAACATTGCAATATTAGTATTTGTAATCCATGTCTATACTATTAACTGTTGGTTGTACCAGTTTCTTGGAAATATTTTAAAAAGAGTAAAGCATGAATTTTTTGTCAACGCTGATATTCGTATTGAGATTGAAATTTGTATGTACATTAAATTTGCTGGACTACAAAATCACTTTAGCCCTCCTCCACTTAATCATATGAATCCATATAGTAAAACACTCTTACCACATTTATATGGCACCAAATTTAGGCCCTTGGTTATTGTTTCAAGCTCTCTGATCCAGTAGAGTTCCCTCTCATGTAATTCCGTGGAATCCTTGACCTGCTCAATTGGATATGTAATCAGATCATCAAGAGAATGGTCATCGCTGTTGAAATGATCAGAGATTGGCCGATGTTCGCACTTTCTGATGGACCTTCTGTGATTGTTGAATCTTCTTTGCAGTATGGTTGAAGTCTTCCCAACATACTGCACCTTGCATTTTTTACACTGGATGATGTAGATGATAATTGGTGTCTTACAAGTCAGATATTCTGTGATGCTGTATTGTTTTCCTGTAGCTGTGCTCTGAAATGCATCAGCGCCCGCCCATATATGCCTGCAGCAGATGCATCCCTGGGATTTACACTTGTAAATGCCTGCTCCATTGTCTGCATTCTGGAAAGAAAGGCCTGCTTCAGCCATAGGAGTAGTTTCTGGAACAGTCTCCTGTGCTTCTCTGAGGGGAAAATGGGGTCAAATTAGGTTTCATTGGCCTGAGAAAATAATGTAAGTGCATACTTAAATTCAGCAGCCAGGCCATGGTGCTAGTTATGTGACTCACCTTTATCTGTCTATCTAGTCTTAACTGGCTGAGAGAGTAATGACATATTGAATGTCATTTAGAATATGTACATTTTTTATGATTAAGATTATCGCCAAATGCTCATATGGTCTGAAAATGTAAGACGGGAAAAGGTGTGGCCTCTATTGCGATGCATGAAGGTTGAAGGTTGGCCTTTGCAAGTGTGGTTCAATCCAAATAAAGTGTCTGCTTGTCTCCAACTTTTCCACACTATTTTAAAATTAATGAGCAGAGCAAGTTCTGTCAGGAAACTCTTGCTGCAGCTGACCAATGGTTGGCCTCAGCAAACACGCTCTCATACTCTCATACCAATCACATACACACGTCACTAATGGAGCGCCCCTTTTTAAAAGCAAGAGTCAGACCTCTCCTGTGCTGCTTATGTCTGTGACCCAACAACATCAAAAGACTCTAGATATCTTATTTTACCAACCATGTATTCCCTACTGTATCAGCATAATTTACAGCTAAATCTAGTCCCACCCCCCAATTCCCATATAGATCCATTCAAATGCAGAGACATTATAGTATCGCTTGTAAGAGTACCAGTAAAATAAGATATCAAGAGAAGTCATGGCATGCAAAGGATATGCGACCAAATATTAAAAATGATTACTTTATTCTACAGTCAAGCAGGAAAGTCTCCCCACCCCTTTCACCTTCTCCACGTTTTATTACGTTACAGACATATTCTACAATAGATTGAGTTCATTTTTTGTCTCAAAATTCTACACAAAATAGCCCATAATGACAAAGTGAAAACAGGTTTTTAGACATTTGTGCTAATTTATAAAAAATCTAAATGTAAAATATCATATGTACACAAGTGTGCACACCCTTTGATATGACAACCAAAAGTGAGCTGAGGTGCATTTTGTTTCCACTGATACTGCTTGAGATGTTTCTACAACTTAATTGGAGTCCACCTGTGATAAATTCAATTGATTGGACATGATTGGGGATTGCCAACACCTGCCTATATAAGGTCCCACAGTTGACAGTGCATGTCAGAGCAAACTCCAAGCCATGGGGTCAAAGGAATTATCTGCAGTCCTCAGAAACAGGATTGTGTCAAGGCATAGATCTGGAGAAGGGTACGGAAAAATCTCTGCAGCTTTACAGGTCCCAAAGAGCACAGTGGCCACCATCATTCGTAAATGGAAGAAGTTTTGAACCACCAAGAATCTTCCTAGACCTGGCCGCCCGGCCAAACTGAGCAATCGGGGAAGACGGGCCTTGGCCAGGGAGGTGAGCAGGAATCCGAGGATCACTCTGACAGAGCTCCAGCGTATCCTTGTGGAGATGGTAGAACCTTTCAGAAGATCAACCATCCAGGCAGCACTCCACCAATCAGGCCTTTATGGTAGTGGCCAGACGGAAGCCCCTCCTTAGTAAAAGGCACATCACAGTCCGCTTGGAGTTTGCCAAAAGGCACCTAGAGGACTCTCAAACCATGAGAATCAAGATTCTCTGGTCTGATGAAACCAAAATTGAACTTTTTGGCCTGAATACCAAGCGTCACGTATGGAGGAAACCAGGCACCGCTCATCACCTGGCTAATACCATCCCTACAGTGAAGCATGGCGGTGGCAGCATCATGATGTGGCGATGTTTTTCAGCAGCGGGAACGGGGCGACTAGTCCTGATAGAGGGAAAGATGAATGCAGCTAAGTACACCGAGATCCTTGAAGAAAACCTGCTCCAGAGCGCTCTGGACCTCTGGACTGGGGCGAAGGTTTACCTTCCAACATGACAACGACCCGAAGCACACAGCCAAGAGAACAAAGGAGTGGCTTCGGAGAAAGCCTTGAGTGGCCCAGCCAGAGCCCAGACCTGAATCCAATTGAACATCTGTGGAAAGAGCTGAAAATGGCTGTGTACCGACGCTCCCCATCCAACCTGACGGAGTTTGCAAGGATATGCCAAGAGGAATGGGCAGAAATGTCCAGAAACAAGTGTGCCAAGCTCGTAGCTTCTTTCCCAAGATGCCTTGAAGCTGTAATTGCTGCCAAAGGTGCAGCAACCAAGTATTAGGCTAAGGGTGTGTACAGATATGTAACCCCTAAATAACCTATTTTTGTCAGTAAAATAAAATTGCATATTTTCTAAAAACCTGTTTTCACTTTGTCATTATTGGCTATTGTGTGTAGATGTTTGAGGCAAAAAATTAACTGAATCTATTGTAGTATAAGTCTGTAACGTAATAAAACGTGGAGAAGGTGAAAGGGGTGGGGAGACTTTCCGGCTTGACTGTATTTATAAATGCAGGGGTGCCAATAATTGTGGCACACGTGGTTTTGTTAAAAATAATTATTTCTTGTTGAGGGATTTTTTTTTCTCATAATAAATTTACTTCAATTAAAGGAGCTATGTGTAACAAATTTACTGTACTAAATCATAAAATGACCATGATATGTCATCAGAGATTAAGGAAACATGCTAAGTTGAAATACTGGCTTCTCCGACAACAATGCTATAGCCAGTATGTTCTCCTCTGAAATTTGCATTCCAGGTCGGAACGTCTGTATTTGTTTTGGCCTGTGTGATTCACTATTCTCCGAGTTGACTCCGAGTCCACTGCCCATTACGAGCAACCAGATGTACTCCGGCACTCCGACAGCCGATTTACGAATGCCTAATCAAAGTTCAACATTGTTTCCATTTAGCTACCTAGCTAATGATTTAAATATATATATATGTATATAGTTACTCGCTAAACATGCCAGCCATGCATCTAGCTAACATTGACAGAGTTATAAAGAATCCACATGAGCTGATTTATAATTTGCAAACAATAAATAAATTGCAAACATATACATTAGCTGACTCGTCATCGCTTGTCATTGTCAAAATAGAATAAGCTCGTCTCAAAATATAATGTTGCGCTCGGCTCGTCTTGCGCTCGTGTTCGTTCAGTGTCTCGACTCTCCAATATTTTGAATTTGGATTGCAGTACCCATTTTAAACGCTTGGTGTCAATGTTACATATAGCTCCTTTAAAGCTTGGATTTTTCTCATTTTTTCAGTGTGAGATTAAGCTAATTCACTAAACTGAATGTTTTATAACCCTTTTCACTCATCTTTACCTGGGGTGCC
Source organism: Synaphobranchus kaupii (assembly GCA_029718625.1). NCBI lineage: Eukaryota > Metazoa > Chordata > Actinopteri > Anguilliformes > Synaphobranchidae > Synaphobranchus > Synaphobranchus kaupii. Next base: position 10,762,454 of record CM056399.1, read on the forward strand.
AATAATAGTGGAGGGCACTGTATATATATCTATATATACAGTTGAAGTCGGAAGTTTACATACACTTAGGTTGAAGTCAGTAAAACTTTTTTTTAACCACTCCACAGATTTCATGCAAACTATAGTGTTGGCAAGTCAGTTTTATAGAAAAGTCAGATCACTTTAAGGGTTGTTTCTCCTGACAAATTTCCCTATTGAACTCTATGGAAAAATAAGTCAGGAGAAAAAAAACCTTCAAGTTACCCATCCATATCTGTCATGGTTTTGGACCCTGTTGTCCCATGCGGTCGTTTTCCTTGGTGGCCACGCGAGGGCGCTGCCCTGTTGGTAGATGCTTACTCCGCCCTGCTGAGTTGGGGGAGTTTCTGGTTAAGCTTTTACACCTGTTGCGTGGTCACCTGAGAGTTATATAAGCCTACCGTTCCCTTCGTTCGGGGCTTCGACATTAGTTGTTAATTGTTTTGTATTGTGGTGTATTGTTGGCTGTGAGTGCTCGTACCATTTTTGCTACTCGCCCAGTTTTGGCGTCTCTTGTAGAGGCAGGGCTTATTTCTTGCTGGCTTACTAGTGGATTATCTCGTAGAAGTTTGGGACTGTAAAATCTCTGCTCTAGTTCGCCTGTGTGCGTTTTCCTCCGTGTATGGAGATTTGGGCGATGGTCGGAACTGTGTTCTGTTCGCCTCTCGGTGCATGTCGTCTCATGTGAGATCTGGCGTTTCGCTTCGGCTGGGTTGCTTAGCTTGTAGAAGTGTAAAGTAGCTGTTCTTTGTCCCTTTTCGCCGGTTAATGGTTTTCTTATAGAGAGACCTGGCGTGTTAGCTTCTACTGATTTCCGGGTTACGGTAAGCCAGTTAGTAGCTTGGTACGTTTATTCCCTGTTTTGTCTCCTTCTCATAGACTGAGTTCTCCTTTGTTGTGAGTCGGGGTTTTGTTACTTATTCCTTTACTGTGAGGCTAGGGCATGTGTTTATTTAAGTTCGCGGAGTCTTTTGGTTAGTAAGTTTTGGGACGACGGTGCTCCGTCGGCTCACCTGTAAAATGTTTCTCATGTGAGATCGGGTGTTTACCCAGGTATGTTTGCTGCATTAGACTGCGAACTTATTTAAGTAGCCATGGAACGTTAAGTCTCTGTTCCTGTTTGCCTCGTTACCTTTCTCCTTATTAAGAGGCTAGGGCGCTTGTTTGATTAAAGTTGCGTCAGTCTTTTGATTTAGACTGCGTACTTATTTAAGTAGCCATGGAACGTTAAGTCTCTGTTCCTGTTTGCCTCGTTATCCTTCTCCTTATTAAGAAGCTAGGGCGCGTGTTTGAGCTAGTTTGCGTAGTCTCTGGTTAGTAAGTTTTGGGACGACGGTGCTCCGTCGGCTCGCCTGTAAATGTCTCTCCCTCCTGGGAGATCGGGTGTTTGCCCAGGTACGTTTGCTGCATTGGACTGCGCACTTTTCTAACTAGTCATAGAACGTTAAATCTCTGTTCTTGTTCGCCTAGTTACATTGTCTGTGAGGCAGGGCTTGTGCTTGTGTTAGTCTGTTTAACCCTTGGTTAGGGTGCAGCTGTCCTGTTCATCTCTTTGTGCTTTCCTTCTCCGTGTATAGGAGATGTGGGCGATGGTTCGGAACTGTAGTTCTGTTCGTCCTTCGGTGCAATTCGTCTCTTAGGGAGACTGGATGATATTGTGGACATGTTTGCGTGTGACTGCGAGCCTTGAAGCCGTGGAACGTTAATTATCTGTTCCTGTTCGCCTCGTTACATTTCTCCTGTCTGAGAGGCAGGGTTTATGCTTGTGTTAGTCAGGTTAGCCTTTGGTTAAGGTGCAGCTGTCCTTCATCGTTTGTGCTTTCCTTCTCCGTGGATAGGAGATGTGGGCGATGGTTCGGAACTGTAGTTCTGTTCGTCCTTCGGTGCAATTCGTCTCAGGGATACCTGTTGATGATGTTGGACATGTTTGCGTGTGCCTGCAAGCTTTTAAGCCATGGAACATTGGATCGGTTCCTCTCGCCTTCTCACACTATCCTTTTATTTTTGCAGTGTTTGTTTGTGTTTTTTGTTGTTTTTACGCTCCCGCCCGTTATGTGTCTCGTTTCCGAGACAGGGCGCGTGTTTATTTCCGGCTGTTCTGATCCCTCTACTGGGCGATTGGCAGTGGGCCGGTTAGTAGCGTTGTGTGTTCCTTGTCTTGTCTCCTTCCCTTATCTGCGGGGTATCCCGCCTTAGTGGCCTAAGGGCTTAATGATTCCCCTTGCTGCGTTTGGCTCCTCCCACCTCACACGTCACGCCCCATTACAATATCTACTGTATTTCTGGCAACAAAGTGATGGTTTAAGGCTTGTTTGATACATCAGACCCTTGATGACTTAGAGCCATTTAGCCAACCATGTGTTCCATAGTGTTCCAGTGTAATTTACAGCTAAATCTAGGCTGTAGATAGGCTGTATGTAAATACAGTAACTATAACGTAACACAAGTTCCATATATCATATCTTGCGTACACTGTTGGATCAATATGAACAGGTAAAAGTTTGCATAAGTAAATTATATGAGAGGTTCTCTCAAAATGGTAGATGAAAATTAACCGCAATTTAATCTGGTCCACTGTTAGTTGCTTTAATCTGTTCACATATGCTGTAGTAACACTTCCCTAAACTAACATCAAAGAACGCATTAAGTGCTTTCTGGCAGTGAAGGGGAAAACTAGTGCTTTGTACGACTTAGAGGAGATGATTGTGTCAAGTAACCAGTGCTTTCTAGATTTGTCGTAGGAGTATTGAAATGACATTGATTAAAGGGGAAATGTGGTGAGCTGTACTGTAAAACTGTGTTGCTAGTAATGGAATTCTGTAAGAATTATCTATTGTACAGTTACAATACACATTCCAGAGAGATTTGTTTGTTCCATAACCTGAAACTCGGCTGTTGTTTGTATCACACAGACTATTGTTAATGCTTACTAATATTGTGTTCCATATGTTGCATTTCAAATGTAGGGGGAAATCAACTGCATTCAATGCAGTTTCAGATGCATTTAGTTCATTTTTAGTTTCTAAGAGTATTCATTTCCGTTACTTTATTGTACTTTTATTATTTTAACCTATTAGATCATTGTAATGATCACTTATTGAACTAGTATGGTCAAACCATGGCCAGGCCATTTCCTATATATTTAAATCATAGCATTTCATCAAACTACAGTATAAATAAATGCCATATGTAATGCTTAATTAAAACCAGCAGAGGTCAATGTTGTACCATGAAAAAGAAAAAGGGCATGGGGACCCCGGGGGTGCTTCCCAATAGTGAAAAATGCAACCTTTCCTCCTCCACTACCACTCCTCTCCTCCTTTCCTCCACTACCACTCCTCTCCTCCACCACCACTCCTCTCCTCCTTTCCTCCACTACCACTCCTCTCCTCCTTTCCTCCACTACCACTCCTCTCCTCCACCACCACTCCTCTCCTCCTTTCCTCCACTACCACTCCTCTCCTCCACCACCACTCCTCTCCTCCTTTCCTCCACTACCACTCCTCTCCTCCACTACCACTCCTCTCCTCCTTTCCTCCACTACCACTCCTCTCCTCCTTTCCTCCACTACCACTCCTCTCCTCCACTACCACTCCTCTCCTCCTTTCCTCCACTACCACTCCTCTCCTCCTTTCCTCCTCCACTACCACTCCTCTCCTCCTTTCCTCCACTACCACTCCTCTCCTCCTTTCCTCCTCCACTACCACTCCTCTCCTCCTTTCCTCCACTACCACTCCTCTCCTCCACTACCACTCCTCTCCTCCTTTCCTCCACTACCACTCCTCTCCTCCTTTCCTCCACTACCACTCCTCTCCTCCTTTCCTCCACTACCATTCCTCTCCTCCTTTCCTCCACTACCACTCCTCTCCTCCTTTCCTCCACTACCACTCCTCTCCTCCTTTCCTCCACTACCACTCCTCTCCTCCACCACCACTCCTCTCCTCCTTTCCTCCACTACCACTCCTCTCCTCCTTTCCTCCACTACCACTCCTCTCCTCCACCACCACTCCTCTCCTCCTTTCCTCCACTACCACTCCTCTCCTCCACCACCACTCCTCTCCTCCTTTCCTCCACTACCACTCCTCTCCTCCACCACCACTCCTCTCCTCCTTTCCTCCACTACCACTCCTCTCCTCCTTTCCTCCACTACCACTCCTCTCCTCCACCACCACTCCTCTCCTCCTTTCCTCCACTACCACTCCTCTCCTCCACTACCACTCCTCTCCTCCTTTCCTCCACTACCACTCCTCTCCTCCTTTCCTCCACTACCACTCCTCTCCTCCACTACCACTCCTCTCCTCCTTTCCTCCACTACCACTCCTCTCCTCCTTTCCTCCTCCACTACCACTCCTCTCCTCCTTTCCTCCACTACCACTCCTCTCCTCCTTTCCTCCTCCACTACCACTCCTCTCCTCCTTTCCTCCACTACCACTCCTCTCCTCCACTACCACTCCTCTCCTCCTTTCCTCCACTACCACTCCTCTCCTCCTTTCCTCCACTACCACTCCTCTCCTCCTTTCCTCCACTACCATTCCTCTCCTCCTTTCCTCCACTACCACTCCTCTCCTCCTTTCCTCCACTACCACTCCTCTCCTCCTTTCCTCCACTACCATTCCTCTCCTCCTTTCCTCCACTACCATTCCTCTCCTCCTTTCCTCCTCCACTACCACTCCTCTCCTCCTTTCCTCCTCCACTACCACTCCTCTCCTCCTTTCCTCCTCCACTACCACTCCTCTCCTCCTTTCCTCCACTACCATTCCTCTCCTCCACTACCACTCTTCTCCTCCTTTCCTCCACTACCATTCCTCTCCTCCTTTCCTCCTCCACTACCACTCCTCTCCTCCTTTCCTCCTCCACTACCACTCCTCTCCTCCTTTCCTCCTCCACTACAACTCCTCTCCTCCTTTCCTCCACTACCATTCCTCTCCTCCACTACCACTCTTCTCCTCCTTTCCTCCACTACCATTCCTCTCCTCCACTACCACTCCTCTCCTCCTTTCCTCCACTACCACTCCTCTCCTCCTTTCCTCCACTACCACTCCTCTCCTCCTTTCCTCCACTACCACTCCTCTCCTCCTTTCCTCCACTACCACTCCTCTCCTCCTTTCCTCCACTACCACTCCTCTACTCTGTGCCCCGGAAACGGATCTTTGTGTTTTAATCTAATGTTGCTGATTACATCTTAATTACGTATTAATGGTTACATATTAATTAATGTGTTGACACAAACCGCAATGACAGGTACATTGTATACTGTACATGCAAATACTTGTACTCGAAACGTTCAGGCAGTTTTGCATACTTCCTGGTAGGAGAGGAGTGGTCGTGGGGGAGTGGAGGAAGGGAGGTGGAGTGAAGAATATTGGGACGCACCCCTGGTGTAGGATTTCAGAGAAAAGGACCAGCCCCTGTGGGAGGAGGCGAGGTAAAAACAGGATATAAGGGGTGTGTCCCAATATTCTTCACTCCCCACCTCCACTCCCCCACTACCACTCCTCTCCTACCCGGAAATTTGCAAAACTGCCTGAACGTTTTCAGTACAAGTATTTACAAGTACAATATACAATGTAACTGACATTGCGGTTTGCGTCATTAATATGTAACCATTTATACGTAATTAAGATGTAATCAGCAACATTAGATTAAAACACAAAGATGAGGTTCCGGGGCACGGAGTAGAGGAGTGGTAGTGGAGGAAAGGAGGAGAGGAGTGGTAGTGGAGGAAAGGAGGAGAGGAGTGGTAGTGGAGGAAAGGAGGAGAGGAGTGGTAGTGGAGGAAAGGAGGAGAGGAGTGGTAGTGGAGGAGAGGAGTGGTAGTGGAGGAAAGGAGGAGAGGAGTGGTAGTGGAGGAAAGGAGGAGAGGAGTGGTAGTGGAGGAAAGGAGTAGAGGAGTGATAGTGGAGGAGGAAAGGTGGCATTTTTCGACTATTGGGAAAGTCTGCGCAGTCCGGGCCACTGACTGGGGAGTTCCTCCCACACAGTTGAGTGTTTCTTCAAGAAAAACAACCATGATGCAATCGGGTTTGGGAGAAACTCCCCAGTCTCTGGCCCGGACTGGGGTCAGGTTTCTTTTGCCACAACTTTCTCGTGGATGTAATTTGCCACAACTCTGCATTTATTAATCACAATATGTTACGTTCCACGTTACTGTGTTGTCCTGCCCGGTTTTCCCTCTAAGTCTGCAGGAGGCCATTCACCATTCCATTCGCTATCCCCGCTGTCAATCATCGTTGTCCTGGTCCCGCCTCCACCAATCACATCCCTCCTCTGGAAGATAAAGCCCTGTCTACTGCAGCTCTCTCTGTCTGTCTCATTTTGTGTTACCTACCTGTGTGTATGGTTGTATGTGTGTAGTCCAGGCCCTGGGGCAGGTAAGACAGAGGCCTCTATACACTTGTGTTACATGTAGGTAAGTTTATGTATAGACACACTAGGAAAGGGGTGGTTGCCAATTGTGTATTTTTGGTAGTTGGTCTTGGACAGAGTAGTTAGATAGGCAGGCTTTTGTTTTATTGAATAGTTAGTTAGTCAGCTTATTTTTTTGGTTACTAGCTCTGTTTGGGTTTTGTTTATTTCTTTTCTTTGGCAACATCCGGGTCCTTCGGCCGTGTGAAATATTTGTGTCTTTGTTTGTTTATTGTGTACTTGTAAATATGTAAATAATACTTTCACTGGTTATAATATACACTCTGCACAACAATCTTGTCTGCTCTTTATTATTTGCTCCTATCACGCTCAAACCCTTATACCGGTCACATTATACATCTATAAATATATTGTTACGCACCCCCCCCCCCCCCCCCAGGAAATCCCTGTTTATTTCTTAACACAAAAACTATTCAAACGGCTAATGTAGCCTAAAGCAACATAAATTACTTACTCTGTTTAGTTTAACTTCTTTCATCATCCAATTTTATCAAAATCTTCAGAACAGAAAGGAAACATAGCCTGCCGTGGGAGCATTATTTAGCCTCATTTCACCGTTAGTTTTCAAGATTTTTGATGTGAAAGAGGAAGTAACGTTAGCACAGGAAATTAACTTTGCGTGCATGAACATGATTCGCAGCATGAAATTAAAGCCTGTATATTTATGTTAATTACAAAACGCGGGATCCAAAACTAATATTCGAATGCTCAAATTTAGGTTCGAACTTTAAAAAAAAAAAAAAAGATTTTCGAATAGTTGTCGAACTTCAAATATATTTTGACAGCCCTAATAACCAGTTGGAATGATTTCCTATCACTTGTAGCAACTACAACAACATGCAATAGATATACAGTATAATTATATAATTATGCAGTAAATAGTTGACCGTTGAGGGACTCACCAGTCTTTCACTGATCTTCACTTGTTTTCCAAGCCTTCTAATGGGTTGAAAAAAATGTTTCTCTCTTTTATCCCCCTCCAATATCATCCATCTGCAGACTGCAGGCGCTCACGGAACGCCCCTTCTTCGGGAACGCCCCTTCTATGGGAACGCCTTTTCAAACGTCACGTCACTCAGAGGTCGTCCTCAGCCAACTTTATTGTCTGGGTTACAGCTTAGTACACGCACACAAAAAAGATCATAAACATAAAACAAAAACATTATAGATGTGCTGTTCATGATTGCGTTAGAGCAAATCAGTATAAAAGTGTTGTTTTAATGTTCAAGTAAACCTTGTAGGAGTGCAGGGAAACAAAAACGGAGCAAGTCATTTTGTTTGTTGCAAAGCTATTTCGGAACTCCTTTGTAATACTGTTACAAACAGACCGTTAAAATATTATTTCCATGGCTCCGTGTGTTAACGTTACAAACGATTGACAACTCGGGTGCAGCCGAGTTACGTCACACACGCGACTCTTTTTAAATAGAATTTAGTGTAAGTGTATAAAATAGACGTACTTCAACTAACGTTTAAGGATGTAAGGTTAATGTTAGTTAACGTTAACAAAGTATCCAATTAACCTTTCATTAGTTACCAGTAGTAGTAACAAATCTATTTTTAATGTATTTTATCCAAACAGGCTAATACCAAATACACAACCTAACAAATAGCAGGCTAATAAAATTATCAAAACAGGGATTAAACTTAGTTAAGTATTTTTTTTGTGTTCTTATATTGGCATTAAATAATGCAGCTGTTATTAATTGCTTGTAGATTCAAGCTACCATTAATTAATGATTTCTAAATATTACAGCATGAGCTAAACTGAACAATACAGTACTTTAATGGTTCATCATTTCAATAAGGGTAGAGAATTGACTCAACCTTGAGTAGGGTATAACTGGGCACCAAAATGGGAGAGAAAAAAAACAGGAAGCTGAGGCTAGAGGCAGGGAGGAACCACCACCGCGAGGCACAGCTGGTTAGGGAGGCGAAGTGATCTTTCACTCGCAAGGCAGATTTTTATTCTTTTAATCAGCCACTCAGGTGGAAGCGATTAGCTGGACCAGGGGTCGTAACAAACAGATTATATATATATATATATATATAAAATACACACACACACAGAGCAAATCTCTTCAAGTTGTATGACATATTCGATAATAAAATGTTTTCTTGTATCATAACAAGAAAACAAAGTGCTTCAGCAAAGAAACAAAACAGAATTATTTACAGTGAATGGATAACAATATACAAAACATCAAAACATAGCAAGTTATTATTACTATAATATAAAAATTGGAATAAGATTACAAAACAAAATAAAAAAAATAGAGTGGATCTCTTTTCAAGTACTATAGCACAACGTGATATAAAAGATTTTATTAAATTTTTTTGACAACAAAGCAGGTTGTCCTGGTGTTGGTGGAGAGGCACAAGGTCACTTGCCGCAGTCTGAGGTGGGGGGGGGCGGGGGGGCAAGCCAAAAGGAACAGAAGAGAATAAAAACAGTTAATAATGGGTGAGCAAACAGTTTGGGTCCAACAAACGCACAGTAAAATAGTGGACAGCACTGCTATTGATAGCACAGTGAACTAGGAAATAGAGAAATGTGTGAGTGAAGACAATATCAAGTAAGCAAATAGTAGAAAACCTTGCCTTCTTGGAGCTTTATGTAGCCCACTCCTCCATGCAGGACTGTGTGTCATGGTTTTGACCCTGTTTCCCTATGCGGTCGTTTTCCTCGGTGGACACGCGAGGGCGCTGCCCTTTTGGTAGATGCTTGCTCCGCCCTGCTGAGTTGGCGGAGCTTCTGTTAAGCGTTTACACCTGTGCGTAGTCACCTGAGAGACATATAAGCCTACCGTTTCCTTCGTTCGGGGCTTCGACATTAATTGTTTGTTTATTGTTTTGTACTGTGGTGTATTGTTGGCTGTGAGTTCTCGTACCATTTTGGCTACTCGCCTATTTTTAACGTCTCTTTGTAGAGGCAGGGATTTCTTACTGGCTTGGTAGTTCCTTATCTCGTAGAAGTTTGGGACCGTAAATCTCTGCTCTAATTCGCCTGTGTGCTTTTTCTCCGTGTATGGAGATTTGGGCGATTCTGTTTGGAACTGTAGTTCTGTTCGCCCCTCGGTGCATGTCGTCTCATGGGAGATCGGGCGTTTCGCTTCTGCTAGGTTGCTTAGCTTGTAGAAGTGTAGAGTAGCTGTTCTTTGTTCCCCTTCGCCTGTTAATGGTTTCTACTGAGAGTCCTGGCGTTTGCTTCTACTCATTTCCGTGTTACGGTGAGCCAGTGAGTAGCTTTGGTACGTTTATTCCCTGTTTTGTCTCCTGCTCATGGACTACGTTCCCCTTTGTTGTGAGTCGGGGTTTTTTGTTACATATTTCTTAACTGAGAGGCTAGGGCGTGTGTTTAATTAAGTTTGCGTGAGTCTTTTGGATAGTAAAGTTTTGGGACGACGGTGCTCCGTCGGCTCACCTGTAAAATGTTTCTCCCTCCTGGGAGATCGGGTGTTTACCCAGGTTTGTTTTGGTGCATTAGACTGCGCACTTATTAAACTAGCCATGGAATGTTAAATCTTTGTTCCTGTTCGCCTCGTTACATTTCTCCTTACTGAGAGGCTAGGGCGTGTGTTTAATTAAGTTTGCGTGAGTCTTTTGGATAGTAAGTTATGGGACGACGGTGCTCCGTCGGCTCACCTGTAAATGTTTCTCCCTCCTGGGAGATCGGGTGTTTACCCAGGTTTGTTTGCTGCTTTACACTGCGCACTTATTAAACTAGCCATGGAACGTTAAATCTCTGGTCCTGTTCGCCTCGTTACATTTCCCCTTACTGAGAGGCAGGGCTTGTGCTTGTGTTAGTCAGTTAGCCGATGGTTTCGGTGCAGCTGTCCTTTCATCTTTTGTGCTTTTTTTCTCCGTGTATGGAGATGTGGGCGATTCGGTTCGGAACTTTAGTTCTGTTCGCCCTTCGGTGCAATTCGTCTCTTAGGGAGACCGGGCGATGTTGTGGACATGTTTGCGTGTGACTGCGAGCCTTTAAGCCTTGGAACATTAATTATCTGTTCCTTCGCCTCATTACATTTCTCCTGTCTGAGAGGTTAGGGCGTGGCTCTGTTTTAAGCTTGGTCATTTTGCTGGTAAGGCTATGGGACTGCGGTTCTCCGTCGGCTCGCCTGTAAAATGTTTCTTCCCCCTGGGGAGATCGGGCGTTTACCCCCTTTAGGTTCTGCATATGACTGTTAGTGCTAGCTTATGCAATAAGCCACGTAACGTTATATCTCTTCCTTCGCCTCCTCCTATATCAATAGGTATTAGTTTTCTGTGTTTATTCACTGTGTTTTGTTTGTGCCATTGTGCTACTCGCCTGTTATTATGCTTCTCGTTTTCGAGACAGGGCGTTTGTTATTCCGGCTTACTCGTTGGTTGCTTGACTTGTAGAAGTATAGCAGTTCTTTGTTCCCTTTTGCCTTGTTGGGTTTTCTGGTTAGGAAACCAGGCATTTGTGTTTACACTCTTTGGTAGGGAACAGTGAGCCGGTCTGTAGCTGTGGTGTGTGTGTTCATTGTTTTGTCTCCTTCCCTTATCTGCAGGGTTTCCCGCCTTAGTGGCCTAAGGGCTTAATGAATCCCCTTGCTGCATTTGGCTCCTCCCACCTCACACGTCACGCCCCATTACACTGTGAGCACAGCCCTGCATATTTTGGCTCAGAGTTCCCTGGCAAATCCCTCTTCTTCCGTCACCGAAATATCCTACAAGTCGGACATAAAACAAAGGGATGCACAAAAATACTAGTGTCAATTCTTAATTAAAGGCTTTAAACTCAACTGGGACTGGTTACAGCCCATATCTGATGATTTTAAAACATACTGTAACTCTATTAATCTAATTCAGTTGATAAATTTGCCTACTCGCCCTAATCTTAAACATCCAGAGAGATCTACACTAATTGATTTGATTTTGACTAATGTTCCTTATACATACTCTGCTACTGGTGTCTTCTGTAATGATTACAGTGACCACTGTGCTGTTGTTGCTATTAGAAATACTAAGATCCCTAAGACAAAACCATGCTTTGTTCAGAAGAGAAATCTGAAGCATTTTGTTGAGCAGGGTTTCTTACACAACTTGTTTTACTTTGAATGGAAAAGGATTGAGTTTATTCCTGATGTTGAGACTGCCTGGGCATTCTTTCATGATGGCTTTTTGCAAATTATGCATAAACATGCCCCCTTCTGTAGGTACAGGGTGAAAAGTAGGGATAACCCCTGGTTTCCCCTGAGCTATCAGGTATATTTCATGAACGAATTCAGTCTGGGCTAAAGCTAGGAAATCAGGGTCTGATGCTGATTGGCTTCGTTTTAGGCAGTTACGAAAGAAATGCCCCTCTCTTATTAAGATGGCCAAGTCAGAATTGTATTTATCTGTTACTACTGAAAATCTAAATGATCCTCAAAAGTTTTGGAAGGCTATTAAATCTATGTCTGGAAACTGTAAGTCTGCAGATTTACCATCATGTGTAATGAAAAACTCAGTTCCTGTATATGACAAATCTGAAATTTAATTGTTTTACTTACTCTGATTCCCTGACTGTTTGCTCATCTTGTGAGCCATCGTGAGCTTCTGATTTAAACGTTCCAGACACTTGGGTCTCTACTCCTAACCTTTCTAAAAAGGTCAGCATGTGTCTGAAACAAATGCCACTTTGCCACGGATTTGTGCAAACACAAATTCCTAGGCTTTGAACATGGGCAGTGCCAAGTATTCAATTTTCTGTCATAACACACCATGACTCTGCCAAGCCTAGAATAATAGGAAATCCGTGGTTCCCATACTGACACATACAGTTGTGACTTCCCATTGGATTGATCTTCTCCAAAAACCTCTTTGCTTAATGGGGCTCCCTCTGCCTCAGACCGATTTTTCGTGTCCTCGCTGAACCATTTAGTCTTGACCATTTCCCTTAAAATGTCTTCATTTAGAAGTACATCTGTCTCTGTGGAAATTGGACAGTAGGCCAAAGACTTCACATGGCAGCACTCAAAACCCATCAGCCCACTGATTCTGATGCACGTTTACATTTTTCCAGCTCGCAGCTTGTCTGATGCCTGTCTCCCCATGTGCACTTCTGGACATGAATTGCATGTCTAGGTCCTCTGAATGTTCTGGCTACAGCAAAAATGCCCCTTTTTCGGTCGATGCATACTGATGGAAGATGTGAGTGAGCAGTGATGTCCGGATTTGAAGATGAATGTTTTCGCTTTATGTGCGTTTTAAGGTTTTTTTTATTCAAACGCAAATTGCAAAAACAGCAGGTGGCTTGGGTTTGCCTTGATCGGAGCACCTTTAAAGTAGAAGAATGGCTGGGGGCTGCAGGGAGGTTGGTGGTTGTAGAGAAGCTTGGGTTTGCAGGACAGCTGGAAGTTGGAGGCAAGGTTACTGTTGAGGGGCTTGGGGTTGCAGGCAGGTTGATGGTTGGAGGCAAGGTTACTGTAGAGGGGCTTGGGGTTGCCGGACGGCAGGAGGTTGGAGGCAAGGTTACTGTAGAGGGGCTTGGGGTTGCAGGCAGGTTGATGGTTGAAGAGAGGCTGGGGGTTGTAGAAGGGCTGGTGACTGTAGGGGGGCTGGAGAGGCATTTATCAAGATGTGCAATGAAACCTTTCTTGGTGATAATTATTTTGGGGCAATAACAGCAGTGGTAGTGGCTGCTGCCCACACAGCTTAGACTGCACTTGTATATGGAATAGCCTTAAAAACAAAAACAAAATATCACATATACAGTCAAGCCGGAAAGTATCCCCACCCTTTCACCTTCTCCACGTTTTATTACGTTACAGACTTATACTACAATAGATTGAGTTCATTTTTTGCCTCAAACATCTACACACAACACCCCATAATGACAATGTGAAAAAAGTTTTTTTGAGATTTTAGCAAATTTATTAAAAATAAAAAACTAAAATTTCTCATTTACATAAGTATTCATACCCTTTGCTTTAACGTATTTTTAAAGTATCATATTTCATATTTGGTCGCATATCCTTTACATGCTGTTACTTCCTGAAGTCTGTGACCATCAACATCAAAAAAACTGTCGATATCTTATTTTCAGGTACTGTTACAAGCGATACTATAACCTCTCTGCATTTGAATGGATCTCTATGGAAATTGGGGGGTGAGACTAGATTCAGCTGTAAATTACACTGGTACAGTATGGAACACATGGCTGGCTAAATGGCTGTAAGTTATCAAGGGTCTGAGCTATCAAACGAGCCCCAAACCATCACTCTGTTGCCAGATATGGAGTAGATGTGGATGGATCACTTTAAGGGTTGTTTCTCCTGACTTTTTTCCCCATAGAGTTCTATAGGAAAATGAGTCCGGAGAAATAACCCTTGCAGTGATCCATCCACATCTACTCCATATCTGGCAACAGAGTGATGGTTTGGGACTCGTTTGATAGCTCAGACCCTTGATAACTTACAGCCATTTAGCCAGCCATGTGTTCCATACTGTACCAGTGTAATTTACAGCTGAATCTAGTCTCACCCCCCAATTTCCATAGAGATCCATTGAAATGCAGAGAGGTTATAGTATCGCTTGTAACAGTACCTGAAAATAAGATATCGACAGTTTTTTTGATGTTGATGGTCACAGACTTCAGGAAGTAACAGCATGTAAAGGATATGCGACCAAATATGAAATATGATACTTTAAAAATACGTTAAAGCAAAGGGTATGAATACTTATGTAAATGAGAAATGTTAGTTTTTTATTTTTAATAAATTTGCAAAAATCTCAAAAAAACTTTTTTCACATTGTCATTATGGGGTGTTGTGTGTAGAATTTTGAGGGAAAAAATGAATTTAATCAATTTTGGAATATGTCTGTAACGTAATAAAACGTGGAGAAGGTGAAAGGGGTGGGGAGACTTTCCGGCTTGACTGTACATGAACAGAATACATATACATATCACATATACATGAAGAATGCATGAATATTAGAAGATAAATAAAATAAACAAAACTAAATCAAATAGGCACAAGAAGTGCCAATTCAGCAGTATTGAAGAAAATAAAATAAGCATATTGGCATTGGTTTGCATAGCACATTCACCTAGATATAGGGACACAAATAATGTCTATGAGCTGTTAAGTGATTGTGTGATATCATAGTAATAGTTGTAGCAAAAACAATTACACATTCCTATGGTAACGACAAGGTTTCTACACAATCTATAAAAGGGGACCAACTAATTATAAACTTTTTCCGAGACCTGATATTGTTATGTTTAAGCTCTTCTAATGGCAATAATAAAAGCACATCCTTAACCCAGTCTATGAAGGAGGGGGGGCAGGGGTGAGGGGGGGATATCTGTTCCTCCCATTAACTACTCAGAGAACGTGTGTCCTAGAGTGTAAAATATCACTTCTATAAATTAATGCTATGGTTAAACTGACAATAAGCCATTTCCTCCTCAACACTTCAACAAGTAGCCCATGAAATGCAGTGATTTGTTGACTTTATTATAATATTAGAAATCTAATTAGATATTCAACACTCTTATTTATTTAATACTGTTAATACACAAAATATTAAGGTTACCTCCATGTTTGACTGAAGACTTGTGGGTCTGTAGGTGGGCCACCATATTGGGGTGTTCCCCCACCCTTTGACAAAAAGGGCATTTGTAGCCATGATCCGTCTTCAGCAGTTGACATGCAGTGACATGGGGCTACGGAGCAAAAGTAGCAATAGCATAATAACGTTATCCAATCAATTACATGTTACATTAGCTAGTTATACATATAACATAATCCTACTATCCTACTATAAAATGAGCAAAACTCTGTCCCATGTCAATAAGTTGTTACATCAAACACGAAGTATCAAACGGATTCTCCGCCATTAACTAACGTTAACATTAGGCTAACGAGTTGTTCGCCATTATCTAGGCTAACAGCTAGTTAACAAGACCAATGTACACGGTCAGTTAGCAAAAATCAATAACATCAAACTGACGGTTTTGTAAAACTTTTGTACACCAAGTCGCTTACCGTTTCACGCTGCGCCATTTTTTTTTTTCTGAGTGACGTCCTCTGAGTGACGAGTTAGGCGCATAGACTGTATAAAAATGGTTAGGCGTTCCCATAGAAGGGGCGTTCCCAAAGAAGAGGCGTTCCCGAAGAAGAAGCGTTCCCGAAGCGCCTGCACACTGCAGATAGACCCTTCTCCTTTTATCGTCGGTTCAGTAAGTTTCCTTTTATATAATACACGTGCCCAGCTGTGATTGGTCTATGTTTTTTTCATTAGGGTGTGTCCATACCAGAGGACATAATTTACCTATTGCTAAAGTCTCCATCGTAGCTCTGTGATCAACAAAAATATGTACGTTGATGAGGATGTTTCTCAATACCAAGAAGTCCGGACTCTTGTGCAGAACGTTCTTGTCAAGTGTCCTTGCGAGACGGCGCTTCCAAGAACACAAGGGCAGAGAACGCTGCTCTGTGCATTTGAGATGCAATGCGTGCTTGTGATGTACGGATACACTACCACTAGCAGCAGAGTCTCCCCGTGCCTGGTCTAATTGGCTCTATGCACACAACGCTTCTGGGTTTGTCTCAGCCAGCACACTCATTTCCTGTTTAAGTGGAAGTGCATATTTATACACAGGAGAGATTGTGTATGAAGCATCACAACTGCCGAGAACAGTTGCGCAATATTACTAGGCTGTGCACAAATGCAGCAAAAAGCAAACTTGAGAAGGGCTTCAATTGTTTTATGTCCTCGCATCTATGCAATTATGGAAGTATGTTGCTACCAACAGCTAGCGCTACTAACCTTAGCTAGCTGTGCTGAGTTAGTGACTGGGGGCAGTTAACTAAGTTAGCTAGCGATGCTACCTACTATCGTCTGCAAAGAAACAGACTTCCTGCTTAATTTAAGGTGAATTCTGTGAAATAAAACATGTAGCTAATGTAATTAACTAAGATAACCTCTCTGAATCTTTGTATCTGTAAAGTTAGCCTATTCTTGTTTCTCTCAAAAAGTGTCTGGAAAAACAGAAATGAGAACATTATCTCTTCGTGCTACAACCGAAGAAACATTAGAAGCCACACCAGTTGAGTAGCTAGCCCATTTACAGGGGTTTTACATTGCAGTGGCTAGCGGAACTAATGTTAGGTAGCCATTGTGTAAAAATGCCTATGTGTGTGGCTTTAGACCGTTAGCTCAGTGGTGTCATTTGGAGAGGGGGTTGTAGCTGAAACGGACCAGTGTACACGGACCACTACCAGTAGAGGCGCTAGAGAGCAACGGACCAGTGTACACGGACCACTACCAGTAGAGGCGCTAGAGAGCAACGGACCACTCCAAGGGCCCTATATTACCCCTGGCGCTAACCCAAACGCAAGTGTCTTTGCTATCTTACACCCGGCGCTGGGCTCATTATAACGCCTAGCACTCACGTCGTTTAAATAACATGTATTCTTGCGCCCGTTGCAAGTGAACTGGGCGTGTTGGTCTTAAGATGAGGAGTGACCAGGATTATTTTATTATTTCAACCTGACAGATTTATTGTATTTAGTGTCATCATTAATGGTAAATCGAGCAGAGCCTTCAGTTCAAATGGTAAAAATCTACTTGTTAAATGAAGTCAATTTGACTCTTACACAATCATTTTGGTGCTACTTTGAATAATTTCCATTGAAAAATACAGCTTCAGTGTGTCTCAGACCCTTGATCACTTACAGCCATTTTACCAACCATGTATTCCATACTGTTCCAGCATAATTTACAGCCAATTCCCATAGAGATCCAGTCAAATGCAGAGATGTTATAGTATTGCTTGTAAGAGTACCAGAAAATAAGCTAGCTCTTTTGATGTTGTTGGGTTACAGACATCAGGAAGTCTGGCATGCAAAGGATATGTGACCAAATATAAAAAATGATTCCTTTATTCTATATAATTATTTCTTCATGAGGGATTTCTTTCTTTTTTACTTCAATTAAAGCTTGGATTTTTCACATTTTTTCAGTGTGAGATTAAGCTAATTCACCAAACTGTGAATGTTTTATAACCCTTTTTACTCATCTTTACCTGGGCTGCCAATAATAGTGGAGGGCACTGTATATATATATCTATATATACAGTTGAAGTCGGAAGTTTACATACACTTAGGTTGAAGTCATTAAAACTTTGTTTTAGCCACTCCACAGATTTCATGCAAACTATACTGTTGGCAAGTCAGTTAGGACATCTACTTTGTGTATGACACAAGTAATTTTTCCAACAATTGTTTACAGACAGATTATTTCACTTTTAATTCACTATATCACAATTCAAGTGGGTCAGAAGTTTACATACGTTAAGTTTACTGTGCCTTTAAATAAAAAAAAAGAATAATTATTTGGTTGCATATCCTTTGCATGCCATGACTTCCTGATGTCTGTGACCCAGCACCATCAAAAGACTTGATATCTTATTTTCTGGTACTCTTACAAGCGATGCTATAATGTCTCTGCATTTGAATGGATCTCTATGGGAATTGGGGGGTGGGACTAGATTTAGCTGTAAATTATGCTGGAACAGTATGGAATACATGATTGGTAAAATGGCTGCAAGTCATCAAGGGTCTGAGGTATCAAACAAGCCTCAAACCATCACTCTGCTGCCAGATATGCAGCAGATATGGATTGATCACTTTAAGGGTTGTTTCTCCTGACAAATTTTCCTCTTGAACTTTATGGAAAAATAAGTCAGGAGAAGAAACCCTTAAAGTTACCCATCCATATCTACTGTATTTCTGGCAGCAAAGTGATGGTTTAAGGCTTGTTTGATACGTCAGACCCTTGATGACATGCCAACCATGTGTTCCATACTGTTCCAGTGTAATTTACAGCTAAATCTAGGCTGTAGATAGGCTGTATGTAAATACAGTAACTATAACGTAACACAAGTTCTATATATCATATCTTGCGTACACTGTTGGATCAATATGAACAGGTAAAAGTTTGCATAACAAGTAAATTATATCAGAGGTTCTCTCAAAATGGTAGATGAAAATTAACCGCAATTTAATCTGGTCCACTGTTAGTTGCTTTAATTTTATTTTACTGTTCACATATGCTGTAGTAACACTTCCCTGAACTAACATCAAAGAACGCATTAAGTGCCTTCTGGCAGTGAAGGGGAAAACTAGTGCTTTGTACGACTTAGAGGAGATGATTGTGTCAAGTAACCAGTGCTTTCTAGATTTGTCGTAGGAGTATTGAAATGACATTGATTAAAGGGGAAATGTGGTGAGCTGTACTGTAAAACTGTGTTGCTAGTAATGGAATTCTGTAAGAATTATCTATTGTACAGTTACAATACACATTCCAGAGAGATTTGTTTGTTCCATAACCTGAAACTCGGCTGTTGTTTGTATCACACAGACTATTGTTAATGCTTACTAATATTGTGTTCCATATGTTGCATTTCAAATGTAGGGGGAAATCAACTGCATTCAATGCAGTTTCAGATGCATTTAGTTCATTTTTAGTTTCTAAGAGTATTAATTTCTGTTACTTTATTGTACTTTTATTATTTTAACCTATTAGATCATTGTAATGATCACTTATTGAACTAGTATGGTCAAACCATGGCCAGGCCATTTCCTATATATTTAAATCATAGCATTTCATCAAACTACAGTATAAATAAATGCCATATGTAATGCTTGATTAAAACCAGCAGCATTAAAACCTTTCACTGAAGGGACAAACTCATGTAATCTTCACTTGTTGTTTTCCAAGCCTTCTAATGTGTTTGAAAAAAATGTTTCTGTCTTTTATAATCTACTTTCGGTTCAGTAAGTTTCCTTTTCTATAAAACACCCCGCCCAGCTGTGACTGGTCTTTGTTTTTTTCTTTAGGGTGTGTCCATACCATACCACTTGTTGTAGCTCTTAAAAGGCAAGACTCATGAAGGAAATATTGTTATACACTTGAGAGCAGCAGGAGATTAGCTGCAAGAAAATAAACTGTGGTGTATGGGAATTGATAAAGATTATAAATATTTGATTAGCACTAAAATAAAATAAAAACTGAAACAACTGTGTTGTGTGTGTGTGTGTGTGTGTGTGTGTGTGCGTGCGTGCGTGCGTGCGTGCGTGCGTGCGTGCGTGCGTGCGTGCGTGCGTGCGTGCGTGCGTGCGTGCGTGCGTGCGTGCGTGCGTGCGTGCGTGCGTGCGTGCGTGCGTGCGTGCGTGCGCGCGCGCGCGCATCACCACCTCCACTACTTCTCCCCTCCTCAATTCCACCTATTTTTATACAATCTATGGTTCCACACAGTTAGGTAGCCTAACTGAGCCCAACGGAGCAGCTCAGCTTCGCTCAGAGCGAAGAACGCAGTTAACGGGTTGCTCAGTTTCCCTCACTGTGAGCTGCTCAGAGCTGAGCACTTTTGGATGTGGATCAGAGAGGTGCAATACGGAAGTACGTCGTTAGCTATGGACCCAAGTACACGGACGCTTACACATGTAATATAAAATAGCGATTTAGTAAGCATTATACCATGGTATGGGTGAATACTCGATTCTGATTGGTCAATGACTGGTCGTTATTCTGTATAACCGGTCAGTCATCCGGGTCACAAGTTCAATCACAGTTCTAAATTAATGCGCTGCCTGCCTGGCCAGCTAGTACTACGCAACCTGGGAATGGCACACATGACCGGTCAATTCAGAGTCCAAGACGTTCTAGAAAATAAGTGGAATAAATAAAGTGAATTAATGAAGTAAACGAATGTAGCCTACCTACTTTATTTTCCTCAGTGACTAACGTTACTGTAGCCTACGGCAGACGGCTACTTCGCCTCGTAGGTATGCTGCAAATAGTAGGCTAACTTTGGCTACGATAAACTTTTGTCATTGTTTTTCAGATAATGCAAATGCAATACGTGGCGAGGTAACTATATAGCTAGCCATAGTTACATTATCACGGAGTTAGCAAAGCGCATGGTGTTTATGTGCAATGCGTAGCCTAATCTTTTTTTTTTACTGCGAGCCATAAATCCGTCTCTAAGGTAGAAGTTAATGTTGCCGTAGCAACAGCATACATCTGATTTATAAAAATCGGTAAACAACATTAATCTACAGATTAAAAAAAGTTTGTATTCGGCAGATATCTTAGTTACAACTAGGCCTACTTCAATATAGCAAAACATTTTTGTGGTTAGAAGTGCATTATTTATTCAGTTGGAAACACAAATTTATTTAGTAGGAATTTGCATGTAAATTGACGTCGGCAACACGCTGACTGCTTGTGAATGCAAGCTAGGCTACTTCACAAAGCATGTTAATCTGTAGCCTATAGGCTATATGTAGAACATTTTTTATCCAGCGAAAATTCTTCGATAAGTTACATCTAACAAACTCCGTAGTAGCCTATTTTTAGATGGTCCCATAGGACATCATGATGCAAATCTGCTACACACTGCGTGACCAAACCATTTTTAAAAAGCAAGACAGAGGGAGGTAATGTTGAATCGGATTGAGTTATGGTTTCATACAATTTTCTTAAATAATGTCAAAATGACAAAAATAACCAAAATTGGTGCCAATTGTATGTTATAACCGAGAAGGAACTATTTTCCCCCGATAGAATCAATTATTTTCAGAACTAACGACGAGAGGGTTTGCATAGCAACGCACTTAAATAGAACTAGTAACGAGAAATAGAATTAGCAACGAGATGTTTTCTGTTCAATTAGAACTACCAACCAGCTGTTTTGCATGACAACGCAAAAACAACAAGCCCAAAGAGCTGCGGAAGTATATTTAAATTTCAGCTGATTAAATCGATAAAAAATCGATAAATATGAAAGTAACTATATAATCATTGTTGGTAACCATGGTATAAGCGCAATAATCAACTCCGAGGTGTGCGTTACACGGTTTTAACCGCACTCCGCTTCGCGTCGGGTGGTTCTTCGCCTCAACGTCGTGCGGTTAAAAACCGTGTAACGCACACCTCGTCGTTGATTATTGCTTACATAATGACCGAGGAGCCGGGCATTACACAGTTTAAATGCCCGACGCGGAGGTAGTAAATTGCCCGAGGCGCAGCCGCGAAGGGCATTTAAACTGTGTAATGCCCGGCTCCGCTTATACCATGGTTACCAACAATTATTATATATGGTTACATTTATATTTATTGATTTTTATCGACTTAATCAGCTGAAATTTAAATATCCTTCCGAGGCCATTTTGGCATGTTGTTTGCCGTTGTCATGTAAAACTGCTCGTTGCTAGTTCTATTTGAACAGAAAACATCTCGTTGCTAATTCTATTTCTGGTTACTAGTTCTATTTTGTCCGTAGTTATGCAAAAACCTCTCGTTGGTAGTTCTGAAAACAATTGATTCTATAAGGAAACAAATAGTTCCTTCTCAACTTTATACCATAAAATTAGCACCAATTTTGGTTATTTTTGTCATTAGTTACATTATTTAAGAAAATTGCATGAAACCGCAACTCAATTTACCTCCCTCTCCCCGTCTTGCGTTTTAAAAATGCTTTGGTCACGCAGCCTATTTTAAACAGCCCAGGCTAAGGAAATTGCATTTCACGATCTGCATTATGAGATGGGAACATCTGAAAAAAATTGCCTACTGTAGATACAGAGTTTGTTACTGTTAGATGTAACTTGTCATATCTAAGACATTTCGCTGGATAAAATGTTTTTTTAATACACAGATTAACGTGCTTTGTGAAGTAGGCTAACTTGCTCGCATTCGCAGCCAGCGTTGCTCACGTTAGTGTTACATTAGGTAAATCCCTACTATGTTATGTTCATATTTCCAAACTGAATAAATACTGCACCTCTAAACACAAAACTTCTTTGCTAGATTAAAGTTGTTGTAACTAAGATCAGATCAAAAACGTCTACGACGTAAAAAAAAAAGCCAAGTTACTCACGCATAGCCTACATAGCGCTGTCCATAAGTTCTTAATTCCAACTTGCAAAAACTAGGCCTGCCTTTAAAAGTCTTGATATCAAAATGTGGTCAAGTTACAACTAACAATATTGCCTATCGTAGCTCACACTAAATAAACTAGCTCTATTCCAAAGCAATGCTATCCAAACTTTCCTAAATTATTTAATGCAACTTGGCCCTGTGTTTCTTCATCTTTGCATGTGAAGAGATTGTGCCTCATGGAACAACATATGATTTCAATGAATGTTTTTAACAGTTGATGAATAATTACACTCCAGAATGGATATGGTTGTACTTTGTTGGCAAGTTTACTTTAGAAAATGTACAGGTTTTAAAATGTTAACTGCTGCTACAGCATTCTTTACAATTCACAAACAGACATTTATATGAAGAAACATCATATACAATAGAGAAAGGGGTGATGAATAAAAAAATGCAGATAAAAATGAGTAATATTTTTACCTAGAAAATAGCATACTGTACATATAGCATTTTTACAAACGTATCCAGACATGTTTGTGGGTCAGATGGTGGCAAATAAGTAATAGTACCAATTTTCTTAACATAATAGTATTTATGATTTTTGTGAACACAATGATATCTATGCTCTGTAGGACCACACAGGTTTTGATAGAAATCCAAATAAGTAAATCAATAAATACATAATAATAATACATTTTATTCAGTCTGTGCTTTTCATAGACCCAAAGCAGTGGATGCTGACAATTGTTCAAACATGTCCTATAGTGTAGTCATTTTTCTGTTTAATTTCTAAGTGTAACACATCTGAATCAGAGTATTTCCACTATAAATTATTTTCATGTTGCAGTTTGATGTGGCACATACAGTTTCATTGACCACATTCTCTTGAGATGGTAAGATGAAGAAACACAGGGCCAAGTTGCATTAAATAATTTAGGAAAGTTTGGATAGCATTGCTTTGGAATAGAGCTAGTTTATTTAGTGTGAGCTACGATAGGCAATATTGGTAGTTGTAACTTGGCCACATTTTGATATCAAGACTTTTAATAGCAGGCCTAGTTTTTGCAAGTTGGAATTAAGAACTTATGGACAGTGCTATGTAGGCTATGCGTGAGTAACGGCTTTTTTTACGTCGTAGACGTTTTTGATCTGATATCACTTATTTTTTTATAGCTAACTAATGATGAATAATGCATGAAGATAAACACGGAGAGAGACATGCATTCCAAAGAAATGTATGCAGACATTGGCGTAACCATAACGCCCTCTATTGACAAGAATGAGAACAGTTATCCTATTACAGACAGCACACAATTACATTAAAAGAGTTTGTAGATGAGCAGTATTTAATGTGTAATGAAATACAATGGACAGCACCACCTGAGCTATGGATCATGAAGAAGCATGTAAATTAATGAACCAAGTCTACATGGAGACATACATGCATAATGGGCTAAACGCAAACACATTCTAGCTGAAAGACATACAGCCTAAATAGCTAGTACAGCCTAAATAGTTTGCATCAGTAAAATATGGAAATACAGTTTTAAAATAGGGCTATTAGTAGTCTATGAAATACATTTAACGTTAGGCTATTCAACACTGGATTGCCGGATGCGTAACTCCAACCTTCCATGTGTGGGCTACGAGCTAGCGAGCGAGCTAGTGAGTTTCTGCACAGCAGAGTTTTTTTCCGGTAGTGTAGAACGTTACCTGCGGGAAAGGTTTTGGTACCGGACAGCTAGGTTTAGTTTCGTTTTCTGTAGTGCAATGAATGTAGGCTATAATCTATGTTGATTCGCTTCGTAGTAGCCTAGCTTGTTTCTGCTTCCTGACGAGAAGCAGGAAGTAACGTTGGCGAACAAGCTTAATTGGACAACGCATATGTGTGTTTTCCTGTCTGTTTATTATAGTTTATACTAGTATTTGGAATGAAAGTGTGGTGTTGCTGATTTGCCCACAGCTTACTGTGAACTACAGTCGACGTTCATTGCTAGGGATAGCTGCTACATTATGCGAAGGATGTGCTTTGCCTTGTCTGTTCTGTAGTGATCTTGATGATGTCTCTGTACGCACTTACTGTACGTCGCTTTGGATAAAAGCGTCTGCTAAATAAATGTAATGTAATGCATATTTCCCAGGAATCTTAGCCAGAAAGAAAACAGTAGATACTACTAAGAAAGTACATACCAGAGATTATTCTTCTTTTTATTATTATTATTATTATTATTATTATTATTATTATTATTATTATTATTATTATTATTAAAAGTGTTTGCAGTAAGCTACATTATCAGCAGAGTAGCCTAGACTAGAGCCACATTCGGAGGCTATCTATTTATAAGTGACTAACCATGAATCAAATATGTTTGGAGAATTGGTGGTTTATAAATCCGATTGCTTAAAGATTTGTAGTTT
Organism: Synaphobranchus kaupii; assembly: GCA_029718625.1. Classification (NCBI taxonomy): domain Eukaryota; kingdom Metazoa; phylum Chordata; class Actinopteri; order Anguilliformes; family Synaphobranchidae; genus Synaphobranchus; species Synaphobranchus kaupii. The sequence continues at coordinate 10,787,222 of CM056399.1, forward strand.
AAAAGAGGCTATCCTCAATTTTTAATGTAGGCTATTGTCGTAAATTCTTAATTTTCCTCGTAGTTAATTTTATGGTGACCTTGTGTTATGTGCGAAAAGGATAAAGTGAACAGAGCTGAAGTGAATAAATTAATTAATTAATAAATAAATGTTGGCCGAGGCAAGGGGTTTCCACAGTCAGTCAGTCATGACCGCAAGAGCAGAGCGTAACACCCTCCCCAAACCAGACAAAAGCGAGCGTCCGGTTTGGGGAGGGTGTGATATAATACAAGTGAAACATTGAACAGTTAATATTGTAAACCTCTTTTGCCTTTGCAATAAAAATACGTTAATGTGTCAATGTGAAAATAATAACAGTCTAAGAAATGAAAAGTACTTAACAGTTGCACATTGTTTTTGTGGAAAATACACATGCCCTGCTGGGCTCAAACCCACTATCCACTGTGTGAGAGGCTGCAGTCTTAACCACTAAGCCACAGTAACGTCTTGGAAAGCATGAAGCCATTACCTACATTAACATTAAAAACATTAGTATGAAGCGTTTTTATTGGACGATAAGCTTGATGAGCAGGTATACGGACCATACCCTCAAATAATAATTCTCCCCATTGGATAACATCGCGACGGAGGCAGGCAGTTTGGCAGGAAAATGGGAAGAAGAAGAAGAAGAAGAAGAAGCGGAAGAGGAAGGAGAAAAACCGGCAAAATAACCCAAGTTTGGGGCTTTATTGTGTGGATGTGTGAAGTTGTATCTGAATGCTGTGTGGTTACATGAGGTCAGAACATACAGAAGTTCATGTTTTTAAGGGCTGTGTGTCTATGGTCATTGTGGTTACTTCTGTAGGAAACCCTGAAAAGTGCCAAACTCTCGGTGCTGTATAGGTATGGGGCATGCCCCGCCAAGCCGTCACTTGGCGGATGGCATACCTCCCAATATTTGGCGAATACAAACATTTTAAATCAGCGAATTTAGCGTTATTTGCCGGCTTTATTAATCAGCTGTTGGTGTTGCTATGGATACCATTCATAAAAGTGTCGACTCTATTGGCGATGGCAGCAGATAACGTAGACGGCGTATTAATTTAGAACGGTGATTAAAATGTTGCCAGCGCTACTTCATTGCCGGGCGGTTACACGAATTAAATGCCCACCCTCCAGCCAATCAGAATCGAGTATTTATCCAAGCCATGGTATAAATGGTAAAAATCAACGTGTTAAATTAAGTCAATTTGACTGTCACACAATCATTTTGGTGCTACTTTGAATAATTTCCATTGAAAAATACAGCTTCAGTGTGTGTAGGCCTGTGTATATGTGAGCGCGCTGACGGAGTGTGTGCACCACACGTTTTCAACGGGAGACAGGTCTGGACTGCAGGCAGGCCAGTCTAGCACTCGCACTCTCTGACTACGAAGCCACGCTGTTGTAAAATGTTGTACCGTTATATATCTGAATAGGCTACATATTCATGTATTTGCATCTTTTAAGTGTTAGTGACCCAGTGACATGTTATGGGTCTAATTAAACAGGTTCATAGCCTACAATTGATTAAAAGGCATACTCTAAAGTGTTTGCTTTTTATAATCGTAATTTATTATGTTCACATGGTGCATTTCAAAGGCTACATTTAGTCTTGTGAATTCAACAGAAAATAAAAAAACATTTGTATTCTAATTAACATTCAGAAGCTACATTTAGCGGCATTTTGAATTTATGAATGAGGTGCGTGTTCCTCAGCAGGTGTAAAGATTGTACGAATAAATCTCACATACGAAAGATTTGATAAATGGCCGTACGGTGTAGCCGGAAATCCTGTAGGGCGATGGATAATTGGAACATGCGATATATGGTCCATATCGTTGTACCACACGGGCTAATCCCAGAACGTTTCGGCTCATTCTATAAATCAGATTTCAAGAAATAGAACGGGCTTCGGAGACTATCGACTATCTGTCATACTTCCGAAACCAGACTCCGCCCACGACTGACATACTCACTTGAGTACTCTATTAGCATATTGTTTTTACCTGTTCATACAGGTGTGAATAAACAGTAGATCCAGGGCACCACTTCAGAGATTTATGGACACAGCCTTTATGCATTGACAATAATGTACCGTTAGAGCATATAACGTTAATTAAAGAAAACAGGCTACAGAGCAAATTTACGATGAACATCAGTTGTTGGTCTTGGCAATCCCGACTCCTACAACTGGGGTTCGTAAAGTAACGTTAGGCGTTTACGCCGTTTAGTAGTTTTTAAGTAACGTTACATCACTTTAAAGTTATATGGCTTAGCTACTTGTAATAATTAAACAGTTTTTTCTTAACATGACAGTTGACCACCAGCAATTTTTCATGCAGTTCAGGACTGACCGGGACAGACAGTTGCCCAAAGTCCAGATAGGCAACTCCAGAAAGATACTCTTTTATAACCTGGAATGGATGTAGGATTGATGGACATCAAATAGTGAGTATTTTTTAAAAGAAATCATATGCATTTTTATAATGTTTCTGCAGACATAATAATAATAATAATAATAATAATACATTTTATTTATAAAGCGCTTTTCATCGTAATAAACAATCCCAAAGTGCTATTTACAGAAGTGCATTAAAATAAGATAAATAAATAAAACAAAGATGAGGACAAACACTTCAGAAAAAAAGAGATAAGTGCTGCAGGGGGGGCATAAACAAACAAACACCACTAAACAAAACTAACAGAATGCTCTCCTGTATAAAAGAGTCTTTAGGCCTGCTTTAAAGGAGCCCAGAGTCTGTGGTGTCCTCAGATGGTCAGGGAGGGCATTCCAAAGGCGGGGGGCAGTAGAGCAGAAAGCCCGATCACCCATAGTGCGGAGCTTAGTTCTGGGGGTGTGGAGTAATAGGCCGCTGCTGGACCGGAGATTGCGGGAGGAGTTTTGAGGGGTGAGTAGTTCTTTGAGGTACGGAGGTGCATTTCCCAGAGTGCATTTGAAAGTCAGGAGAAGGATTTTAAATTCTATCCTGTATGAAACCGGGAGCCAGTGCAGAGATGCCAGGATGGGTGTGATATGATGGTATTTCCGCACTCTCATCAGGATCCTGGCAGCACTGTTCTGGATGTATTGGAGCTTCTGGAGGCTCTTGCCAGGGATCCCGATGAAGAGCGCATTGCAATAGTCCAGCCTTGAGGAGACAAAGGCGTGGACAAGCTTCTCGGCGTCAGACATGGTTAGGGTGGGACGGAGTTTGGCTATATTTTTGAGATGGAAAAATGACGTCTTGCAGAGATGCTTGATATGGGTAGCGAAGGCCAGGGAGGGGTCAAAGTTAACACCGAGGTTAGTGATAGAGGTAGAGAGAGGGATGGTTTGACCAGCAATGGTGAGGTGAGTAACGGGAGAGTGCTGGACCTGGTGAGGGGTACCAACCAGTAGGGCCTCAGTTTTGCTGCTGTTGAGTTGGAGGAAGTTTTGCTTCATCCACGCCCTTATCTCCTCAAGGCAGGTGTTCAGCCGTGTGCAGGCAACAGAGGGATTTGGGGCAGTTTTGAGATATAGCTGGGTGTCATCAGCATAGCAATGGAAAGATATACCATGCCGGCTGATGACATGACCCAGAGGGAGCAGATAGAGTATGAATAGGATGGGTCCAAGAACAGAACCTTGAGGGACACCACAAGTGACAGCACTCATCCGAGACTTTGACACCCCCAGGGAGACATACTCAGTCCTGTCTGACAGATAGGAGCGGAACCAGTTCAGGGCTGGTCCAGAGAGTGCGATGTAGTTCTGGAGGCGTTCAAGGAGGACTGAATGATCGATGGTGTCGAACACTGCACTGAGATCCAGAAGGATAAGAAGGGAGGGGGAACCAGCATCAGCAGTCATCAGAAGGTCGTTGGTGACCCTAAGTAGCGCTGTTTCAGTACTGTGGGCTGGCCGGAAACCAGACTGGAACTTCTCAAAAAGATTATGCCGGTTTAGATGGTCTTGGAGCTGTGCTGCAACAGTTTTTTCTAGCACCTTGGAGAGGGAAGGAAGGTTGGAGATAGGTCTGTAATTGGCCAGATTTTCTGGATCCAGGGTGGGTTTTTTGAGAAGGGGACTGATTACAGCAGGCTTTTGCTAAATTGAAATAACAGCTATGTTCTGCCCCCACTTTAGGACTACCTGACATGGACAAAAACTTTACATTAGCAGTTGACGAAAAGAATGGATTCATGTCTGTTGTGTTAATGCAGGACCACGGGAGCCGGACGCGGCCTGTGGCTTATTATTCACAGAAATAATAAGCCACAGGCCGCGTCCGGCCCCCGTTTATTGTCTCAGAGCTGTAACTTCCGCTTCTGTTGCGGTAATGGCTTCTGCAGCACTGGTTGCCTACCGCCCTCTAACAGTTTTGGTTTCTCATGCAGTTGCAGAGATCCTGTTGAAGCAGAAAACCACTCACTTCACACCAGTGGGACTGCTACACTACCAACATATGCTGCTATCTTTACCTAATGTTACAATAAAGAGATGTGCCGTGCCTAACCCTGCTAACAACCTCCTGTTACGCCTAATGATTTAGTGTGTGAGGTTCTTTTGTTATTTATTCTCGCAGAGCGCCTGGCAACCGCTTTTCCAGTAAGCATGAATTGGGGTACAGTCACAGGAGTCTGATTATCAGGATAGATTGCAGGACATTTTGATAAACATCCAGGGATGATCTTCCCTGACCGATTTCCAGGGCCGGAGACAACCCCATATGAAAACCAACTAATAAACTTTTTTGTGAACGGTCTGAGACCAGAGGTGCGGGAAAGTACCCAGCGCACGTGCGTGGGACGGGAGATGAGCCGACTGGCGGATGTGCTGCGCCACGCTGTGCATACTGGGAAGCTCTGTGCCGAACAGAACAGGGAAAAACAACACGAGAACAAAGGCCATTGGTGACAAGCTAGCAATGGCTCAACTAATAGTATTCCAAGGTGAGCAATATCAACATCAAGGTGGGCGAGGCAGAGGAGAGGGAAGACCTGGAGGAAGAGGCTGTGGACAGAGCAGAGGAGGAAGAGGAGGACCCGGAGGAAGAGGCTGTGGACAGAGCAGAGGAGGAAGAGGAGGACCCGGAGGAAGAGGCTGTGGACAGAGCAGAGGAGGAAGAGGCCGTGGACAGAGCAGAGGAGGAAGAGGAGGACCCGGAGGAAGAGGCTGTGGACAGAGCAGAGGAGGAAGAGGCCGTGGACAGAGCAGAGGAGGAAGAGGAGGACCTGGAGGAAGAGGAGGACCCGGAGGAAGAGGAGGACCTGGAGGAAGAGGAGGACCCGGAGGAAGAGGCTGTGGACAGAGCAGAGGAGGAAGAGGCCGTGGACAGAGCAGAGGAGGAAGAGGAGGACCCGGAGGAAGAGGCTGTGGACAGAGCAGAAGAGGCCGTGGACAGAGCAGAGGAGGAAGAGGAGGACCTGGAGGAAGAGGAGGACCCGGAGGAAGAGGAGGACCTGGAGGAAGAGGAGGACCCGGAGGAAGAGGCTGTGGACAGAGCAGAGGAGGACACTCATTCATTCCTCCAGGATCTACAGCCTGCTTCAACTGCAGAAAAGTAGGACATTGGTCTAAGGACTACATTGCCCCAAGACAACCGCCAAGGGAGTGGGCGACAGCACCAAGAGGTGAAGGGGCTGTACACAACCCCGGTGGATATAATTGAAGGTGCGGGGGAGAGGAGGGACACGGGGAAACGTCAGAGGGCGAGTACCAAATGTGGGCGAAAACAGATCCAAAACAATTGCCAATTTGGAATTTGGAAGTAGGTGGGCGGGCACTTACATTTATAGTGGACACAGGCGCAGGAAAGTCAGTAATTGCAGCTAAACTCTGGACAGGCAAAGCACCTGAAATGAGTGGGAAAACAATAGTCAGCCAGGATGCAGGAGGAGGGTGCAGAACGGAGCAGTTTTACAAAAATTATTGATGTAAAAGATGTGCAAAATGACGATTCCCCAATAATACAGCATGAATTCCTCTTCTCCCCAGTATGCCTGGTAAAATTACTGGGCCGTGATTTGATGTGTAAACTCTGTCTCTCGATAGAATGTACAGATAGTGGTTTACTAATACAAGGTTCAGTAGAAGTTAAAATAAAAAGGGCGGTGCCATTTATATGGTATGCGGATTTAGAGACAAATTCTAAACTAAAAGATTGTTTCGAGGAAGTACAACACTTCTGGAGTGACCATACAGCAGAGATCATGAAGGAATGTGATGTAACAGCTCATATAAGTAGAGGCAGGGACAGAGAATATGAAGCTGACTGGTGTAGTAAACAGGAGGTGCAAAAGTTGTACATAGATAGCCTGTACCTAGGATCCGATTTCTGTGCTCTGTCTGTTGCTCTGATGACCAACAACAATTGTATTGCATACAGGACAGCGTGCCGCATGTGTCACTGGGAAAAGCCGCGTAAAAGACCTGGGCGGACACAGGACCGTGGGAGCGTGACTGTCAGAGACTGACTGACCTGGGCGGACACAGGGCCGTGGGAGCGTGACTGTCAGAGACTGACTGACCTGGGCGGACACAGGGCCGTGGGAGCGTGACTGTCAGAGACTGACTGACCTGGGCGGACACAGGGCCGTGGGAGCGTGACTGTCAGAGACTGACTGACTGGGAGCCGGGGCCGTGGGAGCGTGACTGTCAGAGACTGACTGACTGGGAGCCGGGACCGTGGGAGCGTGACTGTCAGAGACTGACTGACTGGGAGCCGGGGCCGGAGGGTAAAATAATTTTTCTATAGCTTTCCCCACCATTCATGAGGGAAGGCTAAAAACGCACTCCACAATGTTGTCAGCAGAATCTCCCCTGTTAAGTACCGCAGAGTTGTGGACCACCACCAAAACAAGTGTGGGCCTCCTAAAGGGACCGGCTCCGCTACAGGTCACACCAAAAAGTAGCTTCCGGCCGTGCAAGAAACAATATCCCCTCCGACTGGAGGCAGAACAAGGTATTTTGCCAGTGTTTAAAGAACTGTTAGAAGCTGGAGTAATAGTGCCATGCCCCAATTCACCCTGTCATACCCCAATACTCCCAGTAAAAAAATAAATAATAATAATAATAATAATAATAAATTTAATAAAATTAAATAAATAAAAAAGACAGATGGTTCATGGCGGTTTGTCCAAGACCTACGAGCAGTAAATAGTGCAGTACTAGAGCACCTGTTGTTCCAAATCCTACTACAATTCTAAGTCAGGTACCAGGTAACTCAAAGTACTTTACCGTGATCGATCTAGCTAATGCATTCTTTAGCATACCTGTGGAACAGAGCTCACAGGAGTGGTTTGCATTCACGTTCATGAACAAAAATATACATGGTCTAGAATGCCTCAGGGGTACGCAGAATCCCCTGCAGTATTCTCAGCAGCACAACAAGAGTGCTTAGAAAGTTTCGAGTTTATTACAGGTCAAAGTACGCGGGTACTATATGTCGATGATTTATTAATATGCTCTCCAAATTAGGACATATGCGAAAAAGACTCGGTGCACCTTTTAAAATTCTTAGCAGAAACAGGGAACAAAGTAAAAATTACCAAAGTCCAGCTGGCACTCCCGACTGTAAAATACCCGGGTCATGACATTTCAGAAAAAGGAAAAATATTAGGAGATGACCGAATAGCGGCCATAAAAACAGTCCCCAAACCAATAACTAAGAAGCAAGTAATGTAATTTCTAGGCATGACAAGATACTGCAGACAGTGGATTCCGGATTGTGCAGAGATAACACAATCTCTGCAGGATCTGGCACACGGTCAACAATTAGCATCAGGGGACAAGGTGACATTGACAGAGGAGGCAGAGCAGGCTTTTGCTAAATTGAAGCGACAGCTATGTTCTGCCCCCACTTTAGGACTACCTGACATGGACAAAAACTTTACATTAGCAGTTGACGAAAAGAATGGATTCATGTCTGTTGTGTTAATGCAGGACCACGGGGGCCGGACGCGGCCTGTGGCTTATTATTCACAGGAATTGGATGCTGTGGCAGCGGGACTTCCCCTGTTGTCTCAGAGCTGTAACTTCCGCTTCTGTTGCGGTAATGGCTTCCGCAGCACTGGTTGCCTACCGCCCTCTAACAGTTTTGGTTTCTCATGCAGTTGCAGAGATCCTGTTGAAGCAGAAAACCACTCACTTCACACCAGCGAGACTGCTACACTACCAACATATGCTGCTATCTTTACCTAATGTTACAATAAAGAGATGTACCGTGCCTAACCCTGCTACGCTGCTCCCTACAGCAGACCACGGGGAACCACATGATTGCTTACAGGTTATTGAACAGGTACTTGCGCCTCGACCAGATCTCTCCCCTGACCCACTGCCTAATCAGGTCATGCTTAAAAAACTGGCACCAAAAAGTTATCTAAATGGGTTGTGATTTCAAAGTAAACTTGTAATATGTAATATGTAATATTAATATTTATCAAAAAAAATATGCAGTGTGTTCATTCCAATCATTGCCAGTAAACAGTGTGCTAAACTAGTAACCTTCAATAGTATATATAATACTTCATAATTAACCATTTTCTATTGTGAACATTATAATAAAATATGTTGTTGTGCAATATGTGCTGTAAATACTTCTTACCAGAGAAAAGTGAAACTTCATTCAGAGCTGGTCTGTGGTGGCACTAAGCTAAAAGAAAAAGAAAGCCAAGTGAAGCTAAGCTAAACCAAGCAAAGCTCATTGCTAGCACTTTTACCTCCTGAAGATCTATGTGTAGGATATCTAATATTTAGATATATGTAAAGTACCCGGCTCTTCCATCTCTTGCTCCCCCCCCCCCCCCCCCCCCCGCCCCCTTCTCTCTATCTCTGTCACTCTCTCTCTCTCTCACTCACTCACCCCCACAAACATCAAAGATAAGCCCGTCTTTGTCATAAATGACCCCTCCCCCCCCCTCCCCCACATCTTTACAGGGCAGGGATCCCCTCCCTGTAAAGATATTTTATGGAGCCGCAGAAAAAGAATTCAGTTCAGTTGGAGTTGGTGAATAAGTTTGTCCTCTTTTATTTTTGTGCTGGTGGTTCCATGTGCGTTTTCTTTTGCTCCTGTTCAGCTGGAGGAGGGTAAATAATATTGGAAATTTCTGGCTTATCGGGCTCTCTCTCTCTTTACTGGTATATTCAAATTAATGTCTGGTTTAATGTCTTCCTTTTTGTAATTTATAAGTAGTCAGCCTACATTCATTAGTGAATGCATGATCTAATTGACTGTTTTCATTTAATAAAATTATTTAATCTTAAAACCTGATTTTGACTTTGTTTTGGCTTGTTGGTTGATTCCACCAGGTTACTGTTCGACTTACCTATCAAAGAATTTGGCAATTTCATTGATTGTCATTTTTAATAATAATTATTAAATTAAATAACGTAAAACTTATTTTGAATGTAGGTTAAGTGAGGGGTTCTAGCACGCAATATCGCTTGTGTTCAGTATTCAGAGTGCCGAACGTTTTAACAAGAGCATTGACTGTTGGAACCGCTGGATTCAGAAAATACACATTTTACCTAATCCTCACTTACCTGACATATGGGAGCAGTCATAGGTCATCAGCAGAATTAGGACATTTCCTATTATGTAGAAATAAATAATTATGGAGAGTTAAAACAATCAGAAAAAAACACAAAAAACAATTGCAAGGACAGTGAATATTGAACAGGGCAAGGGAAACAATGATTGTAACACAATGATAATGTCTTTCCACGTCTTTTCTTTAAAGCCGTTTATTATTTAAAGCTTGTGTCTTGACAGTGAGAAAGTACAGCGCAACAGTCTCAATGTGGAAAAGGGCTGGGAGAGTGTTTACCAATCTGGCAACCCGTGTGATCTCACTCCTTGGGTGCGTCCCAATATTCTTCACTCCCCACCTCCTTTCCTCCACTCCCCCACTACCACTCCTCTCCTACCCGGAAGTATGCAAAACTGCCTGAACATTTCGGGTACACGTATTTGCATGTACAGTACGGTTTGTATCGAGACATTATTATGTAACCATTAATACGTACTTAATCAGCAACATTAGATTAAAACACAAAGATCTGTTTCCGGGGCACGGAGTAGAGGAGGTGGTAGTGGAGGAAAGGAGGATGCATTTTTCAAGTGTTGGGACCCACCCCCACTCCTCCTTAACCTCCCAGGGTTGCCAGATTAGCAGAAATTAAAGAACATTTTGAGTGATCAGAGGCGGTTTTCTGCAGGTAGGAGGGATCTCCGCTTCCCCTTCGGGTTCTATCAAGACAAGCAGTCGTAGGTATTTTCTTCTGACATCTCATGGCGGTTCAGGTCGGTGTAGGTCTCCCCAGAGGTCTCACAGTTCATGTAAACTTCATCATCAGTAGGCTGGCAGTCCCCCCTACATTTATGAAACAAGAGTGAACCCAGTGACCACCTCTTTATAGGCACCATAGCTCAGAGGTTAAAGGTCAGGAGTGCCCTACCTTTGTGGAACAATAGTGATAACTCTGTTATAAATGCTTCACAAAACATAAATAACTGCTGTATCTATGTAAAAAAATACATTTAGAATGTAAACCACATGTTTGGTACACTGTTAATAATTGTCTGTAAATTGACAACTATACAATAGAGTACATAGCAACTGTGACAGGCTCGTGTGGAATTTTATTAATCTGCCAACTGTAGCGTAGCCATAATAATACGCAGCTATTATCATCATAGCAATTATATTATCAAGTGTTTATATGAGCAGTCTGTTATGTGCATTTTAGCGTTAACACTAATCACACCAGCGCATGTATAGCCATTCACTGGGCTGCTCCCAGTTGTGATTATTGATCACAATCATTCACAAATTCCTTACCTCGAAGCCTTGGGATCAATAACCCCACTGTGAACATTTACCTGTCAGTTTAGATTGTACCTGTACCTATTCCTGTAACATTACTGTTATTCATTCCTCTTGCACCTTTTAATATCTGTGCATAGTGACATAGTACTCATATCAAATGCATGCAATACGAATGAATATCTATATATTATATATAATAAAATGTTATATATTGGGATGGCAGGTATGCCATCCGCCAAGTTACGGCTTGGTGGGGCATGCCCCATACCTATACAGCACCGAGAGTTTGGCACTTTTCAGGGTTTCCTACAGAAGTAACCACAATGACCATAGACTCTCAGCCCTTAAAAACATTAACTTCTGTATGTTCTGACCTCATGTAACCACACAGCATTCAGATACAACTTCACACATCCACACAATAAAGCCCCAAACTTGGGTTATTTTGCCGTTTTTCTCCTTCCTCTTCCGCTTCTTCTTCCTATTTTTCCTGCCAAACTGCCTGCCTCCGTCGCAATGTTATCCAATGCGGAGAATTATTCTTTGAGGGTATGGTCCGTATACCTGCTCATCAAGCTTATCGCCCAATAAAAACGCTTCATACTAATGTTTTTTAATGTTAATATAAGATATAATAAGCTATAATAATAAGATATAATAATAGCTATAATAAGACAGCGCTATGTAGGCTATGCGTGAGTAACTTGGCTTTTTTTTTTTACTTCGTAGACGTTTTTGATCTGATAATATATAACAGCTATATCTGTGCTCATGTTAAAAAGGTAACTTTGTTCACATTGTTTAAAACACATTTTGACACATTTATGTATGATCCAATAGAATAAATGTGTTTGACAATTTATACAACTGTAACTATTGTCATAGCTTTATGGCCAGACATAAAATTTTCTCTGCATTTTTTAACGATGTGAAAGTATGTTATTGATGCAAATGCAAACACCTTCTTCAACTGTGCTTCAGGTGACATGCTTGCTTAGTTCTGGTTTGTGGCAACACCACTGCTGTCTTAATTGTGATGCGTTTGTTTCATCCATAGTTTTGCATGAATGTGCACACACACACACACACACACACACACACACACACACTCTAACACTCTAACATGTGAGCAGACTGTCTGTCTGTCTCTCTGTCTCTCTCTCTGCACTTACTTCAGTTCCATTCCTGGCCGAGGAAAATCTGAGAGAAAGAAATAGAGACAAGAAAAAAAGAGACAGAAATAAAGAAACAGAGAGAGTAAGAGATTTAAAAAAGCAATCCTGTAGAAACATTTATTACCTTGTATTACCTCATATCTCCACAGATGTCAGGGGGAAGGATAATCCCTGCCTCTTATCCAGAGTGACTTAAGCACTTATCCAGAGTGACTTAAGCAGTTGTTTTTTTACATAGTATCCATTTATACAGCTGGATATTTACTGAAGCAATGCAGGTTGCGTGCTGTTAGCTCAAGGGCACATCGGCAGTGTCCTAGGACACTGGGAATCAAACCCGCAACCTTTAGGTTACAAGCCCAGTTCCCTTACCATTATACTACACTGCCACACCTAGGCTAGGCCCAGCTAGCATACTACATGCACGTACACTGCCACACCTAGGCTAGCCCCAGCTAGCATACTACATGCACGTACACTGCCACACCTAGGCTAGCCCCAGCTAGCATACTACATGCATGTACACTGCCACACCTAGGCTAGCCCCAGCTAGCATACTACATGCACGTACAGTGACACACCTAGGCTAGCCCCAGCTAGCATACTACATGCACGTACACTGCCACACCTAGGGTAGCCCCAGCTAGCATACTACATACACGTACACTGCCACACCTAGGCTAGCCCCAGCTAGCATACTACATGCACATACAGTGACACACCTAGGGTAGCCCCAGCTAGCATACTACATGCACGTACACTGCCACACCTAGGCTAGCCCCAGCTAGCATACTACATGCACGTACACTGCCACACCTAGACTAGCCCCAGCTAGCATACTACATGCACGTACACTGCCACACCTAGACTAGCCCCAGCTAGCATACTACATGCACGTACACTGCTACACCTAGGCTAGCCCCAGCTAGCATACTACATGCACGTACACTGCCACACCTAGACTAGCCCCAGCTAGCATACTACATACACGTACACTGCCACACCTAGGCTAGCCCCAGCTAGCATACTACATGCACGTACACTGCCACACCTAGGCTAGCCCCAGCTAGCATACTACATGCACGTACAGTGCCTTGCGAAAGTATTCACCTCCCTAGGCATTTTTCCTATTTTGTTGCAGTACAACCTGTAATTTAAATAGATTTTTATTTGGATTTTATGTAATGGACCAACACAAAATAGTCCAAATAGGTGAAGTGAAATTAAAAAAAACACTTGTTTTAAAAAATTTCAAAAAAATAAAAAACTGAAAAGTGGTACGTGCATATGTATTCACCCCCTTTGCTTTAATGTATTTTTAAAGTATCATATTTAATATTTGGTCGCATATCCTTTGCATGCTGTTACTTCCTGAAGTCTGTGACCCATCAACATCAAAAGACTCTCGATATCTTATTTTCAGGTACTGTTACAAGCGATAATATAACCTCTCTGCATTTGAATGGATCTCTATGGGAATTGGGGGGTGAGACTAGATTCAGATGTAAATTACGCTGGTACAGTATGGAACACATGACTGGCTAAATGGCAGTAAGTCATCAAGGGTCTAAGGTATCAAACGAGCCCCAAACCATCACTCTGCAGCCACATATGGAGTAGATGTGGATGGCTCACTGCAAGGGTTATTTCTCCTGACTTTTTCCTATAAAACTCTATGGGGAAAAAAGTCAGGAGAAGAAACCCTTAAAGTGATCCATCCACATCTACTCCATATGTGGCCGCAGAGTGATGGTTTGGGGCTCGTTTGATACCTTAGACCCTTGATGACGTACTGCCATTTAGCCAGTCATGTGTTCCATACTGTACCAGCGTAATTTACATCTGAATCTAGTCTCACCCCCCAATTCCCATAGAGATCCATTCAAATGCAGAGAGGTTATAGTATCGCTTGTAACAGTACCTGAAAATAAGATATCGAGAGTCTTTTGATGTTGATGGGTCACAGACTTCAGGAAGTAACAGCATGCAAAGGATATGCGACCAAATATTAAATATGATACTTTAAAAATACATTAAAGCAAAGGGGGTGAATACATATGCACGTACCACTTTTCAGTTTTTTATTTTTATTTTATTTTTTAAAACAAGTTTTCTCTTTATTTTTTTTTCCATTTCACTTCACCAATTCGGACTATCTTGTGTAAGGCCATTACATAAAATCCAAATAAAAATCAATTTAAATTACAGGTTGTAATGCAACAAAATAGGAAAAATGCCAAGGGGGGTGAATACTTTCGCAAGGCACTGTACACTGCTACACCTAGGGTAGCCCCAGATAGCATACTACATGCACGTACACTGCCACACCTAGGCTAGCCCCAGCTAGCATACTACATGCACATACAGTGACACACCTAGGCTAGCCCCAGATAGCATACTACAAACAGGTACAGTGACACACTTAAAACTGTGTTTCAGTTCCTCAGTGTTGTCAGAAAGTACTGAGCCATAAGCCTCTATGTTAGGATCCTGTAATTCTGTCTGTTTATTTCTTTATTTGTTATTATTTTTCCTGTTTTCTTTCCCTCGCGATTGTCAGTCCGCGTTCCATGTTTCTGAGATTCCACCCCCTGTCTTTGTCATTGCACTATTCGGGTGATTTTGGGAACATTCAGGTTTCTTCTGTATTTCGTATATCTCGTTTTCTTCCTTCTGGCTTTATTTATATTTGTATATAATACTAATGTACTAATCATACTAACTGTTAGATTAGATTTAATACTAACCTGCTAACAAACTAACATGTATATAATACTAACCTACTAACATTAGGGTTCTAGAGTTCACTACTAACATTACTAATTCAACTTGAGTTTCTACCTGCAGCTGTCATTTCCCTCCTCGTTATCCTATCCCTGCATCGATCTGTGATTTCGCATTCTCTGCACGTGTCCACTTTCGTGTTCCTCCAATCTGAGCTGTGCACTTGTTTACCTGCTAACTCCAGGCCGTTTGTTATCATTGTGTCTGTGTATTCCAGTCCGTGTCTTACGTTTCCCCTGTCATTGTTTTATTGGTCCCTGTTAACCCTCACTGTTCTCACCTGTGAGCAATCTCCCCTCCCTGCTTCTACACACCTGATTCCCATTATGTCTGTCTCCCTCTGTGTATATATACCTTGTCATTTCAGTGTTCTTCGCGAGTTCCTCATATGATATTTTGCTTCTGTGTTACCTTCTGTTTTTCCGAGTTTCTGACCGAGCTGTTTTGTTTATTCTGTAGTTTCTGTTTTCTAGTTTTTGTTTCCCAAGTTCTTTGCCTGTTGTTGTTTTGTTTCCAGTCTGTTTTGTTTTCTTTGTGTTCCTCTGACTCCCTGGTTTGGACCCCTGCCTGTGTTCTCGCGACCCTGTTTTTGGATTCCCCTTTTGTAACTTTGCTGTGCCTTCCCGGTTACGACCCCTGCCTGTTCTACTACGGATTGCTGCCTTGCCCTGATTAAACTTTGGTTTTTTTCATACTCCCGCCTGCATTTGGGTCCTTCCCCCCCACCAGCACCTAACACTCTAAACTAACAGTAATCATATTTTTACCTATATTTCCTGAATTCTACCTGTATTTGACCTGCAGGTGAGTTAGTGACACTTTGTTGCTGAATGACATGACTGATGGAGCTGAAACTAAAGGACCAGCCCATATGCAAAAGGCCTGTTAAAATCATATATGATCATACTTGCAAAGTTTTATAAAAATCATATCTGCTGATTAGTATTTAATATTGGTATACAATCTTTCGATATGTATTTATCGGGAGTACCATGTATGTTAGGGAACTATTTAATTCTAGTGTGAAATGTATTTGCTAGTTCTCTACCACATATTTATTTTAAAAGGTTTGTATATGGCATATGTGGCATATTTTTACAGGATTTTTGCATACGGGACTGGATGAGTGCTTTCAGTGTGATCTGAGAGGTCAGAGGTCAGGGGTCAGGTCAGAGAGGAAGAGGTGGAGCGAGAGGTGGAACTTCGGGGCTGGAATGTCCACAGTGAAACTTATTAGACAGGTAACAGCCACTCACAGAATGACTGGAGATCAATGGAGTTATTACAAAACAGTTCACAAAATGGGTCATTACCAGACAGACGAAATCAAAAGTCTCCCTTTTTTTTTTTAGATTATGCCTAGGTTTTCAGGACCCAGTACTATGGTTTACAACCCGTTATGATTTTGACAATCCAACAAAAAAACAACTCTTAAACTGACTAGTGCCGGTCAGATGGGAGCCAATCCAACCATAATGTCATGTAGCTAAGCTAACGGAAAACACTACTGCGCATGCCTGATCACCTCTGCTTGTACGGACAAAATAAACCAATAGGGAAAAGTGCCAGATCTCATCTAATTTATCAGGGGGTCATGTTATATCAGGGGGTCAGGCTTTATCAGGGGGTCAGGCCTGTGTCAGTACGTAGCTCACCTTTGGTAGGGGAGCCATTGGCCAGCTTGTCGAGAGCCGTAGTCTTTATCGGTGTCTGCATGAAGAGCCATACGGCCAACAGGAGCAGGAGACACAAGCAGAGGAAGGCCAGGACAAAGCCAGCTGTGCCAAGCAGAACACCCACTGCAGAGATATCATCATCATCATCAATACCTTCGTCATCATCATCATCACCTGCACCATCACCTTCATAATCATCATCACCTGCACCATCATCATCATCATCTGCACTAGGATCATCACAATCATAATCACCTTCATCATCATCACATCATCATCACCATCTCATCTTCTTCATTTTTTACCTGGCAAAGGGATGATGTTCACCCTGTGAGCCAGGCTGGTGTTTTCTTGGGTGAGGCCCTGAGTGTCAGTGTAAGCTCGGCATTGATACTCCCCACTGTCCCCTGCCCTGCCCAGAGTAAGCTCCTCCTCCGCCCCCACCCTCTGAAGCCACGCCCCCACCATCTGAAGCTCCGCCCCTCCCAGCCTGTACCAGCTCCAGCTGATGAGGGAGGGGCCAGAGGTGGTCACGCACTTCAAGGTGACAAGGCCACTCCCCTCTAACACGATGGAGCCCTGGGAGCTGGCCTCCACCAACGGTGTGGAGAGCCTCTCTGTGGAGACAGGAAGTGGTCATCGTCAAAGAAGGAAATGACATCATAGAAAAAAAGCGCACACACACACAAACCAAAGATTTTAGATATGAGAAGATACGCAACTGGCGCTTTTTCCCCATTGGATTTTTCGTCCGCACAAGGATCAGGCATGCGCAGTAGTGTTTTCAGTTAGCTGAGCAACTAAAGTTACATTAACGTATGCTCAGAGTGGCGCGCAACTGACCGGCGCTAGTCGCATTTAAAGTTGTTTTTTGCTGGGTAGTCAAAATCATAACGGCATGTAAATAGTAGTACTGGGTCCTGACAACCTAGGCATATATAATCTAAAAAAAAAGGGAGACTTTTGATTTTGTCTGTCTGACAATGACCCGTTTAGCTAACTGTTTTGTAAAAAAAACTCCATTGACTAACAGGCATTCAACGAGCGCCTGTTGTCTGTCTAATAAGTTCCAAATGCGGACGTTCCAGCTCCGAAGTTGGGCCTCTTGCTCCGCCTACCCTCTTTGCACAAACACATTTACACACACATGCACACACAAACACACACACACTTCAACTGTATATTTTACTAATAAAATAAATGTAATATTATTTTTTTTAATTTACCCTATATTGAGATAAGGAATCTCTTGTCCAAGGCAGAGCATATTGAGAGTTACATGTAGAGAAATCAGTGATGTACATACTGACCACAGTAAGCTCAGTGTAAAACTGACCACCCAGAGCGGTGCAGTTGTACTGTCCAGAGTCCCCCATCGTGGCCTTCTTCAGGAGCAGCGTCTGCTGCCAGTTTGAAATACGGCTCACCACGCCCGATGACCGGTTCAGGTAGTACCAGGTATAAGGTGATTTGTACCGGATTGACCTATCCAATGGATTGGATAGACTGGATGGATTGGATGGACAGGACATTTGGACAGGGTCACCCTCCAGCATTACAGGAGCCCCTCTTTCAAAGATCACATGGAGAGGCAGGCTGGGAGTGGTGTTCGTGTACGCCCAGGAAACATCTGTGGGCCACAACCACAGCGAGACATGAAGGCTGGCCAGTGTAGCGTAGTGTTAACAGACCTGGGCTTGTAACTCACAAGGGTGTTGGTTCACTGTGTGACCTGTAGGGTGTGAAATAGTCCCTGGCTCTCCTGTAGTACTGTGCGTGGCCTGTATGGTGTAAAATAGTCCCTGGCCACCTGTAGTACTGTGTGTGGACTGTTGGGTGTAAAATAGTCACTGGCTCTCCTGTAGTACTGTGTGTGGCCTGTAGGGTGTAAAATAGTCCCTGGCTTTCTTGTAGTACTGTGTGTGGCATGTAGGGTGTAAAATAGTCACTGGATCTCCTGTAGTACTGCGTGTGCCTGTAGGGTGTAAAATAGTCACTGGCTTTCTTGTAGTACTGTGTGTGGCCTGTAGGGTGTAAAATGGTCACTGGCTCTCCTGTAGTACTGTGTGTGGCCTGTACGGTGTAAAATAGTCCCTGGCTTTCTTGTAGTACTGTGTGTGGCATGTAGGGTGTAAAATAGTCACTGGATCTCCTGTAGTACTGCGTGTGCCTGTAGGGTGTAAAATAGTCACTGGCTTTCTTGTAGTACTGTGTGTGGCCTGTAGGGTGTAAAATAGTCACTGGCTCTCCTGTAGTACTGTGTGTGGCCTGTAGGGTGTATAATAGTCACTGGCCCTCCTGTAGTACTGTGTGTGGCCTGTAGGGTGTAAAATAGGCACTGGCTATCCTGTAGTACTGTGTGTGTCCTGTAGGTGTAAAATAGTCACTGGCTCTCCTGTAGTACTGTGTGTGGCCTGCTGGGTGTAAAATAGTCACTGGCTTTCTTGTAGTACTGTGTGTGGCCTGTAGGGTGTAAAATAGTCACTGGCTTTCTTGTAGTACTGTGTGTGGCCTGTAGGGTGTAAAATAGGCACTGGCTCTCCTGTAGTACTGTGTGTGTCCTGTAGGGTGTAAAATAGTCACTGGCTCTCCTGTAGTACTGTGTGTGGCCTGCTGGGTGTAAAATAGTCACTGGCTTTCTTGTAGTACTGTGTGTGGCCTGTAGGGTGTAAAATAGTCACTGGCTCTCTTGTAGTACTGTGTGTGGCCTGTAGGGTATAAAATAATCACTGGCTTTCTTGTAGTACTGTGTGTGGCATGTAGGGTGTAAAATAGTCACTGGCTCTCCTGTACTACTGTGTGTGGCCTGTAGGGTGTAAAATAGTCACTGGCTTTCCTGTAGTACTGTGTGTGGCCTGTAGGGTGTAAAATAGTCATTGGCTCTCCTGTAGTACTGTGTGTGGCCTATAGGGTGTAAAATAGTCACTGGCTCTCCTGTAGTACTGTGTGTGGCCTGTAGGGTGTAAAATAGTCACTGGCTCTCCTGTAGTACTGTGTGTGGCCTGTAGGGTGTAAAATAGTCACTGGCTCTCCTGTAGTACTGTGTGTGGCCTGTAGGGTGTAAAATAGTCACTGGCTCTCCTGTAGTACTGTGTGTGGCCTGTAGGGTGTAGAATAGTCACTGGCTCTCCTGTAGTACTGTGTGTGGCCTGTAGGGTGTAAAATAGTCACTGGCTTTCTTGTAGTACTGTGTGTGGCCTGTAGGGTGTAGGGTGTAAAATAGTCACTGGCTCTCCTGTAGTACTGTGTGTGGCCTGTAGGGTGTAAAATAGTCACTGGCTTTCTTGTAGTACTGTGTGTGGCCTGTAGGGTGTAAAATAGCCACTGGCTCTCCTGTAGTACTGTGTGTGGCCTGTAGGGTGTAAAATAATCACTGGCTTTCTTGTAGTACTGTGTGTGGCCTGTAGGGTGTAAAATAGTCACTGGCTCTCCTGTAATACTGTGTGTGGCCTGTAGGGTGTAAAATAATCACTGACTCTCTTGTAGTACTGTGTGTGGCCTGCAGGGTGTAAAATAGTCACTGGCTTTCTTGTAGTACTGTGTGTGGCCTGTAGGGTGTAAAATAGTCACTGACTCTCCTGTAGTACTGTTTGTGGCCTGTAGGGTGTAAAATAGTCACTGGCTCTCCTGTAGTACTGTGTGTGGCCTGTAGGGTGTAAAATAGTCACTGGCTCTCCTGTAGTACTGTGTGTGTCCTGTAGGGTGTAAAATAGTCACTGGCTTTCCTGTAGTACTGTGTGTGGCCTGTAGGGTGTAAAATAGTCATTGGCTCTCCTGTAGTACTGTGTGTGGCCTATAGGGTGTAAAATAGTCACTGGCTCTCCTGTAGTACTGTGTGTGGCCTGTAGGGTGTAAAATAGTCACTGGCTCTCCTGTAGTACTGTGTGTGGCCTGTAGGGTGTAAAATAGTCACTGGCTCTCCTGTAGTACTGTGTGTGGCCTGTAGGGTGTAAAATAGTCACTGGCTCTCCTGTAGTACTGTGTGTGGCCTGTAGGGTGTAGAATAGTCACTGGCTCTTCTGTAGTACTGTGTGTGGCCTGTAGGGTGTAAAATAGTCACTGGCTTTCTTGTAGTACTGTGTGTGGACTGTAGGGTGTAGGGTGTAAAATAGTCACTGGCTCTCCTGTAGTACTGTGTGTGGCCTGTAGGGTGTAAAATAGTCACTGGCCTTCTTGTAGTACTGTGTGTGGCCTGTAGGGTGTAAAATAGCCACTGGCTCTCCTGTAGTACTGTGTGTGGCCTGTAGGGTGTAAAATAATCACTGGCTTTCTTGTAGTACTGTGTGTGGCCTGTAGGGTGTAAAATAGTCACTGGCTCTCCTGTAGTACTGTGTGTGGCCTGTAGGGTGTAAAATAGTCACTGGCTTTCTTGTAGTACTGTGTGTGGCCTGTAGGGTGTAAAATAGTCACTGACTCTCCTGTAGTACTGTTTGTGGCCTGTAGGGTGTAAAATAGTCACTGGCTCTCCTGTAGTACTGTGTGTGGCCTGTAGGGTGTAAAATAGTCACTGGCTCTCCTGTAGTACTGTGTGTGGCCTGTAGGGTGTAAAATAGTCACTGGCTCTCCTGTAGTACTGTGTGTGGCCTGTAGGGTGTAAAATAGTCACTGGCTCTCCTGTAGTACTGTGTGTGGCCTGTAGGGTGTAAAATAGTCACTGGCTCTCCTGTAGTACTGTGTGTGGCCTGTAGGGTGTAAAATAGTCACTGGCTCTCCTGTAGTACTGTGTGTGGCCTGTAGGGTGTAAAATAATCACTGGCTTTCTTGTAGTACTGTGTGTGGCCTGTAGGGTGTAAAATAGTCACTGGCTCTCCTGTAATACTGTGTGTTCCCTGTAGGGTGTAAAATAATCACTGACTCTCGTAGTACTGTGTGTGGCCTGTAGGGTGTAAAATAGTCACTGGCTTTCTTGTAGTACTGTGTGTGGCCTGTAGGGTGTAAAATAGTCACTGGCTCTCCTGTAGTACTGTGTGTGTCCTGTAGGGTGTAAAATAGTCACTGGCTCTCCTGTAGTACTGTGTGTGGCCTGTAGGGTGTAAAATAGTCACTGGCTCTCCTGTAGTACTGTGTGTGGCCTGTAGGGTGTAAAATAGTCACTGGCTCTCCTGTAGTACTGTGTGTGGCCTGTAGGGTGTAGAATAGTCACTGGCTCTCCTGTAGTACTGTGTGTGGCCTGTAGGGTGTAAAATAGTCACTGGCTTTCTTGTAGTACTGTGTGTGGCCTGTAGGGTGTAGGGTGTAAAATAGTCACTGGCTCTCCTGTAGTACTGTGTGTGGCCTGTAGGGTGTAAAATAGTCACTGGCTTTCTTGTAGTACTGTGTGTGGCCTGTAGGGTGTAAAATAGCCACTGGCTCTCCTGTAGTACTGTGTGTGGCCTGTAGGGTGTAAAATAATCACTGGCTTTCTTGTAGTACTGTGTGTGGCCTGTAGGGTGTAAAATAGTCACTGGCTCTCCTGTAATACTGTGTGTGGCCTGTAGGGTGTAAAATAATCACTGACTCTCTTGTAGTACTGTGTGTGGCCTGTAGGGTGTAAAATAGTCACTGACTCTCCTGTAGTACTGTTTGTGGCCTGTAGGGTGTAAAATAGTCACTGGCTCTCCTGTAGTACTGTGTGTGGCCTGTAGGGTGTAAAATAGTCACTGGCTCTCCTGTAGTACTGTGTGTGGCCTGTAGGGTGTAAAATAGTCACTGGCTCTCCTGTAGTACTGTGTGTGGCCTGTAGGGTGTAACATAGTCACTGGCTCTCCTGTAGTACTGTGTGTGGCCTGTAGGGTGTAAAATAGTCACTGGCTCTCCTGTAGTACTGTGTGTGGCCTGTAGGGTGTAAAATAGTCACTGGCTCTCCTGTAGTACTGTGTGTGGCCTGTAGGGTGTAAAATAGTCACTGGCTCTCCTGTAGTACTGTGTGTGGCCTGTAGGGTGTAAAATAATCACTTGCTTTCTTGTAGTACTGTGTGTGGCCTGTAGGGTGTAAAATAGTCACTGGCTCTCCTGTAATACTGTGTGTTGCCTGTAGGGTGTAAAATAATCACTGACTCTCGTAGTACTGTGTGTGGCCTGTAGGGTGTAAAATAGTCACTGGCTTTCTTGTAGTACTGTGTGTGGCCTGTAGGGTGTAAAATAGTCACTGGCTCTCCTGTAGTACTGTGTGTGGCCTGTAGGGTGTAAAATAGTCACTGGCTCTCCTGTAGTACTGTGTGTGGTCTGTAGGGTGTAAAATAGTCACTGGCTCTCCTGTAGTACTGTGTGTGGCCTGTAGGGTGTAAAATAGTCACTGGCTCTCCTGTATACTGTGTGTGGCCTGTAGGGTCTAAAATAGTCACTGGCTCTCCTATAGTACTGTTTGTGGGATGCAGAATATAAAATAGTCACTTGAGCACAGGTTGCTGTACTCCTGGTGGGATAATTACTAGCCATTCCTAATTGGAGACAAAAAGAAAAAAGTGGAAGCCATTAAAAAAAAAAGTTGCATGAACTTCCTTTATATAATTTTCAGCTCTGCGAACATGGGAACTCTGAAAAGCTGCATCTTCAGAATTGTGGTGCGGTAAAAGTCTCATAGGCGTGTGACATGGTAAAAGTCTCTGTGACTAGTGATGCGGTAATAGTCTCTCTGGCTAGTGATGCAGTAATAGTCTCACTGGATTGTGATGCGTTAATAGTCTCACTGGCTAGTGACATGGTAAAAGTCACGCTGGCTAGTGACATGGTAAAAGTCACGCTGGCTAGTGACATGGTAATAGTCTCTCTGGCTAGTGATGCAGTAATAGTCTCACTGGATTGTGATGCGTTAATAGTCTCACTGGCTAGTGACATGGTAAAAGTCACGCTGGCTAATGACGCGGGAATAGTCTCACCGGCTTGTGTTTTAAACATGCATCATTACACTGGTGAATCATAAAAAGATGAACAAACTGACAAATTTGTGCAAAACTTCCTCAGTTTTGGGCTTGATATTCTGCGTGCCTCTCTTACCGGCAGCGGCTCACACGTGGGGAGGAATGGAGCAGGAAGTTAATGTTTGTGCAATGATAAGTAATGTAAAAAAAAAATCTACCTGCAAGCATTATTATATAAGGATGCAACATTTTGTCAAAAGAGCACATACAAGAGGTACTTTCGGTCAACAGAGGAAGTCCCAGTTATTGGAAAAAGAAGTTTATAATATAAGAAGGAAAGATACTATAAACTATGCTTTGCACAACCAAGCGATGTGACATCATAGCATTGTAGAGGTTTCACTGTGTGTGCTGTGTGCTTGTGTATAGGCTGTGGCTGTAGTGTGGTAACTGGCTCATACAGGTAATACAGGTGCGCACACTCCGGGCCTTACTCTCGTAAGCGCTTGCAGATGCCATCATCATCATCATCATCATCTCCAGGAGCAGCAGCATCGTGGATCTCTACACACCTGGATCAGGTAACACCTGTAAATAAGACCAGAAGAACACACACTGAGAACAGGTCTTTCAGCACACTCATCCATCTACAGACTGGCCTGGATCTGGGTCTCTAGTCTCTACTACATGACCTGACAAGCTGTTCCACACATTGAAAACTCTGCATGACAAAAAATTAATATTTCCTGATATCAGTGCGAGATTTACCTTTAGTGAACTCCAACCTATGTCCCCTTGTTCTGCTGACAGAATTCAACCTGAAGAATCTTTCATAGTTCAGTTTGTTAAACCCTTTCAGGAATTTAAATACCTCAATCAGATTCCACCTTAGTCTCCTATTGCTAAACCTGAAGAAATTAAATATCCTAAATCTGTCCTCAATACTTTTACATTTCATACCAGGAATTAATTTATTTTTACTACCCCTGGACTGTACCTGGATCATGCCTGGTTTGTAGCTGTCCTGGCCGACGCTCCCACCGCACACTAACTATCCCCTGGGGGGGAACAGACCTCTTTATTTGGGGGGGAAGTGTAAAATGGGAACATAGTGACAGAAAGACAGGAACTCCCATCTTCCCTCTCAGTGTTTTCACTGTGCTCCGCAACTACAGGCCAATTTCACACAAACAGGGACATGATTGGCCAGATCTTTAAATCATGGTGCCATGCAAGGGACATGATTGGCCAGATCTTTAAATCATGGTGCCATGCCAGGGACATGATTGGCCAGATCTTTAAATCGTGGTGCCATGCCAGGGACATGATTGGCCAGATCTTTAAATCATGGTGCCATGCCAGGGACATGATTGGCCAGATCTTTAAATCATGGTGCCATGCCAGGGACTGGGTGGGGGTGGGGGGGACACATGGGTGGTGGTGCAGTCAAAGCATTCTTCCTGTGGCATTGTTCCTGAGTGGACATTGTTTTTACCCTTAGCAACCCCCGTACACACACACACACACCTCACTGTCTCCACTCTTATGATTTATGGCAATAATATCTAATATCTATTACTATAAAATATACAATATTTCCCAGTACATGAGAGGGCAGGCCTTTCAGGGGTTCTGGCGTGATGCATAGAACCCCTTTTTCCCAGGGTGAGGGGGGAACTGCTGTTTGTTTTGGGGGTGAGATTACGTGACCTTCCTCCAAAAAATGGATTATAGATTTTGACTTAATGATTTTGGATCCTCCTCCATATTCACCAACCTGCTGGTTTGTGGAAACCCCATCATCATTACATTACATTTACATTACATTTATTTAGCAGACGCTTTTATCCAAAGCGACGTACAGTAAGTGCGTACAGAGACATCATCATCATTACAGAACAGACGAGGCAAAGCACATCCTTTGCATAATGTAGCAGCTATCCCTAGCAATGAACGTTGAATCATCATCATTATCACCTCCATCATCTTCGTCTTCATCATCATCATCACCATTAACAAGTATGTGACAGTTCTGAAAATAGAGTGTTCTTAATATCATCGGATTATATACTTACTTTGTTTTTTTTTTGCAGATAATAGTATGGAGGATATTTTTTTACATACTGCATGTCACTAAACAGTATGCAGTAAGTAGTATACAGTATGCTGGTACATAGTAAACAGGACCCAGTTCATACAACTCCGTGCGCCTCATACATTTTCTGGATGGGCTGTACAACCGTCTCGTACAGCCAAATGCTCAGATGGTGTTCATCATTGTCTGGGACAATGTAAACTTCCATCGTGCATTGGCTGTGCAAGACTGGTTTACAGCCCATCCAGAGTTCCGATTCCAATTCCTTCCACCTTACTCCCCCTTTCTGAACCCCATCGAGGAGTTTTTCTCAGCCTGGAGGTGGAAGGTATACGATAGGTGTCCATATGAGCAGGAAACGCTCCTTCAGGCCATCGATGAAGCATGCGTTGACATTACATCTCAGCAGTGTCAGGGGTGGATAAGGCACTCTAAAAGATTTTACCAGCGCTGTCAGCACAGAGAAGCAGTTTTTTTTTACTTTACAGTAAAGTTTGTTGTTACTGTAACTGTTTTTGCTTTTACTGTTGTTTTTGTTTTTACTGTACAATACAGTTGAGTTTACCGTACTGCATTACTGTATGATTTTTCTTTAATGATTAAACTTCATATAATCTAATGTAATATTTTGTTTGTCTTTCATAAAAACACAAACACAAAACTGCAGTCTATCACAGGGGATGATTTCAAGTACATATGAGGAAATGACCATGGCATAGTCTTTTTTGGTAACAAGTATTTTATGTTTGACCGCGTTATTTGATAATGGCCGTTGTATTTGAAAATGCACCAATAATTAAACTACAACGATGAACATATCCACTGTTCTGACACTATGATAAACTTTAGCATGAAATACAATCTAATTTGGTTCAGTTGTTTCTATTGTGCATGCTATATATGATTTTGAGCTCAAGATTAGGAGTATAGCATTTTGCGTTATGACCAAAAAAACACTTTCAAATTCTTTTTTTATCAGAAGGATTTTGTGTTTGGCAGCATTATTTCATGATGACTGTTGTATATTGAAAATGCAGCAATGATTTAACATTGTTTGAAATATCTAATGTTCTGGTGCTGTGATAAACTTTTGCATATAATATTCTCTAATTTGACACTGGTATTTTTATTTTGCATGCTATATTACATTTTGAACCCAAAATGAGCAGTATAGCATTCTGTGTTAAGAGTTTTGCACATTGAAACTCTGTTGTGCCGTATGAGTCAAAGCAATCGTACAAAACTGTAATAGCTTTGTTGCTAATTATTTGGAATACGTCTTTCATGCTCTACACCTAGGGTTGCCAACCGTCCCTTGAAATAAGGGACGATCCCTTATCAGTTCAATATTGAACTGATAAGGGATCGTCCCTTATTTCAAGGGACGGTTGGCAACCCTACCTACACCCCAGGAGACTTCCTGCAGGTTTCTAAAAGAAACATCTACTTTTAACCCATTTTCACAATTCTTATTTAATATGAGTGTGATTTGTTCATCAAGAATGTCGACATCAAATTGTACTGCCATATAAAGAGTTTACATTATGATCTAACCATTGTCATTATGATCTAACTATTGTCGATTTTTGGGGCGGGTTTTCATAGATCGTTCCGTTCCCCTGATTGATCGGGCTGGGTATTTTCAGTGGCACGCGCAGTCAGAAGGTAACGACCAGCCTCCCTCTGCTTCCTGTCTGCTGGCGGGCTACAGAGACCGTGGAACCCGGATGGAACCCCGCCGTTTTATCTGTCTTCCTGTCAGAGTATTCTCAAATTTAACAAACATGTCTCAAAGGAGAGAGTGAAAAAAATTACGACAGTTAGCTACAACAAAACAGAAGGAGAACAAGCCAGAGCCGTTCTCTGAGGGATAGCCTAACCCAAAACGACCGCACCGTTTCACGGCAAAAACAACAATAAAATGTCAAAATCTGAAAGATTTGTACTGGAGGATCTGACGGTCAAGTTTAGCAACAGTTTTTTTGTTGTTGTTGTTGTACAAACCGTTAACGTTAACATTGACAACAGAATTGGTAAAATCATCTAAACGGCTCCAAAATCGTTCAGTCAGTTTCCGTGCTGAATTTTCATTGATGATTAAATCAAAGTGTTCACGATTTTTAAAAAAAGTAGCCTCCCCGTCGGGGAATTGAATCCCGGTCCACCCACTGGCACCGGGAATAGTAGAGCTTAACTCTCTTAACTTTTTCCATTCATTCTCTATGGTAGTTCTTATCACTACGGATGTAATATATTTTTGGCCACAAGCGAGATTTTGGTGGCGCTATTTCCCCGTTTTGGATAAAGTTAAGGAGACCCCGTTTTCACATTGACACACACTGACAGACAGCGGAGCATCGGTAGCAGGAGCTTACAGGTTGTTTTTCCGTTCTTCTGCATTTTATCACGGCAAAGACAAACTTATCAAACGTAAGTCGGGCCCATTTCTTTAAGTAACGTTAGTAAATGAACGCTTCTCAGTCGTATATGAACTGTTTTTATAATAGTTGGCTTAAGTTATGTTGTTTTAGCATTAACAGGTTCTAATTCGGTTTGTTGTTAGCTAAGGTAGCTAGTACATTAAGGTTAGTAGGTATGTATATGTCAGCGTTAACAGGAGCTCATTTTATTACATTGCACATCTGGAAGAGCTGTCAATCAGGTTTTTAATTTCTGTCTTGCTGACACTGATCCAAAATCCTGCTTTCTTTGACTCTTTCGTTGTGTCTTGTCTTTAAGAATCACATTAAGCCTTTTGTGCCATCATTATGTTATCAATTCAAATTCTCATTGTGAATATTGCCGCTGCCAAACAGAGGGGGGCAGAGTGGAAAAGGGTGGCAGAGGAGAGGAAGAGGAAGTCAGCAGTGCAGCTGCCAACAGGTCGCCTGTGCAGGTTCTGTCACCAACCACTAAAGCAGGGCCCCAACAGCCCTCATATTCACACCTGCTTCCCCGGGGTGCCAGGGAAGTATATCTACTGCCCCTCCAGAGTGTTTTCCCTGTACAAGGCACAGGGCATGGTCAAGGAGATAACCTGGATGGAGTTCCAACAGTCTGACTGTTATGAGGCTGAAAGGGACAGATGGGCTGCAGAGAAGAGGAAGTGACGGCTAACCCACCACCCCAAACCCACCCTCACATTGTCAGGGCTGTTTCTGGTCATTTGGGTGTTTTTACAACTGTCTTTATAGGCTAATACCTGGCCTATATTAATCAGAAAATACCTGGATTGGCTCTGATCTCGAGCCTGTAGATCAGCTCAGGACATCCTTACTTGCACTTTAAGTTCAGTGTGTGTTGTTTTCATTTATTTGTCAATTATTTTTTTGTCTTCAGGTGTCTTGTTTTGTTTGACTAACAGTCCAAAACCAAAAGATATTCAGTGACATAAACCAGAAAAGCAGCAATCCTTCCATTTGAGAAGCTGAAACCAGAGAATGTTTTCATTTTGCTTCATTTTGCTTGAAAATGACTTCATTGATTATCAAAATTGTTGATGATTATTTAATTTGTTATTAACCAATTGATTGATAATTGTTTCAGCACTAATATTGTATATATGTTTATGGTTACACTATGTACTGTATATATACTGTATATTTCATTTACTGTTCATTTGTTTTATACATTATCTTTTCAGACATGTCAGTTTTGATTTTGTGTGTTTGAGTATTCAGAATTCAGATGTGTTTTTCAATAAAATATCTTGAAAGCATTACTGTGACTGTCTTTACTTGATACGGGTAGTAATAGTGATAGAAAATGAAACAATCAAGCATTTATATTCATATGCTCAGCTGTACGCTTACACATCTGTACAATAAACATCCATTGTTGTGCCTTAATATAGGCCTATCATAAGTAAAACTGTAGCATAATATTTGGAAATTAGTATCTTATTTGCATAATTATTTAAAGGGTGCCAGTCTGTTTCTTTATTCTTAGCTTTGATGTGAAGCACTTTGTGTTGTGTTTTATGCATGAATTGTGCTATAGAAATAAAGTTTATTGTTATTGTTAAGTTCAATTCAATTTTTACCAGTAGCAGCATGTAAAAGTAGCATTATTGTCTAACATTTAAATCATAAGGTCTTATCTTATTATCATCCTAAAATATTAATTGTTTCCACATGATTTGTCCAAAAATCTGTGATTACATTTCATTTTAAATGTTTTAAAGGGTTAAATGTAATTGTTTTGTATTATGCACACTCGCTGTAGCAAAATATTCTGAACCAAATACAGGACGTTTTGTTTGGGTAATGCGGGATTCGAACCGCTTCTTTTTGAAGGGCTTCTGGTGAAGAGATTGTCTTCTACACCTATCCGCGGCTGGCCGGGCTGTACAAGCGACCTATGATAACGTTTAAATTCGGGTGGATGGAACAACGCTTGAAAAGAGAGGACAGGGCTAAGTGTTGCACTGAAAGATAATAGCTACCTAACTAGGCATACAGGACGATACATAACTTTAGCAAGCTTACATTTGACTAAGTTATGTTCAATGAATGAGCAGAGCATATATTTCTGGGAAACACTTTTTGTAGCACTTTTTGTATGAAAAGTCATATATAAATAAAATGTATTATTATTAATACATATATTAATACACAGAGACACTGCGGGGTGCTTTGGAGGCCACTGACTGGGATGTCCTATTTAAACCACATGGTGATGACATTGATGGCTTAACAGATTGTGTCTCGGACTACATCAGCTTCTGTATTGATAACACCATCCCCACAAAAGAAGTTTGCTGTTTTCCCAATAACAAGCCCTGGGTTACAAGCGACCTGAAGGCCTTGCTCAATGAGAAAAAGAGGGCCTTTAGGACAGGGGACAGGGCTAAACTAAAACACATTCAGAGAGAACTGAAGCAGAAGCTAAGGGAGAGCAAGGACTCATACAGAAGGAAGCTGGAGGAGAAACTACAGAGAAACAGGGTGAAGGATGTCTGGAGTGGAATGAGAGAAATCACCGGCTTCCAGAAAAAGGCTGGTGCAGCTGAGGGGAATCTAGAGCGGGCAAATGAACTGAACCAATTTTTTAATAGGTTGGACTTGGCCCCCACTCCACCCTTCCAGGTGGATCCTGTGCTGCCTCCCTGCCCACTCCCCCAGCTCCTAGGCCTATGTCTCCCTGGCATCCAGTCCCCCACTCCAAACACCAGGCACTCCATAATAAACTCCCCCTCACCGACACCTGCTGCCGACCCAGCCACATCTCCCACTCCCCAGGCTGAATTCCACATCACAGCCAACCAGGTGAAGAGAGAGATGGAGAGACTTCACCAGGGCAAGGCAGCAGGACCTGATGGCATCAGCCCTCGTGTGCTGAAGGCTTGTGCTGACCAGTTATGTGGAGTATTTCAGCACCTGTTCAACATGAGTCTGCACCTCAGGAAAGTTCCTGTATTATGGAAAACATCATGCCTGGTGCCAGTGCCGAAGAGGAGGTGCCCCACAGTCCCCAACGACTACAGGCCCATTGCACTAACATCATACGCAATGAAGGTCATGGAGAGACTGGTCCTAACACACCTTAGACCATTAGTAAGCTCCTCATTAGACCCCCTGCAGTTTGCATATCGGCCACATGTAGGCGTTGATGATGCAGTTATATTCCTGCTGCAGAAAGCCTATTCCCACCTTGACAGACCCAACAGCTCGGTGCGGATTACATTCTTTGACTTTTCCAGCGCTTTCAATACGATCCAGCCCAGACTGTTAAAAGAGAAACTGGAAGTCATGCAGGTGGGCGCCCCCATGATCACATGGATTGAGGACTACCTGACAGGCAGACCGCAGTTTGTGAGGCTGCAGAGCTGTGTGTCTGCACGCCTTGTGTGCAACATCGGGGCTCCCCAGGGGACTGTGCTGTCTCCTTTCCTGTTCACCCTCTACACATCGGATTTCAGCTACTCCTCTGAATCCTGCCATGTACAGAAATTCTCGGATGACACTGCTATTGTGGGATGTGTGGAGGGTGGATGGGAGGGGGGGTATAGGGGACCTTGCTTTGTGAAGTGGTCTGGGGAAAACCACCTGCAACTAAATGTGGCCAAAACCAAGGAGATTGTGGTGGACTTTAGAAAGAGCAAGAGCCCACCTGCTCCAGTCTGCATCAGTGGCAGTAATGTAGATATTGTTAAGACCTACAAGTACCTGGGAGTCCATCTGAATGACCAGCTGTAGTGGTCCACCAACACCGAGGCCATCTACAGGAAAGGCATGAGCCGGCTGTACTTCCTCAGAAGGCTCAGGTCTTTCAATGTCTGCCAGAAGATGCTACACATGTTTTATCAGTCTGTTGTTGCGAGTGCCATCTTCTTTGCGGTGGTGTGCTGGGGTGTTGGCATCAAAGCAAAGGACAGCAACAGGCTAAACAAACTAATAAAAAAGTATGGCAATGTTATCGGCTCTAAGCTGGTCACACTGGAGGAGGTGGTGGAGAAGAGACAGCTGGCCAAACTGGTGGCGATCATGGACAACCCCTCCCACCCCCTCCATGACATGATAGGCAGGCTGAGGAGCTCCCGAAGTCAGAGCAACAGACTGATTCAACCCCGCTGTCTCAGGGAGCGGCACAGGAGATCATTCCTGCCAAGAGCAAGAAAACTGTACAACTCTTCCTCCTTTGCCAGGACTGGCTAAATCACAGTCAGCATATATACCTATTTATTATTTATTCATATCTCTATTTATCTGTCCAGTCACCTTTTTGTTATTTTTTATTTTTTTTTAATTTTTTTAATCACTATAGCATTCTGTGTTTGCATCTGTTGTGTTGGTATCGTCTGTTGTGTTTTTATTGTGTTTTAATGTTGCTGCTATAACAAAGCAATTTCCCTTCGGGGATTAATAAAGTTTTTCTATTCTATTCTCTATTCTATTCTATTCTATTATCGTAGATTAACGTTACAGTGGGGGCGTTAAGTAACTGAGCGGCTCAGCTTCGCTCAGAGCGAAGAACGCACTTAACGGGTTGCTCAGTTTCGCTCACTGTGAGCTGCTCAGAGCTGAGCACTTTTGGATGTGAATCAGGGAGGAGCAATCATCGAGTACATCGTTAGCTATGGACCCAAGTACACGGACAATTATACACATCGTAATATAAAATAGCGATTTAATGGTAAAATCAACGTGTTAATTAAAGTAAATTTGACTGTCACGCAATCATTTTGGTGCTACTTTGAATAATTTCCATTGAAAAATACAGCTTCAGTGTGTGTAGGCCTGTGTGTATGTGAGCGCGCTCTGCTGACGGAGCTGTCAGTACTCAGACGGTTGTTGACAGTTGCTCAGCGCTCACGTAGAGCAGAACGTTAAGTGATTCAAAATCCGCTCAGTGCTCACACTGAGCATTCGTTAACGCGCCCAGTCACTTGCCTTGGTAGTCGAAGATGAACTGCTCATGAAAGAGCTTGTATCCCTTCTTCACTTTCAACCCCTTGGTTTTTACTGTGAATGGCCGTTAGCCGGTGAACATCGTTCATGTCCATTTTTGGTAATTTATTTAAGGAAGACTTGAACTCCATTAGCTAACTTAAAAGTATAGTTCTGTGGTTATGTCAGTTGTGTGATCTTAGCTGCCCTTGATAGAAGCGGAAGTTGTCATACACTGCTTTGCTGGAACAGAACAGAAGCTGTTACCATAGCGACGTGAAATAGGCCGTAATGTTTTGCGTTAATTTCTTCGTCATTGCCCGGATGCTTTACCTGTTCATACACGTGTGAATAAACAATAGATCCAGGGCACCACTTCAGAGATTTTTGGACATAGCCTTTATGCAGTGACAATAATGTACCACAGATAACGTTAATTAAAGCAAACAGGCTACAGAGCAAATTTACGATGAACATCCGGTTGTTGGTATTGGCAATCGCGACTCCTACAACTGAGGTTCGTAAAGTAACGTTTACCAGTTTAGTAGTTTTTAAGTTATATGGCTTAGCTACTTGGACGACCAGCTGGGCTTCAAAGAGCACATCAGGGCAACGGCACGGTCCTGCAGGTTCCTCCTGTACAACATCAGGAGGATTCGACCGTACCTGACCACCTACTCCAACCAGCTTCTTGTCCAGACCATAGTCACTTAACGCCGTCCCGACTGCGGAGATTTTCCACCGTAGCTCCTCAGTGGTGGAACAAACTCCCCATTCCCTTACGTTCTACTCCAACACTGCGTTCCGTCTTGGCCTGAAGACACACCTCTTCAGACTCCACCTTGACTGATATACTAATCTAGGACTTTTTCTCATGGTACTTGTTCCCTGTGTTTTCTTGTCTAACTGTTTGATGTTCTAGTTTATAATAGTATTTAGAATAGAATTATAGTATAGCTGATTTACCCACAGCTTACTGTGAATTACATTCAATGTTTATTACTAGGGATAGCTACTACGTTATGGGAAGGATGCGCTTTGTCTTATCTGTTCTGTATTTACTTCGAAGACCTTTCTGTATGCACTTATTGTATGTTGCTTTGGATAAAAGCGTCTGCTAAATGACTAATGCAAATGTAATGTAATAATTAAACAGTTTTTTCTTAACAGTTGACCACCAGAAATTTTGCATGCAGTTCAGGACTGCCTGGGACAGACAGGTGCCCGAAGTCCAGATAGGCAACTCCAGAAATTTACTCTTTTATAACCTGGAATGGACGTAGGATTGATGGACATCAAATAGTGAGTATTTTTTAAAGGAAATCATATGCATTTTTATAATGTTTCTGCAGACATAGCTGCTTGGAGATTCACCCTGTACAATTATAGCATGTTTTTTCATTGTATAAGTGCTCAGTATCACGTGGTGTGGATCCAGATATGACTAGTGCAGGCTCAGGATCACAGATTCATTATATTTTCCATTAGAGCTTTTTATCATAGATCATGCGTAGGCCATGCTAAATAAGTTCAAGGTCACACAGCCTCCATCTGCAGTGTTGCGCTGGAGGGCTGTGTCACTGGCCCCTGCTTTACACGTTCTGCAGGCAGAAGATGCCAAAGGCTGGGTTGGCTGTGGTGTTTCTGGTCAGTGTGTAAAGGGTTAGGGTATGAACGGGCAAATGGGCAAAAAGCCGAATATAATTGTATTTTTTTTGGGAGGGGGGCTACTGGGAATAGAGCAAAGGGAGACAGGACGGGTTCTGGCTGCACTGGAAATGTAAGGGCTGATTTTTTTAAAAAGGACATCAAGAGGGAGAGAGAAAATAGTCTAATTACACTCCCATGGCTTTATTGAATTTTCAGAAGATGCCTCAAAAAGGGAATGGTTTTCTTTCAACTGTAGGGAGACACTGCTGGTGATGCATTGAACATATCCTAATTTGACATCCTGATAAGTACAATAATTAGTCATCTGTATTTAAATGTTGGAAAGGTGATGATTGTGAGAACACCGCAATTGAGGATGGAAGGTGTCGCAAAAACATTTTTCAAACATCACTATCTTATTGTTTCCTAAATGAGTCCCAATTTCTGTTTAAACAAATGAGTCAATATATATTAATAAGAAGAAAAAGATGTTGCCAGCTTTATTATTTTAATAGAAATCAATGAGAGTTAAAGCAGATTATAACAGTTTTTACTTTGATATGAAATATTGATATGCAATTCTGTTCTCTAAACTTAGCTTATGCTTTCCATCAACATCCTTACAGCTTTTTAACACAAGGAACATGAAGGCTGTGATTCAAACAAAGGAACAGCTCCTCTTATTTTTTATTTTGAACCCAGTAAAAAGACTTCAGCAAAATAAGAACAATGATACATAAAGCAATAATTTAAAAAAGGATATATTTGGGATATTTGGTTGGTCATTGAACTTTGAAATCAGTTAGTCAGTGCAGTACTTTTGATTAATTAAAGAGAACATTGTTTTCATAAAAAAATTCTAGGAAGCCACCATAATCCCACACAAAGAAGACATCACACCCTGAAATATTATGATTATATTGTAATCCACAAATCTAAACAAATTCTACATTTTTAACAATTTTCATGAAGCCAACACAGGAAAAAAAGCATAGAAAATATCCATTTCTGTTTAAAATTACTAACAAGTTTAATGTGACAGGAGAAGAAATGAATATGAAACGGTTTAACAAACATAATTGCTTCACTGAACTGATGATCTGACAGGAGGTATTAAAAGCATAAACAGCATTGTTGCTGCATGTGCACATTTCAGACCATCTTGCCCCCAAAACTCTGACCTGGAAATCTGTGACCTTGTAGTGCAGTGAAGCAATTAATTAATTAAAATAGCACATGCATTTCACCTCTGTGCATCTATCATTTATTGTGTTTTAAACTGCTAGCAGAAACAAGTAGGTAACTAGTTGCATAAGCACTTGACAATAACAAAATAACCGTACTTTAATATAGCTATACTTGACTTATGAGCAAGATAACAAGAGGGCTAATTAAACTGCCATCCCCTACTGATTAGATATTGGGATTTATTAAGTGTTCAGTATTAATCTGGTATTAAAGTTATAAAAGAACTCTCTCCGGGTTGATTTATCAAATTCTTACTGAGTTTTTAAAGCTAAATTAATTATTAGTCAATTAGTCACACCCTCTCTGGTATGGTAGATTTCT
This sequence comes from Synaphobranchus kaupii, assembly GCA_029718625.1. Taxonomy (NCBI): domain Eukaryota; kingdom Metazoa; phylum Chordata; class Actinopteri; order Anguilliformes; family Synaphobranchidae; genus Synaphobranchus; species Synaphobranchus kaupii. The sequence continues at coordinate 10,823,231 of CM056399.1, forward strand.
GCTAATCCTTCGGAGAATAACTGGATGTACACGTTAACAAAGCAAAATAGACACCAATACCTTTTAAAATGCATAAGGTCATATTTGACAGCACCCTCAATGTTTGGATGAGAGGGGCTGCCACGCTGATCTCCATTTCATTTGATAATTCTGATCCATCTGGATCCATCCGACCTCTTTCAGTTACTAAAAAACCTGGAGGTCTAGACTGTCACAGCATCGCTTCATCATCTCAATTTCTTCCGTAACATCTGGAATGAAGAATGGATGGATGCATGCAGGCAGGTATGCCATTGTACACAAAGCACAATACACAGCAGCTACTGCAGATACAGAATTGACCAGAGATTGACATGCACATATAATACTGAGGAGGAGAGTTGGTTAATCATCAGGGCGACTGCCATGTAGGAGACTGCAAGTTTATAATTGTGAAAATTAAATAATGTAAATTTACTGAAAAATTAAGCAACTTGACAGTTACGCAAGTCAAAAAAACAGCATTGGTCAGAGGGATGGCCTTGGACTGTTTGGAGCTGTTGTGTGGTGGTGATGGTAGTAGGGCTGTAATGATAAAGAATTTCCCATAACCACGTGAGTGGTAATAAATTTCATACAATAAAGCCCTAAGTGAAGCACAGCTACAAATATAAAATACAGACATTATTTGATGACTATGGTACTGCAGCATTAACTTCCCTGTGGTATTCACATTCTTGCTATAACTAGCTAGTCGATTGCTAGCATAGAAGGCTGGCTACGAAACATTTGAGTTGACAGTTGAGCTCAGGAGATTTTCCGACCATAAAGCATGTGAACGCGAACCAGTCGGTTGGCCGATTTGTGACGTATTCCCAACTTGACCTCACCTGAGAGCAACACAAGTCTCATTACAAGGATTCCTTTGATCTTGGTGTTAAAATTGTATTTTGGAAATGGGGCCCTGGGGCCGGTTGCACCAGCTGTGCATGAGTAAGTACTCAGCCAAGTTGTGACTTAAATCTCTACTAAGTTCCAACTTGCGCACTATTACAATGAAATATTTTGCACCACAAAACATAGTTAGAACGTAATGCCATGTATGAACTAAATATTTCTGCAAGCCATTAACAGCGTAATTAATAGGGCTGTAAGGATACACCGGTGCATCGTGATGCAAATGTCACGATACGACTGCAAACGTCACGATACGACTGCATCGGTGTGACATGGCTGAATCGTGATGAATCGTTCATTTGCATGGTAAACTTTTATTTATTTTTACATTTAATTGAATTATAATTATTCACATGGATATTGCGTTTTAAAAATGAAGCAAAACATTTTATACTTTGGTAATCATATTTTTTGTTATTTGAATATCCTCTGAGTATCTGTGGGAAGGGGGGCATCTGTCAAATCTGGTTACATTAGTCACATGGTCACATTGCAGGTAATTGTATCGTATTGCATTGTATTGTGATTTATCGTATCGTTATAAATTAAGAGAAATTGCATTGCATCGTTGTCCAGAGTATCGTTATTGTATCGTATCGTCAACAAGTCCAAGGTTTACACTCCTAGTCATTAATAATGTTCAAAAGGCAGAGCGATTTTTATATACTGATGAATTGCTTTAAAACTGTTAACTATTTTGGACTTGTATGACGAGTTTGATATCTATGCTTGTCACGTTTTAAGAGAGGGAATAATTTGCGTTCACTCCAAGCAACGCTGAGACAAAACATGGTAGGTTAGATGTTGAGGTTCCAACGTTATTTGAGACAGACAGAGATGAGACATAAACCATTGAATAATGCTTATTCTGTCTTCATAATCAGGCAGTGGTGTAGTGGATGGCAGGCAGAAATCAGCTGCTTGAAAACAAAAATCCACGCTAGTGCAACGCTATTTCCTGTTCACATTTTTCAATGCTACTCATTGGATCATTGTGTGACTATACATTACTTTACGAAGGGTTTACACCCTCCTATTTTTACACCTCCAGGTTTTGTGTTAAGGACACATGCATGGTGCAACCAAATTTAGTAGCTTACTAGTTGTAAACTAACTAGTAGCTACTAAGCCTGTAGTCTGAGCTATACGTCCAATTTAAGGGAGAACCTACGAATAGCTGGTGCAAACCAACCCTGATCTGAAACAAAGCACTACATTTGTTTGAAGATTTGAATTAGTTCAGGTGAGCTTGCAGTACAGAGTGTCCTCTGACAGCCTCCTTCAGTCCTAAACTGGTTTCCATTGGTTACCTGGGAGGTCAGTGAGGTCATCTGGGATCTGGTTTAGGGCCAGCTTCAAGGAGGTTGTCATCTGTGTGTCCATTTCTTCCACAAGGAATTCCTATATGAGTAATTATTTGAAAAGATTTGATCATTTTCTGTTGTAAAGTAATTTTTTTAATTAATTTGTTGTGTATAACAACAATCTACATTTACATGGACACTGCATCACATGTGAAACTGAAAAACATGCAGCATTTGCTAGATTAGGTGGTGATCTTAATAAAAGTCATAAAATGTATGTGTGCCTTACCCAGGCTTAGACTTATGTAGGCTAAATGTAATGAAACGTTAGTACAGAAAGTGGTACTGCCTTGCATGCATTATTATACTGTATCTGTCATTTCTCTCAATCCGGGTTATAGATTGACGGTTACATATCCTTTAGTCTAGGAATAGATTAGTTTGAAAATGAGATTATTATTGATATGACCCATAATTAAATATTTGTGGTTAGCTGTAGACGCATTAATTATTCTTTTACTTGACAATAAAATTCTTGGGATGTGCACCTGCTCCTTTAAGGCTGTGGTTGTGCCTCATGGACGTGGGCGGTAAGACTTCACTCCGGCGGAGATGGTCAATAATGGTCGCCTCAAAAAAGATTTGAGTTTCCAAAAGCGGACAACGACTAACGAGACACTCGCACAAACTGAAAGGGTTTTTATGGCTAACTTTTGGAAAAACAAACAACTCGAAAACCTGAACAAGCTAAACAACGCAAACGGGGTCTGCTGGAGCTGGCCAGGTGACGCCAGGGAATTCCCACGCAAGTTTGAGGCGGTGCTACGGTAAGCACCTATTTTGAATGCGTTTGTTCTCAAGAATGGATCATTTATATTGGAATTCTTCGGTCATAGGGAGGCGTGTAGGAAGTGTTAAGGCGCACTACGTGAGGTTTTGCGAAGCGTTAAAATGAGTACATGCCTTAGACATAAAACCTTTCTTTATTGTTTTATAATTTACCTTGTGTGCGCGTGCGTAACAATACCATAAACATTGAATTAACCCCCCCCCCCTGGATAATTAAGTGTTCCATAAAGGCTAGGAGAAATTTTCCACAGAAAACTAACCTGCAGATTGCTGAATTCTTTCAGCATTTTGTCCCTGGCCTTAAGGAACATGGTATTTTTGGACGTCTCAATTTTGTATTTCAGTTTCTCTTGAATCTGATTGAAAGAAGATTTTCCATGGATACCAGAGCATTCTGAAAATAAACAAACACATTAATGCATTAATTTCTAATAGCTAACATATTAATATTGGTAAAATTGTGATTATTCCCAATTGTCTCATATTGAAATGGCAACCTTGATATGTCTGTTTCATGGTGTCTTGGATTGAATCACTGAGGGAATTGTAGATCAGCTTCTTTCTCTTTAAGATTTCCTTCTCCAACTTCTTGTGCAATTTTATTTGCTAGATGATATGAAAGGGAAGATGTTTCAGTTCATGTGTTAAATTGCAGAGGTAATTTCTGTAACGGAGCATTAGGTCTCACCTCTGTTCTAATGTACACCAGACGCAGGTATTTCTCTGTATTATTTTTCATGTGATATTTGAGAAGATCTTTTGAAATTAAGTCCACGAGAAAACTTGAGAAGATCGCTTTGATTGATGCTCTCGAACATCCAGCGCTTGAACGACAATATGAAATACACACCTCTGATGCACTTGACTGTGTTAGGTGAACAGCAGAGTGAAAATAAACAGTCCCTGACAATTTATACTTCAGAGTGGATTGTGGTCACTGACCAAATTAATGGAACATGAATGGGAATATGACTGAATTATGATTGTCCACTCCAAATCATCAGATATAGGCCTATTAGTTTTCTAAAAGGTAAATACATGATTCATAAACACAAAGGCCACTCACCCAAATGTTGTCAGAAAGAGGTTTTTTTCATTCATCTCCCTGTACATGGGTTCTGACAGAGTGTAGTTCAGATCAACTACCCCTACTTTGCCAGACCGGTAATATCCGTCATTTCTACACAAGGCTTTGAGTGTCTTGTGGTAGCCTCTGTTATCACACCATGTCTGCACAAAAAAACAAGTGCAAACCAGAAATCACCATGTATGGAAAGCCATTCATGCATTGGCGTCCCTTTTTCGCAGAGCAAGCTGCTTTGGTGTTAGAAAAAAAGAGTAACCGAGTAAATGCAAGGACAAAACACTCAACACACGTCAAAAGAGTTATTGCTACAGCTGGGGGTTCTGCGTATGTCAAAAGTTTTATTCTGATTACATGCGTGGGGCACGTAAACGCACTCCTTAATCCAATCAATTTATTCAGTGTGCTTTTAAACGGTTCTTTTGGAATTTTCAATCAGAATGAAAGAATGTATTCAGAATGATGAAATATTCTGCATGGAAACGTGGCTTCTGTTTGAAATTCACATTTTCCTATCAACAGCAAGAATACATTTCTGCTGCCCTAACATTTCATTTTCAGTGATTGACAGTTATTTATTCTCTACTTCAGTTGGCTCCTGTCTAAACTATCTTACAAATACATGCACTCTGCTCCTGCTGAATGGCTGAAGCTAAGCAGGTGTGGGCTTGGTTAGTACTCAGATGGCAGACCTGCTGGAAAAGCGATGTTGCTGCTGGAAGTGGTGTCAGTGACTTTACTCTCCTTCTCCACCTAGACTGATGTGTGGTGAGCGCACAATGGCTGCAGTGCATCACCCAGGTGGGTGCTACACATTGGTGGTGGTTGAGGTGAGTTTCCTCCTCACCATTGTTAAGTGTCCTTGAGTTTCTTGAAAGGCGCATGTAAATATAATGTATAATAATAATAAAAGATACAAACAACAATATAAAATATTGGCTATAGAATGTCAGGAAGACTTTAAATTTCCACAGAATTTTTACCAGCTAAAAACTGGCGGTTGCCAGCTGACACAAACTCACTGGTTTCAGCACACTCTCTGTGGCATTTCTCAGGCAGGCTTTCTCTGCTGCCCTTGTTCCCATCAGCAGACGGTCCTGGAGTTTGTTGTAAACTTTGCTCAAAGCTTTATTCAGAGTTGTGCACATGTTATTCAGCTCCTTTTTGAGTCGGTTGAACTCCTGGGAATGTGAAGACTGAACCTGAAAAAAGCCAACACTTACTCTCACACATAAAGCATAGCATCTGATGTTAAAGTGAAAACTTAAACATGACATGCATGTTCAATGAAATACTGCCCAAAAGATGTTACCTCACATTTGCTGTTCATATCAGATCCATTTCTAATTTTGCGAAACAGTGTAACAAGTCTAAGTCTAAAGTCTAAAACACAAATGAATGTTTCTTACTAGCTAGCTATCTGGATTTTGAACATGCAGTAGGAGTTAGCTGGCTGCACACCAGAATTCCAGCAGACTGTCTTTAATATGGCAATTCAGACACAGCACCTAGCTGAAGCACTGTCAGCAGTGAAATCCTGTGCATTTGGTTCTTCATCATATTATAATTATTATTTTTTTAAATATTAAAATATACATATGCAGTTGAAACACACCTTTGAACTGAGGGCATCCTTTGAAAAGTGAAGATGTGAAATGATTCCAGAAACATCAGATATGTAATCTTTCACTTCCTTCACGGAATGGGAGACGTACAGCTTCTTAATGTGCTCCTCAAGATATGGCAATTCTTTGTAAATAGTAAAAAAAAAAAAAACAGCTGGTTAACACTTAAACACTTTATTTTCTCTTCACCTTGTGATATATATATATAATTTTTTTTTTTACCAGTTTCATTGAGCTCCAGAACATTTGACTTCTTCTGTGCAATTCTCTTGAATTGTTCAGAACTCACAGTGAACACATCAAAGAACCCATCTGAATGCTCTTCATCACCAAGCAGAAATTTCTGAAATCAAGTGTTATAATTGTTATTCACACGTAATTATTAAAGATGGTATTTTCTGTAATGTGCTGTGTTGGGGAAGCTACTCTGAAAATATAGCTAAGCTACCAGTTACTCAACACTGGAACAGGTACCAATAAGAGAAAAGCAGTTTACTAAATTAAACTACTTAAAAAAATTAGTTGACTATCAGGGTTCGTACGGTCATGAAAAACCTGGAAAAGTCATGGAATTTGAAATGTGTTGTTTTCAGGCCTGGAAAGGTGCTTGAAAAAAATAAAATCTCAAAAGTTTTGGAAAAGTCATGGAAATTTCTTAAATGAATGTTTTCATGTCGTTAATTTACGCTGAGTTTAAAATAATGCTTAAAAAAAAAGTAGCCTACGTAGGCTAAAAAAGAGAAGAAGGCATCTCTGCTGGAGATTGGAAAGCAGATAGATGCGAAGCTTGCAGAAATGAAACACTAAGCTGGCAAGTGACTGTTCAGTTAAGGTCCCATGGACAGTAGGACACAAGAAGAAAGTACTTTTTTTTTTTTCATCCAAAGAGGCAAGGCATGGACCTGGAGAGAGAAGCCCTCACAGATGAGCTGGATGACTTGGAAAAAGAAGAGGGCAATGTTACGATCCTGATACGGGACGAACCCAAGTGCAACGACCAGGAGACAGATTACAGAAAGTGGAACTTTATTAAGCGTTGGGGTGGTCCCAAAGCTGTACACGGGAGCAAAACAGGTTAGTTAGTTAACACAGGATAGCGTCCAACTGAGGACTGCTCCAAGCCGGAGCTGGACTTGAAGAAACACGGAACTGTTCCAAGCCGGAACTGGACTTGAACGGAGGTGTCTAAAACACCGGAACTGGACTGGAACTGGACTGGAACTGGACTGGAAACTGGATCAGAACTGGACTGGAAACTGGACCGGAAGGTCCACTCAGGAAACGGGAACGGCACGGAACTTGTTCCAAGCCGGAACTGGACTTGAACGGAGGTGTATAAAACACCGGAACTGGACTGGAACTGGACTGGGAACTGGACTGGAAACTGGACCGGGAGGTCCACTCAGGAAACGGGAACGGCACGGAACTTGTTCCAAGCCGGAACTGGACTTGAACGGAGGTGTATGAAACACCGGACCTGGACTGGAACTGGACTGGAAACTGGACCGGAAGGTCCACTCAGGAACACAGGGGACGGCACGGAACTTGTTCCAAGCCGGAACTGGACTTGAACGGAGGTGTCTAAAACACCGGAACTGGACTGGAACTGGACTGGAAACTGGACTGGAGCTGGACTGGAAACTGGATCGGAACTGGGCTGGAACAGGACTGGAAACTGGACCGGGTAGCTTGAGTAACCGGGCAGAAAGCAGAGGTTAAAGGCAGGGTGTTGTGACAGGACTGTAGCTGGTGAATGCACCGCCGAGTTGGAAGGTGCGGCGTAGCTCGGGCAATACTGGCGTAAGCCGGCTGGCATGCAGAGGTCCTGGTACCGCAACACGAGTACGGGAGGTACGTAACACGGGGAGGACAAACACAGCTGCGGGAAGACTGGAACTGCGGCGTCTGGAGGTTTTGAAGGGAAACAGGTAAATGCATGCAGCAGCGAAAGATTAGCAGAGATAGCTACCAGTCAGGAAACCAGGCGAACAGGTATGAACCAGCAGGCTCACAAACACTGGACCAGAAACGGGATACGAAACAAACACGGTAGGTTAGTCAACGAACTGGCGCTGAATAGCAGCCAGCCAGGGGTTTAAATGGTGCAGGAAGTGAAGGAGAAAACGAGAAACAGGTGTGATGTTAAATCAGGAGTGATTGCCGAAGCACAGCAGTGAGGAATGTGAGTAACGAGAGGGGCGAGTGATAGGCGGAAGCTAAAGTGGAAAATGAAACCAAAAGTACCCGAGGGAGACGCCCAGTCCACAGCCAGGAGGGAAACACGGACAAGGGATCCAACATGACACGGAAGGAAACAAGGAAAACATGGAAAACGGACAGGACGGGAACGGAACGTTACAGTACCCCCCCCTCAATGTACGCCACCTGGCGTACCCGGAGGCCTGGTTTTGTCAGGGAACTGTTCGTGGAAGTCTTGGATTACTGAATGGTCCAAGATCAGGCTCTTGTGGAGCCACGACCTCTCCTCAGGACCGTACCCCTCCCAGTCGACGAGGTATTGGAAACCCCGGCCCCTGCGGCGGATATCAATAACACGGTTCACCGTGTAGGCCGGGGCGTTGTCAACAACTCGGACGGGAGGAGGCGGGATGGTAGGGGTACTGAGGGGGCTGGAGGAGACAGGCTTAACCTGGGACACATGAAACACAGGGTAAACTTTGAGGGAGGCGGGGAGGGAAAGTTTAACAGACACCGGGTTAACTAGACAAATGATGGGGAAGGGACCAATAAAACGGGGCTGAAGCTTTCTGGATGAAGAGGGAAGGGAGATGTTTGCAGTGGAGAGCCAGACCTGCTGACCGGCCCTATACTGTGGGGCTGCGGTCCTGTGAAGGTCCGCCAGACGTTGGGAGCGGGAATTGGCGTGAAGGAGTGCGGTGCGTGTGAGTCTCCAAATGTTTTTACAACGAAGGACATGGGCCCTAACAGAGGGGACAGCTATCTCGGCCTCCTGGGTCGACAGAAGAGGGGGTTGATAGCCTAAAGCACACTCAAACGGGGATAGGCCAGTAGAGGCACTCTTAAGGGAGTTATGTGCGTACTCGACCCAGGGGAGAAAACGGCTCCAAGAGGCAGGATTGCGCACTGTAACGCACCGCAGGGCGGCCCCCAGGTCCTGGTTCGCCCTCTCTGCCTGACCATTAGACTGGGGATGGAAACCCGAGGAAAGACTAGGAGAGGCACCCAGGGCTGCACAGAACGCCCTCCAAACTCGGGAGGAGAACTGGGGCCCACGGTCTGACACGATGTCAGAGGGGATCCCGTGCAGCCTGACCACGTGTAGCACCAAGAGCTCAGCGGTTTCAAGGGCGGACGGGAGCTTGGGGAGGGGAACAAAGTGAACCGCCTTGGAGAACCGGTCCACTATTGTCAGAATGACGGTGTTACCTTCTGACAACGGCAGACCGGTTACGAAGTCCACACCAATGTGACTCCAAGGACGGCCAGGGACGGGGAGGGAAAGGAGAAGACCGGAGGGAGGCTGGTGGGAAGCCTTGCTCCTGGCGCACACCGAGCAGGCCAGGACGAAGGCACGGGTATCCCCTTTAAGGGTAGGCCACCAGAAACTCCTCCTGACGAGGGCGATAGTTCTGGCGACACCTGGGTGACATGCCAGGCACGAGGCGTGAACCCATTCGAGGACCTGGGAGCGGACGGAATCGGGGACAAAAAGACAGGAGTTAGGGTTATTGCGGGGGTCCGGTTGGGAAGTCTGGGCGGCCTTCACAATGCCCTCAATCTCCCAGGAGACCGCAGCCACCACACAGGAGGCCGGCAAAATGGGCTCCGGATCAGCAGGACTGGAGGGAGGGGAAAAAATGCGGGACAGGGCATCTGCTTTAATATTACGGGAACCAGGGCGGAAAGAAACAGAGAAATTAAAGCGTGCAAAAAATAACGACCATCTAGCCTGACGAGAATTGAGTCTCTTGGCAGATCTTAAATAAATGAGGTTTTGATGGTCGGTAAAAACAAGAAAAGGGGTACCTGCCCCCTCCAGCCAGTGGCGCCACTCCTCAAGAGCCAGTTTTATCGCCAGCAGTTCCCGATCCCCGACATCGTAGTTCCTCTCGGCGGAGGACAGCCTCCGGGAGAAGAATGCGCAGGGATGGAGCTTGCTATCAGAGGCGGACCGTTGAGACAGAATGGCCCCCACGCCGGTGTCGGAGGCATCCACCTCAACGACAAACTGCCGAGAAGTGTCAGGGTGAAGGAGGATAGGTGCTGAGGAAAACCGAGCCTTGAGTAGCTCGAAAGCTCGCTGGGCATCGGAATTCCAACAGTAAGGCAGGGCAACGGAAGTGAGTTTAGTCAGGGGAGCAGCAATGGAACTGTAATTGCGAATAAAGCGGCGGTAGAAATTTGCAAACCCCAGGAACTGTTGAAGGTGCTTGCGGGAGGTGGGTTGGGGCCATTCTGTCACCGCCTTGATTTTCACAGGGTCCGCCCGGATACTGCCCTCCTCGATAATGAAGCCGAGGAACGGGACCGTGGAAGCGTGGAAGGAACATTTCTCAGCCTTAACAAACAGCTGATTCTCCAACAGCCGCTGGAGAACCTCTCGAACGTGACGGACATGCTCCTGCGGGGATTGAGAAAAAATTAAAATATCATCGATATAAACAAAAACGCTCCTCCCTAGGAGGTCCCGCAGGACGTCGTTCACCATGCTCTGGAAGACTGCTGGGGCGTTAGTAAGGCCGAAAGGGACCACCAGGTATTCATAGTGGCCCAACGGGGTATTAAAAGCAGTCTTCCACTCGTCCCCCTCACGGATACGCACCAAGTGATACGCATTCCGGAGGTCGAGCTTGGTGAACGTCACAGCTGGAGAGAGGGCTTCAAAGGCGGTGTTAATGAGGGGAAGAGGGTATTTGTTACGGATGGTGACCTGGTTGAGGCCCCGGTAGTCGATGCAGGGTCGCAGGGAGCCATCCTTCTTCCCAACGAAGAAGAACCCTGCACCGACTGGGGATGAAGAGGGACGGATAATACCCGAAGCGAGGGAGTCGTGGATGTATTCCTCCATGGCTAGTTTCTCCGGTCCAGACAGACTGTAGAGGCGTCCCGATGGCAGTTTAGCTCCAGCCAGTAGGTCAATGGCGCAGTCATACGGCCTGTGAGGAGGTAAGGACAGAGCACGTGATTTAGAAAATACTTGCGCGAGGTCGTGATACTCGCTGGGAACATTCGTTAAATCCGGTATAGGTTGCATGGAACAGGGTTTACTGGGCCCCGGAGGGGGTAGTGCAGAACGGAGACAGCTGGCTAGACAGTGGGCACTCCACGCCAGGATGCGACCGGCTTTCCAGTCAATATGGGGATTGTGGAGGCGAAGCCAGGTCTGACCTAAAACCAGAGCAGATTGTTGGGAGTTAATCAGTAATAGCTGAATGGACTCCCGATGATTGCCAGATAGAATTAATTGGATAGGAACGGTGGAGTGGGTAACTAACCCCAAACTCCTACCGTCCAGAGCTAGAGCTGAAATGGGTGAAGTGAGACGTTCCGTGGGAATGCCGGCCCTCCTGGCGAAGGTGATATCCATGAAGCTGGCGTCAGCTCCGGAGTCAATTAGGGCCGAAGAAGATAGGGTCTTGTCCCTCCAAAGGAGAGTAGCCTTGAACATGAGGCGGTCCTGGGCAGCATGGTTGGGGACGATGGGGCTCGTCAGTACGCCCAGTCTTACTGGCGAGCCCCTTCTTTTGGGCGAATGGGACAGGAGGCGATCTGATGGCCAGGCTTGCCGCAATAGAAACAGGATCTGGTGCGCTGACGGCGCTGACGCTCCTCGGGATTGACCGCAACTCTGCCCAGTTGCATGGGCTCTTCCTCGGACCCGCCCGTAGGCGCCCGAGATCCAGTGATGGAGTGTGAATGAACATTAGAGACGACGGAGGGCGAATGACGCCCGGAACCTCCTCCCCGCTCCCGGGCCCGGATGCGGAGACGATTATCGATGGCTATAGCGAGGCTGATGAGGCTATTAAGGGAGTTGGATTCCTCCCGAGTGGCAAGCTGGTCCTTGAGTTCCTCGCTGAGAGCTTGGCGGAAAGCCCCCTGGAGGGAGGCGTCATTCCATCCTGACTCCGCGGCGAGGGTACGAAACTGAATGGCCATTTCTGCGACACTGCGGTTGCCTTGGCGAACTTGAAGCAGACGCTGGGTAGCGTCACGTCCACAGGTCGGGTGTTCAAACACACGTCGCATCTCTGCCGTAAAGGCTGCGAAGTTGCTGCATAACGGAGCCTGGCTGTCCCAGATGGATGTAGCCCACTCCAGGGCGCTCCCTCCCAGGCTGCTCATAATGAACGCGATCTTGCTGGAGTCAGAGGCGAAGGAGGAGGGCTGCATCCGAAACACTATGTCACATTTAAGTAGAAATTCACGACATCTCCCCAACCCCCCGCGATATAACTCGGGGTGTTGTACACGGGGCTCACGGCTGGAAGTGGGAGCCGGTGCCTCCGGATGGGGTTCGGGAGAGGAAGGAGTAGGGTTGGCTGGAATCCGTAGTAGCGGTTGGTGGAGCGAAAGTTGGGATACTTGCTCCGTGATGCCCCTAACTACTTCCAGCACATCATCCAAACGGCGACCCTGTTGGTCGCTGATCGCAGTTTGGCAGGAGAAGGCGTGGCGAATCTGTTCCAGATCGGCTGGGTCCATATTGTTGGCCAGTTCGTTCTGTTACGATCCTGATACGGGACGAACCCAAGTGCAACGACCAGGAGACAGATTACAGAAAGTGGAACTTTATTAAGCGTTGGGGTGGTCCCAAAGCTGTACACGGGAGCAAAACAGGTTAGTTAGTTAACACAGGATAGCGTCCAACTGAGGACTGCTCCAAGCCGGAGCTGGACTTGAAGAAACACGGAACTGTTCCAAGCCGGAACTGGACTTGAACGGAGGTGTCTAAAACACCGGAACTGGACTGGAACTGGACTGGAACTGGACTGGAAACTGGATCAGAACTGGACTGGAAACTGGACCGGAAGGTCCACTCAGGAAACGGGAACGGCACGGAACTTGTTCCAAGCCGGAACTGGACTTGAACGGAGGTGTATAAAACACCGGAACTGGACTGGAACTGGACTGGGAACTGGACTGGAAACTGGACCGGGAGGTCCACTCAGGAAACGGGAACGGCACGGAACTTGTTCCAAGCCGGAACTGGACTTGAACGGAGGTGTATGAAACACCGGACCTGGACTGGAACTGGACTGGAAACTGGACCGGAAGGTCCACTCAGGAACACAGGGGACGGCACGGAACTTGTTCCAAGCCGGAACTGGACTTGAACGGAGGTGTCTAAAACACCGGAACTGGACTGGAACTGGACTGGAAACTGGACTGGAGCTGGACTGGAAACTGGATCGGAACTGGGCTGGAACAGGACTGGAAACTGGACCGGGTAGCTTGAGTAACCGGGCAGAAAGCAGAGGTTAAAGGCAGGGTGTTGTGACAGGACTGTAGCTGGTGAATGCACCGCCGAGTTGGAAGGTGCGGCGTAGCTCGGGCAATACTGGCGTAAGCCGGCTGGCATGCAGAGGTCCTGGTACCGCAACACGAGTACGGGAGGTACGTAACACGGGGAGGACAAACACAGCTGCGGGAAGACTGGAACTGCGGCGTCTGGAGGTTTTGAAGGGAAACAGGTAAATGCATGCAGCAGCGAAAGATTAGCAGAGATAGCTACCAGTCAGGAAACCAGGCGAACAGGTATGAACCAGCAGGCTCACAAACACTGGACCAGAAACGGGATACGAAACAAACACGGTAGGTTAGTCAACGAACTGGCGCTGAATAGCAGCCAGCCAGGGGTTTAAATGGTGCAGGAAGTGAAGGAGAAAACGAGAAACAGGTGTGATGTTAAATCAGGAGTGATTGCCGAAGCACAGCAGTGAGGAATGTGAGTAACGAGAGGGGCGAGTGATAGGCGGAAGCTAAAGTGGAAAATGAAACCAAAAGTACCCGAGGGAGACGCCCAGTCCACAGCCAGGAGGGAAACACGGACAAGGGATCCAACATGACACGGAAGGAAACAAGGAAAACATGGAAAACGGACAGGACGGGAACGGAACGTTACAGGCAAGATATACATACTTATTCATGTGTCAAGTGTCAAGTGCCAAAGTATATTTATAAATGTTTATTCTTTTAATCAAACTATTGTCTGTCATTCATTTGTGTCATTTAAGGTATAGTGTATGCTTTGGAATTCTCATTGTTAGTTTAAATACTACATTTTATCCTCACTTTTCCATGTATACACCGAGACTTCGCAGAATGTTTGGTCATGGAAATTTGGTTTAAAGTCATGGAAAACTCATGGAAAAGTCATGGAAATCCATTGGTCAAAATGTGTATGAACCCTGGACTATATTGATGCTGCTTCATGAACAAACATAAATGAGGTCACCTATAGGTCATGCCAGAAGTTAGCTAATGCTACTGTTTTTATGTTCAGACCCTCTTTAAATAGCATAAGTATTAATTCTTAAGTTAACAGTTAATTTTGCTACAGGTTTTTTCAAGTTGACTTCAGGGGAGAAATGTTCAAGATTAGTTCTCATAAGTTATATTGTTCAGTTTTAATAGTGAATGACCTGATGTTAGCTAACTAGATACATTTCTGTCACTTGCTCATTTAATTAATCCAAAGCCACAAACTCACCAAACTAAACCAACCAGCTAAAACCTAAAATTCATTAATAACATTGCCAAAATGACAGTTTGTTTATTAAAACACTAACAAAAGGTTCTTTGAATTACTAAATAACTTTACAGCCGACTAACTGAATCTCACGGATGCACTGAAACAATGATGAGAGGTATGGCTATGGTACTGTAGACTCCTCATCCATGACTTTGTGCCAATGTATTTATTTATTTATTTTTGCAATTTAAATTTTAAAACGTTGCTTCGGCAGTTTAAACTGGGGGACATCTCGGCTACTATCACAGTAAACTCACCAGAAACATACAGAAACGCAATAACGTGTTAGTTTGTTCATTTAGACGACCGCTATCTGTCACGTTTAAAAGTCTGCAATTAACCATCTCACCTTTATTTTCTCTTTCAAGAGAGCACTGATGTCTTCTTTAAGTCTTTCATTACGGAACAGTATGCATGCCTGTTTTTCTCTTCTTTCAGGATCCTGATAAATATATTCATATTAAATGTCAAATATGACATTTCTTATTAAATATTCAATGTTTATATAACCTCTACTTACCACAATGCTACTTTCTATATCAAGATCCTCATCTGTGAGATGATAATTCCTGGTAAAATTCGAAAATGCATTCAGAATTAAAAACATGATAGGTCTGTATACAGGTGTACTCAATATTTCTAAAGGAATTTATAATGTAGCAGCTAACTCTCTGATCTCCTCCGGGTTGATGACATCTGTTTTGGTGCCGATGAAGGTGATATTGTGACACACTCCTCCTCCAGCAACAGTTCTCAATGACTTATCAAAGATCTCATCGACAACTTTCTCAGACAATGCACGGTTTATCTCGTTCACAATCCAGACCGAGGAGCACTGGCTGAGACACTGTTGGATTTAAAAATAATTTTGTCAGTTTCAGCATTGCCCTTGTAAGTAGGAACCAGTTGGCTAGACCTGAATGTGCTCTTTTCTGCTCCCTAAACTGACAGTGCCGTGTCAATGGTATGGGCTCATTAGCACGACTGGACAATCCAAATAGATATAATTCAATTACAGATTAAACAATGAAACACTGACAGTACCTCTTTCCACATCTCGCTTCTGTGTTTACTGACATCTCCGGCCCCAGGCAGGTCCACCAGCACAATCCCCTCCAGGAGAGCTGGTGACTTGGGCAAGGAGATGGTGACTCGCTTTACAAGAGGCCAGAACAGCTGCTCCCCTGTTCTTTTGTCACTTCGAATGTAGCACCCAATGCTTTGAGACAGTTCTTTGGCCTGTAGAGACATTTTAGGAGCTTGTATATTCAATTTAAATCGACAGCCAGAATCTAGTCAACCTGTCAAAAAAGATGTCCATTTATCCTGAAGTATTATTGCACGTAAGACTCACAGTGTCAAAATCCCACGTCCTCCTGCCTGAGGCTGGAATCTCAGGAAATGCTCTGGCTCCCACCAATTCCCTGTAATTCTTCTTCAGTCCCTCTTCTCCATATATGGCTCTGATCTTTTCTTTTGCCATTTCATCATCTTCTGCATTCTCTGCTGCCATGTTTTCTGGATTTTTGAGTAATTCAGAAACCAGGTATTGTAGTTCTGATTTCCAGTCCTGAAGCAATAATTTCTTAATTATCAACATGTATTATCATTCTGCATGTAAGAGTATACTGTAGAACATGTTGGTGTTGATCCAGTCATAGTTTGTAATGCCTTGTAGCCAGTCATACTTGAGTTTATGCCTTTATGCTTGTAAATGTGCAATAACTAATTTCCTGTTTTGTGTTTGTCTGCTTACCTCTGTGCTGATGAATTCAATATCAGCTTTGTATTTCTTGGAATCAGCATTTGCTTGCACATACACAAAGACTGAAGTGCAGGCGTGCATGCTTCCCGAAGGCAGAAGTTGGTTTTCATCGACAATTGCATTGATCAAGGAGCTCTTCCCTGCTCCTGTCTTCCCAAAGAGTCCGATGTAAATTTTCTCTTTTGGGCTGTATTCTGTTAAATGTGATATTTTCATTCTGCAGGGATAGGACAAATTTCTGAATTGGACAGATTTAATAACCCAGTGAAAGTTACTTGTGTTCAGAAATGGTACTGAAGTATTTTTGAAACAGTTACAGCATTTCCACATTTTCACTATGTAATTAAAGTAAGTAAAATTAAGAATTATCCTGTGGCCAAACCACTGTCATGTGTGGGCCTATTACAGATTCTTTAAGACTCTTATACTGAAGATAAGTGATTCATCTTCAGTACTTCATCTTC
Source organism: Synaphobranchus kaupii (assembly GCA_029718625.1). Classification (NCBI taxonomy): domain Eukaryota; kingdom Metazoa; phylum Chordata; class Actinopteri; order Anguilliformes; family Synaphobranchidae; genus Synaphobranchus; species Synaphobranchus kaupii. Next base: position 10,839,995 of record CM056399.1, read on the forward strand.
AATACTGTACAGCTGGCAATGACAAGGAGTAGTAACATGTTGATAACATGCGTTCTGTTCATTGATCGCAGGATTACATTGATTTCAGATTTGAAGGGCTTGCACCTCAAATGAATTTCAAATAAATGTATAAATAGTTTTCTGACACAATAACATTTTACTTCAGATTTTCCAGAAATGTTTTGCTCTGTTCCTCTCTGCAGGAAACACTTTGGAGTTTGGTGTAAATCTGAGATATGGCTTGTTTTCCATCCTCTAATGCATCGTTACCTGTTAAGACACAGTGGAATCAGAGTGAAAAACATGCGTTAAACGTTTGACTTTTACATGTCATCACTGCACCGATACTGAACAAATAAATGGAAACATAACCGTGTTCTGATGTTGAAGGGTTCTGGTGGCTCCTTACTAATGTGGGGTGCATTTTGTTGCCATGGTTTGGGCAATGTTTTTTAAAAAATCTATTATTCTTAGATTACCGTTTTGCATATCTAAATTAAACTAAATCCAATTTAAACATTAAACAATTCCAATAGGAACAGGGGCTTCATGTTTTTTCAAATGTTTCCGATTATTTTTATTATTGGTAAAAAGAACACCAATAACACATTCAAGAAAATGTGGCTTTTTCTAAAATGTAGTTAACAATCTTGACAAATTTGCAAAAGCCTATAAAAATGAAATGTTTAGGACATACAGTACCAGTCAAAAGTTTGGACACACCTACTCATAGGTTTTTTTAAAGTTTTTTTTACTGTTTTCCACATTTTAGAATAGTAAAGTCATCAAAACAATGAGATAACACATTAAATTATGCAAACAAATAAAAAAAAGTGTTATATTTTAGATTATTCAAAGTAGCCACCCTTTGCCTTGATAACGGCTTTGCACATTCTTGCCATTCTCTCAACCAACTTCTGTGGTAAACAGATATTCCACAGGTAAACAGGTGATGCTATCATGACTCTGTATAAAAGGATATCGAAAGACTCTTGATACCTTATTTCCAGGTAGAATGTGCAAAGCTGTTATCAAGGCAAAGGGTGGCTACTTTGAAGAATCAAAAATATAAGACGTTTTTTATTTGTTTTACACTTTTTTTTGGGTCTTTGCATAATTCCATTTGTGTTATCTGATAGTGTTGATGTCTACTTTTCTAAAATGTGGAAAACAGTAAAAATAACAAAACCTTTGACTGGTACTGTATGTGTGCTTTTTGAATCCAATTTCAGTTTATGGTCATTTATAGGCCTAGAATAGTGCCCTTTAATCTTATAAAATAAGTCCCAATATCAGATGTAAAGGCTGTAAGTGGTTGAGTTCATTATGAGGTACTGTAGATCATGGGAGAAAGATAAGATACTCACAGGTTAAGAGAAGTTCCTCCGTCTCATATGAAAACACAGACTGTCTCTTATTTTTCACCTTCCTCCTCTTTGATGTCAGCTCCCCATTCCCATCGTGCTTCCTTTTACCTTCCTGAGGAGCTGGAAAAGTGTGTGTGTGTGTGTGTGTGTGTGTGTTTGGGGAGGGTGTAGGGGGGAAAGAAAATGTTTGTGTTACGGAAATGGCTTCTGAACATCGTATAACAGACACCTCCATGTTTCCCCCAGGATTTCTTTGTAGGCAGGGTGGTATGATGGTGTGACCTCAGACAGGGGTGGGTTTGTGCTGGTGTGTGATCGTGGACCTGAGGGGGTTGTGGTTTGGGGTGGATGGTAGGGATGTAATGGCACACTCAACTAACGGTACAATTCGTATCACGATACAGAGTTCATGGTGGAGGGGGATTAACATTTTCAAAGAGTGTGCTGTTTATTTTCAATGATATAATGAGACTGTTTATTAAAAAGACATGTTTCAAAGACGTAGTTATATTTTAGATTTAGTCTTATATTTACTTATAGACAATTGTATCCACCGAATTTTGAGAAAACACTGTATATCCTTTAGCCAACGTATATCTACCATCAGATATAGTGCTACTTTACCTTCCAAGCGGCAGTTCGAACCAGTCGCAGTAAAGTGCGTTCTGAACAAATCAGCATCCAGGGCTATAATAACAACTAATTTGATGAAATTAAATAAGAGACTCAATCACATTAAATGGCCATATTAAGAACATATATCATCTTTCAAGCTAAATTGTTGTTTACAATTACAAAAAAACAAAAACGAAAATAGGCCTATTAAAAATTTGATTCTTACTTTAGGCTACTAATAAAAGGGCTGTTCTGAAAAGTTTCTTTTATTTTTTGAGAAACATCAAGATGTCCACATTTCCAGGTAGGAGCTGAAACCTGTTAGCTGAAAAAATGTCCTGAATCGAGAGAACTCGTTCACTTTTGACGGAATTGCCTGGAAGGGACCGGAAGGTTTTTGCGAGTGGGGAAGCCGTGGGAACTTTCTGCTTTTGTGTCTCCAGCATTGTAGGGGATGAAAATGCCGTCTTGTTGAATGAATTAGTGAGCTCTCAGGATTAGGCTCTGTTAGTCACATGGCACTTAAAGGAGATTCCTCCTGTCAGCGCAGGTGTTTTGGGGTTCTACTGCAGGTCTTTTTAATATTTTGTAGGAAAATCTGCCTGCTACCTTTTAAACAATTAAACTAAATTAAATTACTTTAATTTAGTTTAATAGTTTAAAAGACATCAAAGAAAATAAGAGACCGGAAAATAATTTTAAAAGGACGCAAAAAGAGAGGATAAATTATTCATCGTCAGTTTAACATTATGTTAAAAACGTTGCCTAAAATAGTGTTGTTTAAAGACTGCTCTGTGTTTGGGATATTTATATATATTATACATGTTTCATTGTCTAATGAAGATGGCAAGATTTACTTATGAGTTAGTTACGCTCCTAGGTGAGTTTCATAAAGCCATGGTTTGTAGGGACGGTCCTCAAGCCAAGCCAGGTTCCATACAGACTACCGGTGTTCTGACAGCTTATCTGCACTGTATTGTTCGTGTTGGCTTCTGTATTATCAGCTCCCACTGTCCCCATTCTCCCCGATCTTACATTAATATGGAAGGAAGATGAGATCTTTTTTGGTGGCAAGCTCCACTTATTAGCTGAAGATGACATTATCATTTAGCTAGGTTAGTTATTCGCTTTCCTGAGGTAACGTAAACAAATCTATTGTCTGCGTATGGCCAAGCAGCCCATTGTAGTGAGATTTCCGCCAATCAAAATGGTAATTTCATACTTGGAGTTGCTTACTAACCGAGAGTCCACACACTCCACAAATCTTTTGAATCGTTGATAATTTCTGAAGACAGATCACAAAATGCAGCGCTTACGCAAACAATTGTTTCATTGATTTTTAAATGATAGTAAATTCTTTTTCTTTTTTTTTAAACAATGACATTTCCATTTTTATGTTTTTACGTAGGGTGGCAAACTCGGGGCGGGCCCGCCTACACATTTAATTTTCTGATTTAATTTTGTGGCATATCTCAAGCAATGTGTTATTTAATGTGTTGTAATCAGGGCATGAAATAACCTTTTTCACCCAGTGGACAGAGTAGTTTGTGTATTGTAAAAATCACCTGCCATTTTTAACATATTACCAGCCACACTATCTTTTGCAGTATAACACAACCTGGTTGCTTACCTGCCAAAGTGTCCAAAGTATAAAATAGTACACAATCAAGATTTTACCAGCATTTGGCTGGTGGCAGGTGTTTATTCAAAAATAAAAATAAAACGTCACTCACACTCCATGGATTCTTGCACTCGTCCCTCGACTGATCCCACTGGTCTTTCATCACCAGCATCCAGTTGCTGTTTTCTTGCTTTAAAAGAACATTGAAAGTTTTTTTGTTAGGGCCATGTATTTAAAATTAATTTTCATACTAGACAAGTTGATGCCACACTTGTGAGTTTGAGGTTTCACAACTGTGCTTGTTTTTTTTAATGCTCATTCTGAGCTACCAACTGGTTAAATATAAAGACATAAAAATTTAAAAAACATAATATATTATATATCATGTGTTAAATTAGATGATGGTAGCTACTTTGCTCAATGTAAACAAACCCCAGTATCTTACCAGTGATTTTCTGCTGTTGTGGTGCCTAGCTAGTTCACTCCAGGAAGTCTACAGAGTGGTATTTCATCATCAATTTAATGTGCGTCACTCTGTCCCCAATTTTCCTTTTTTAAAAACACTGTTCAAATGCCAGCTATACAGGTCACAGTGGCCAGCATTTCACACATCTGCACATGCACTGCAATCAAACTTGTGCAAAGAATACATAGTAAAAGTAGTATAATGGTTAAGGAACTGGACTTGTAACTGAAAGGTAGCAGGTTGGATTCCCAGGCAGGACACTGTCGTTGTACCCTTGAGCAAGGTACTTAACCTGAATTGCTTCAGTATATAGCTAGCTGTATAAATGGATAAATGTAATAAGAAGTTGTGTAAGTCGCTCTGGATAAGAGCGTCTGCTAAATGCCTGTAATGTAATGTAATACAGGGATTGAGGGGGACTTTGTCTTATACTGGTCATGATGAACATGGCTGTTAATTACTAGTGAATAGGGATTCCAGTAAGATTAGTCTAATTTATTTTATATCTTTGGTGATGCCCCTCAACCCTCTTGACCACTTTATGACTTCAGAGTTTCTGAAAAATTGGCCAAATCCCACCCGAATCAGTCATGCTTTTTTTGGACCAAAAAGGATATGTTTCAAAAGTAGTAATTTCAATCTTAGACTATAATGGCCCTTTAACAAACCATATATATTATTTGTGGATGAAGTCTGATTTCTAAAAATATACCACTTATTGGGAGAATGCCATTCTAAAAAGTCAGTAACATTGCAATATTAGTATTTGTAATCCATGTCTATATACTATTAACTGTTGGTTGTACCAGTTTCTTGGAAATATTTTACAAAGAGTAAAGCATCAATTTTTTGTCAGTGCTGATATTCGTATTGAGATTGAAATTTGTATGTACATTCAATTTGCTGGACCACCAAATCACTTTAGCCCTCCTCCACTTAATCATATGAATCCATACAGTAAAACACTCTTACCACATTTATATGGCACCAAATTTAGTCCATTGTTTATTGTTTCCAGCTCTCTGATCCAGTAGAGTTCCCTCTCATGTAATTTCATGGAATCCTTGACCTGCTCAATTGGATATATAATCAGATGATCAAGAGAATGGTCATCGCTGTTGAAATGATCAGAGATTGGCCGATGTTCGCACTTTCTGATGGAATGTCTGTGATCTGTGAATCTTCTTTGCAGTATGGTTGAAGTCTTCCCAACATACTGCATCTTGCATTTTTTACAGTGGATGATGTAGATGACACTTGGTGTCTTACAAGTCAGATATTCTGTGATGCTGTATTGTTTTCCTGTAGCTGTGCTCTGAAATGCATCAGCGCCCGTCCATATATGCCTGCAGCAGATGCATCCCTGGGATTTACACTTGTAAATGCCTGTTCGATTGTCTGCATTCTGGAAAGAAAGGCCTGCTTCAGCCATGGGAGTAGTTTCTGGAGCAGTCTCCTGTGCTTCTCTGAGGGGAAAAGGGGGTCAAATTAGGTTTCATTGGCCTGAGAAAATAATGTAAGTGCATACTTAAATTCAGCAGCCAGGCCATGGCGCTAGTTATGTGACTCACCTTTATCTGTCTATCTAGTCTTAACTGGCTGAGAGAGTAATGACATATTGAATGTCATTAATAATATGTACATTTTTTGTGATTAAGATTATCGCCAAATGCTCATATGATCTGAAAATGTAAGAAACGGGAAAAGGTGTGGCCTCAATATTGCGATGCATGAAGGTTGATCCTTTGCAAGTGTGGTTCAATCCAAATAATGTGTCTGCTTGTCTCCAACTTTAAAATCCACACTATTTTAAAATTAATGAGCAGAGCCAGTGCTGTCAGGAAACACTTGCTGCAGCTGACCAATGGTCGGCCTCATCAAACACATGTTCTCATACTCTCATACCAATCACATACACACTTCACTAATGGAGCGCCCCTTTTTAAAAGTGAGAGTCAGACCTCTCCTGTGCTGCTTATTGCCTGCACTCCTTTAAAAAAAAGTCAAATCAGGTGGTTACAGGGCACTGACATTAAAAAGATGTCCTTTTCGATCCCTGATCTTCAGGTCGCTTGTACAGTGGTTAACTGGGATATTGACTTGGACTTTTTGATCTTCAGGAAGTAGCAGGTGCTCTGCTGTATGCATAGACCCATTTCTTGTTTGTAAACAAAAGAGGATGCGCGCGCAACCCTGGGGCAAAAAGTGTATCACCTTGGCAGGCTATCATCATCGGACTAAGTGCATCTATTTTCGTTTCTGGTTCTTTTATTTCACTTTCATTTTGGCACAGCGATACAAATTATAGCTGGCGTTAGTCTTATTACAACTTTTCTGTAACTTTTTTTTGTTGTAACGTTAACTTAAGTTAGCATATTTAGCTATAGCTTATTTACCTTATAAATGAGTGCAAGCTAACCGTCTTTACTGTCAATGTTTGACAGTGACAAGTTAACTTATTTTTTAATGTTAGTCCAATTCAATAACTCGGACATATAGGATACACCACATTCACAATTTTTAAAAATTAGTCTAACGTTAGTCTGTTTGAAATTTATATAGCCTAGTGTAACTTCTGTTAATGCTGTTAATAACGTGTTTGGCCAGATAGGATGACTCTACATAGCCTGTCTAACAGCTACGTTACTTAACACACACAAAGGTGGAGCAGCTGACAACTATTGTGTCAGTAAATTCTGTGTGATGATGTGTTGATAACTTAATGTTCATCTATAACCACAACAGTAAAGGCACCAGTACCACCAGCGTTTTCTTCTGTAACGGTGAGCAAGCTTGCGTACCGAACCCTGTTATCGGGCGAAAAACTGAAACTTTTGTGAACAACAAGGCTACGATACTGTTATTATTTGGGCACATAATGTTACTATTGAACATATTATATTTATTAGATTCAAAAAACAATAAGATAACTTTTAAGCCAATAAACATGTAAGTTAGACGTGACCGGTAGTTTTTTGTTGTTGTTTTAACGACTTTTAGATTAGGCTAACGTTACTGCCATAAAGAAGCTCAAGATTTTTTGTTGTTTTAATAATCAATTATTAGTTTATTTAATCAAGAAAGATACCTTTTGAATCCCCGATATATTGGTAAGATGCCTGGCTAACTGGATTGTTTACATGGCAGTCCATTTGTCCATCTCATTGGATTTATTATTTCACCTCCCGCGCCCTCGAGTGGACATATAAAAAATGGCACTTCTTCATGAATTGATTACAATGAATTTGAATTTAAGAAAACAACAACACATATTTTGCTAAAATTGTGAATGTGATAACGTTATAGACATAGCTACTGGTTTTCTTTTTTTACCATTGGCAAATCAGCTCTCGAGGAAATATGGTTGAACGCGGGCATGCCCGATAATGGGCGCCATCTAGCTACGTTTCTTAACGTTATCCATCTTATTTCTTTTATCCAAGTGTTCACTGGTGGAAACTTGCTTTTTCGGGAAATACGGTGGATATAAGCTGGTTACTTCTTTAGATTTTACAAAATTAACATTGACAATCTAGCAGTTAGCAAATGTTACCAAACTAATGTTCCTGTGAGATACAGACAGTAACATTACAGTGGCTAGCTAACGCTAATCTAGATACAGACAGACCACATGCCCCCGGTTCACAAATCACAGGGTATTCAAAAAAAGAAGGTGACCAAGACCCACCTCAGCTCATCTATGCTGGCAAACTAACATTACGGTTAGTCCACCCAATTAGATAGCACGCTAAAGTAAATAATGCACAGCACCTGTTGTCAAACCGGGTACAGGTAACTAGCAATAACAGCTGCTCAGGGATAAATATCGACCTGTCTTGACGACATGAACATATAACCATGCATGCAGCAAGACCTTTTACTTTTTATATCTCATGGCCAACTTGCTAAAATGGTAGGTGTCTATTTCTACATTGTTAGCACATTCATTACCAAGCCATTATGCTAGGTTTGCTGTCACTTGCATAATTTAGTATTAAATTCTAACGTAATTTGATATTGGATCAAAATAGTCTCACGTAATTTGATATTGGGTCAAAATAGTCTCACGTCATTTGATATTGGGTCAAAATAGTCTGTCATGGTTAGCCCACCTAACGTTACTCCATTTGCTTCAAAACCACAGCTATACGGTTGAATCGTTTCATTCAATTGAGTGCCTAATTTATATGATGAGGTGGCAGCATAACATAACCTACTTCAGGACATTTACTAAATTGAATAAATATTACACATATTTACACCAAACTGCTTAGCTATCTCAGTGTTGATGTAACTAAGATATTCGATGTCAAACAAGTGTCTTTCATCATCCATTTCAGCTTCTACAATTACAAGTTGATGTTGATTTCTTTTGCAATATTGAATATTCTGCCCCAGTGTTGCGTGCGCACCTCTACAGTGACGTTGGTGAGAAACCGGTCTATAGTTTACTATCACATAATGTTAGAATAGCCTATGTCTGATCCAGTATCGCAAACGTGTTCCATCTCCATGCTGGTGGGATATCTGTATGGTCTTCCTGATCTTTCAGGGAGCTGCAGGTGCTCTGCTATGCATAGATTTGGAGTTGGGCAATTAGATGATCTGCTGTTTTGCGGGTTGGGCACTGACATTATCTGCTTGAATTGGATGATTAAAATTTTCTGCTCAAACCTTTGGGGAAACTACTTACTTTCACTCTAATAAAACGTATTCCCATAAACCCATAAAAAAATAAGGATTTTGTTTTAGAAATAAGGATTTCTATTTATAAACCAGGATTTACATTTTGAAACAAGGATTCCTTTTTAGAAACAACAATTTCTATTTAGAAATAATTTACTTTTAGAAACAAGGATTTGATTTAGAAATAAGGATTTTGTTTTAGAAATGAGGATTTCTATTTAGAATTATGGATTTTATTTTGGAAACTAGGATTTATTTTTGGAAATAAGGATTTAATTTTAAAATAAGGATTTTGTTTTAGAAATGAGGATTTCTATTTAGAATTACGGATTTTATTTTGAAAACTAGGATTTATTTTTGGAAATAAGGATTTAGTTTTAGAAAGGAGTATTTCTGTTTAGAAATGAGGATTTTGTTTTAGAAACAAGGATTTATTTTTAGAAAAGAGGATTTATATTTAGAAACAAAGATTGCTTTTTAGAAATGTGGATTGCACCTCTGGGCCACCGTATTACGTGCTTGACTATAAGGTTTTTTTTTGTTTGTTTTTTGCCTGTAGCTGCATTTTTTAGGGGACCCCCTTTTAAAAAAATAAATAAATAAACCAGGTGCCTATGCTATATGTAGCCTAGCCAAGAAACGGCATGATACTCATTTCACGAGATGGAACACACACATCAGCAAGCCGCCCCAAGCACCGCGCACAACTTATTATTATGGTTCTATTTAAAAAGTAGTAGGCTAGACTACAGACAAACTGAACACAATTTAGCCCTATATTGTTAATGTTTGTAGTCATATACAGTGCCCTCCACTATTATTGGCACCCCTGGTAAAGATGAGTAAAAAGGGTGATAAAAAATTCACCGTTTAAGCTAATTCACCAATCTCACAGTGGAAAAAATTAGAAAAATACAACCTTTAATTGAAGTAAATTTATTATGATTATTATATTTTTAACAAAAACACGTGCCACAATTATTGGCACCCCTGCATTTATATATAGAATAAAGTAATAATTTTTAATATTTGGTCGCATATCCTTTGCATGTCATGACTTCCTGATGTCTGTGACCCAACAATCAAAATACTCTTGATATCTTATTTTCTGGTACTCTTACAAGCGATACTATAACGTCTCTGCATTTGAATGGATCTTTATGGGAATTAGATTTAGACTGTAACTAAACTAGATTTAGCTGTAAATTATGCTGGAACAGTATGGAATACATGCTTGGTAAAATGGCTGTAAGTCATCAAGGGTCTGAGGTATCAAACGAGCCTCAAACCATCACTCTGCTGCCAGATATGCAGTAGATATGAATGGATCACTTTAAGGGTTGTTTCTCCTGACAAATTTTCTAGGGCTGTAATCTCCCGGTCGATTGGTCGACTAATTGGTCGATGCGTTCTGGCTCGACCAAAATTCTGATTGGTTTGATAATCACTGTGTTAATTTAATTTCATAACCCTATTTGCATAAATGACTGAAATCAACTTATCAGCTTTTTTGGCGGTTGCGAACAGACGGTGGTGCATTACCGCCACCTTCTGTACCCCGCGTCTAATACAGACCAGGGTTTATTGCTAAATGCGGAGCCTCACCGACCACTTTAAGAGACCGGCGGCTAATTGAGCCTCGACTTTACTTTGAAGTTTTACGTAGGCTATTTCATTTGTTTGACAGTCAGCAAAAATGTCAAAGTCGTCTTCAGTGTGGTGGCACTTTGTCAAGACAGAGGATACCAAAAAAGTGTAATCGGAGGTTTGAAGTTATAGGCAGTAGGGGTGGGACTTTAACCGTTTAGAAACGACGTTCATCACGGCGAAAGTTAGATGACAGAAATTAATCTCATCTGATGATAGCATCTCTGATTACTGTTATCTGAACGAGGACAGTGTTAAAGAGACTGAGATAACCCGAGAGTAGACGACAAGTGCGGCTGCAAACTGTATTGGCGGCGGAGGAGACGGTGATACGACGAGACTAAATTAAAGAAGTGACTGATAATGCTTAGTTTATCTACACATTTTTTTTCGGTTTGCAAATGCTGTTAAAAATCACTAGAGCAGGTTAAGAAAGCAGCTGTGTGTGTAATGAAGTCTAGGTGTGTGTGTGTGTGTGTTATGGGTATTAGCTATTATGGTTTTGTATTTTTTATTACTTTTTCGTTTGATTTCGTTTTATTAAAATGAAATAAAACGAAATTTTTAATTCAGTTTAGTTTCAGTTAGTTTTCAGAGTGTGGTGCCTGTTTCAGTTTAGTCTTATTCTACCTCTTAAGCCCTAGAGCACTTAAGCCCCCCCCCCCCCCCCCTCTCCCTCGATTGCTCGATTCTTGGTTGAAATTTTAGGATTTTAGTCGACCTAGATTTTCTTTGGTTGATTACAGCCCTAAAATTTTCCTATTGAACTCTATGGAAAAATAAGTCAGAAGAAGAAATCCTTCAAGTTATCCATCCATATCTACTGTATTTCTGGCAGCAGAGTGATGGTTTAAGGCTTGTTTGATACGTCAGACACTTGACGACTTACAGCGATTTAGCCAACCATGTGTTCCATACTGTTCCAGTGTAATTTACAGCTAAATCTAGTCCCACCCCCCAATTCCCATAGAGATCCATTCAAATGCAGAGAGGTTATAGTATCGCTTGTAAGAGTACCGTAAAATAAGATATTAAGAGTCTTTTGATGTTGTTGGGTCACAGACATCAGGAAGTCATGGCATGCACAGGATATGCAACCAAATATTAAAACTGATTACTTTATTCTATATATAAATGCAGGGGTGCCAATAATTGTAGCACACATGGTTTTGTTAAAAATAATTATTTCTTGATGAGGGATTTTTTTTTCCTCATAATAAATTTACTTCAATTAAAGGTTGGATTTTTTTCATTTTTTCAGTGTGAGATTAAGCTAATTCACCAAACAGTGAATTTTTTATAACCCTTTTTACTCATCTTTACCAGGGGTGCCAATAATAGTGGAGGGCACTGTATAAGCAGGAAAATGTGGAAAGCTGTTTTGGGGTGTCTGCACATGCTGCAAAAATCATTTTGGCGATGAATGCCAAAAGTAAAAGTCACGTCGTCGTTGGCACAACCCTACATTGTACATGTTGTGAATTTTTGTTAGCCATTTTTGCTCATTTTCATGAAGGGTGCCAATAATTGACTGTAATTATTATGTTTTATTACAGTGCCTCCAGAACAAATACATTGCATAACTTACAAAAACAGATATTAAATTGGGGGTCGCTCAAATCTGAACTCTCTGGTGTACGTGATGCTCCACAGGTAAGGCCCAAGCCTTAGCAGTATTCTCTGAGATGGTATGATGGTGTAGTTGGAGGAACTGAACTGAAACTCAGGTCCACCCATTGATTACACAAATTTTTTGATGCCTTAGTTACCCTCCACCCATCTCAACAATTATGCCCTTTTGGTTGTTCTCTCTGTTTACGCAATGCCTGACTGTCATATTAAGGTGTGACAATAAAGAGACACCCCAGAAGGAATGCTGGCAAACTGGAGCCTGCCCTACCCCTGGCAGAATGAGGCCAGATGTGTTCGGTTAACCTTGAGGCTCAAACCTGTGATTTAGGGCGTTTGCACACTTGGCCCGATTGCTTGAGTCTGAAACGGAGATGATCGCTGATTTTTCATGATCGCTGGTTTGGTTTCACACTATAAAGATTCTTCCAAACCCAGGTACGTTTGCCGATAACTCGCGTCATCAACGTCAGTCGTTGTCGCGTCCACAGCCCACTACAGGCATAGCCTGTGAAGATGGAAAACAACATGCGGTTTGAGTTTTTGATTTTATTTCTGTTCATGTGCTATCACTACCAAAGTGTGGGACACAATCATAGACCGCCTGGATGCATCGCACGATTCGCACACAGTAATGCTGCAGCATATCATTAGAAGGTGCGTTATAGTTTGCATAGATAGCCTATCGTAGAACGCAAGAAGTCCATTTTTTTCAATTTTATTTGTATAGCGCTTTTTACAGAGAACTGTCACAAAGACGCTGCACAGAGAAACAGAAGGAAAATTGAGCAAAAAACCAGGCCTTAGCCCCCAACCAGCTAAATGAGGTAAAAAAACTCCCCGGTAGGGGAGAAAAAACACTGAACAGTGGTGAGAAAAAACTCCCCAGTGGGAAGAAATCTCGGAAGGAACCTGGCTAGAGAGGGGGTGCCCATCCTTCGCTGGCCGGCCCAGTTTAAACTAAAGGTGGACTGAATGGTAATAGTCAATTCAATAATCAATTCAAAGGGGCGGGGTGGTGCATCTGGGACTCCGTTTGCATGAAGTCGGGAGGATAAACCAAAGGAGGGACCGGTCTGAAGCAGTCTTCAAACTCAGGGTGAGGGGGGAACGGGCCGGAGTAATCTGCAGCTCAGGGTGAGAGGGGGACGGGCCGGAGTAATCTGCAGCTCAGGGTGAGAGAGGAAAAGAGAAGGTTAGCCCCCTCGACATGCTTAACTATAGGATTGACTAAAGAGGTAGGTTTGTAGCCTACACTTAAAGACAGAAAGTGTGTCTGAAGCCCGTACATACATGGGAAGATTATTCCATAAGAAAGGAGCTCTGTAAGAGAAAGCTCTGCCACCCATTGTAATTTTAGATATAATAGGAATTTTCAAATAGCCAGCACTTTGAGAGTGAAGTAATCTAGGAGGACAGTAAGGAATGAATAAGTCACTAAGATATTCTGGGGCCAAACCATTTAAAGCTTTAAACGCTAGAAGTAAAATCTTGTAGTCAATTCTGAATTTGACAGACCAGCCAATGAAGACTTTTGAGCACCGGGCTGATATGCTCCCATTTATTAGTTCTAGTAAGAACCCTAGCAGCTGCATTCTGTACAAGTTGGAGATGATTCAGGGCTGAGCCAGCGCAACCAGACAATAAAGCAATACAGTAATCTAATCGAGAGGTTACAAAGGCATGAACCATTTTTTCAGCATCCTCCAGGGACAACACCTTCCTTAATTTAGATATATTCCTCAGGTGGAAGAAGACCATTCTTGTGATATTTAATATGGGGCTGAAAGGAGAGATCTGAATCAATAGTTACACCAAGGTTTTTAACAACCTTGTTGGTAGAGACAGAGAAGCAATATAAATTTAAGGGAAGCTGTAAGAATTTATCTTGAAGGGATTTGGGACCTAATACTAATATCTCAGTCTTATCTGAGTTCAATAAGAGGACATTTTGGGTCATCCAGGCCTATACATTGTTAAGACAGGTCTCTAGTTTAGACAACTGGTGAACTTCACCTGGCTTAACTCATATATAAGGTTGTGTGTCAACTGCGTAGCAGTGGTAGTTAACACCATGTCTGCTTATAATGTTCCCAAGAGGGAGCATGCAAAGAGAAAAGAGCAGAGGACCCAAAACTGATCCTTGTGGTACTCCAAAGTTCACCCTGGAAAATTCAGAGGACTGATTGTTTACCCTAACAAACTATGATCTATCATAGAGATACGATTTAAACCACATAAGAGCATGCCCGGTAAGACCAACTAAATTTTCTAGCCTGCGGAGGAGAATATGATGGTCTATAGTATCAAAGGCAGTGCTCAGGTCAAGTAAAACAAGAATGGAAATACAGCCACAGTCCAGAGAGAGGAACAAGTCATTCATTACTAGGACAAGGGCGGTCCCGGTGCTATGGTGCTTCCTAAACCCAGATTGAAACCTCTCATACACGTTATTAGTATGTAAAAATTAAGAAAGCTGTTGCGCTACACATTTCTCAAGAATCTTTGATAAAAATGGGAGGTTTGAAATGGGTCTATAATTAGCCAGGACAGTGGGATCCAAATTTGGTTTCTTAAGTAGTGGCTTGATTTCTGCCAATTTAAAGGATGTAGGAACATGGCCCGATCGCAATGATGAGTTCATTAAGTGAAGAATTGGTTTGATGAGCATAGGCAATATCTCCTTCAATGACTTTGTGGGTATGGGGTCTAGAAGACAGGTGGATGATTTCAAAGAAGAAACAAACTTAAATATAGCTGCAAGCAGCGATTTCCGGGGACCGAGCGGCATCAGCAGCATTTGTCAAACGCAGAAACTGCAAAATGGTAGACAACTCTAGACAGGGTTGACCCAAATATTTGTTTCTAATCAGGGCTTTTGCCATTGTTGATGGTATCTTAACCCTATCCAGTAAGGGCTTGCGTATTAAGTCTTTTAAGTACGAGTGAAACAGTGAACAGTTAATACTGTTAAATTTCTTAAATTTTGCAATAAAAAGGTGTTTCTTAATGTGAAAACAACATTAAAAGAAGCATAGCATTTGCACAATAGTTTTGCCAAACATTAACCTAGCCATTGGAACCAAGCCGGAATTGAACCGCTGACCACATACATGGAAAGCCAATACTGTATCCACTAGGCCAAAGCAGGTTAACAGAAATGAGGAGGCCAAATAAGACCTGTGTGTTGCGGTATCAGATTGTTTTGGCTTACTGACTTCATAATTCAAACAGATAACAGGTAATATTGTGAAATTTCCTAGCCTTTGCAATGAAAAGAATATTCTTACAATGACGTGCACATTGTGTGCAGGGCTGGACATTAATTTTTTGATCCACTTGTCCTTCGGATAAGTGGCTCAGACTTTTTACTTGTCCGGAGGCTAAACTTACTTGTCCGAAAAAATAAAGGCCTATTAAAAAAATAAATATAACCAACAGTAAAACCGAGTTTTGGACAATTCTTGTGATTTATTAGCTTATTAACAACAATTACACAATGCCCGTACGTGTGCGTGCGTTAGCACCGTACACAAGCCTTGTTGGACGCGTAGCAGTTGGAAAGTTAGATTCTGTAGATTAAACCATGTAGGGTTGTAAATTGGGTGAAGGGCTGCTCTTCTTTGGCTACATAATAAGCAGTATGTATTGTGAGGACAGGTGATGGTGGGGCATCAGATCCCCTCTGTCTGATTCTAGCAGCAGCTTCAGTAAACTGGTGTTGCTTGTCCCCCTTTCAAATTTTAAGATTTTATTGATAACATACAAAGCCCTTCATGGTGGAGCCCCTTCTTATATCTCCGAGTTTTTTATCCCTTACCAGCAGTGCAGCCTTAGGTCCGATGGCAGAGCTCTAATCACTGTTCCAAAGTTTAGGTTGAAATCCAAAGGTGATGTGGCTTTTGCTGTCAGGGCCCCTAGAATCTGGAACAGCCTTCCAGACACAATGGCCATCTCATCTTTTAAATCCCAATTGAAAACTCACTTTTATGGACTTGCTTTTAACTGATTATTTTTATATACATTGAGCCTTTTATTACATTTAATTGTATTTTACTACTTTGTATTATATTTAATTGTATTTATTTTTATTTGTTTCTTGCATTTCATCTTTATCATGTTGTTTTTTGTTCTTTTATTTTGTACAGCACTTTATAATCCAGTGTTTAAAAAAGGGCTATATAAAGTTGTTACTATTATTATTTGCATTGTTGGTCAACTTTGGAGCTTAACAGCCACATGCTTCAAATAAAGAAGCATTTAGCAAAACATATGCCAAATATTTCACGATCTTAACGTTTTCCTTTTGTCTTTAGTCAATGCACAAATAAAGATTCTCCCCCATTTCTGAAATAACTCCCGACACAGAATCCAATCCCCCAACCTAATGATTTGTGCGTTAACGTTACCTAATATAACGTGTGCTCTCTCATTGAGACTTGATGCAATGATGTGACAAAGTCGGAATGATAATAATTGCCGACCTAACGTTAGCATTTACCTACACAACTTTTGTCAACTGCCTGAATGTCAGCCAGGACAATTAACATTAGCTTGCTAGCTAAGACTTCACACTCATGGTTTATTTCAATTTCAGCTCATCATCATTACACAGGAGGATACGTTTGTTAACTTTTTAAGTGCATATGTCTGCAGTATCGGGCGAATCGCGGAAACTTGTTCGTTTATCTCGTAAACTAATCTGGAGCCAGCTGCTTTCTCAGGGGCTTGTCTTGGGCTTGGTTAGGTTTTGGAGGCTGCTTGTTTCGAATTCCAGTCAGTCAACGAGCTTCACAATTTGTAACTAAAATTAGTTAAGCTCTATTGTGCTTGTCCGGCCAGTTTTTTTACTTGTCCCGGACAAGCGGACAAGCGTTAATGTCGAGCCCTGGTGTGCCTCAAAAAAAAACTTGGGAACAGGTGGGGATCAAACCACCAACCTACTAAACGGCAGTCAAATGCCTTAACCACTAAGCTACAGGAACTTTCACAGTTGGTATAGTAGGTAGACGGCCTGTTAAGCAGAGATAGTGTACTTGGCGGATGGCATACCTGCCATCCCAACATTTGTATTTTTTTAGTGCCACCACGCAGATTGATTGGGTAAAAACTGCAGGGCTCAAGTCTTGATCTAACTCGCAATCAACCCACCAAGTTTCAGAACTTTATATCAAACGGTTTTAGAAGTACTAGCATTTGTGCGATAAGCCACGCCTAATGCAAATTCATTGGCTTCTCATTCGGCCAATTTTGACATACGCCTTAGTAAAGTAATGCATGTATGTAGGGATGCGGGTTCAGTCCCTTGAACAGGTTTGGTGCAAATTGGTCTAATTCTGTAGGAGGAGTAGCATTTTAAGTGTTTTACAAAAAATGCTAATTAGCGGAAAGTCGAAGATGGCAGACTTCATGGTTTCTTGAGGCAAATTTGTTGGGCAGGAGTAGCGGGATGTATCCACCAAATTTTGTGACCGTAGATCAAACGGTCCGTCGGCAGTGGGCGTGTCAATGATTTTTAGTGAATTTTTAAATATTTTCTTATATTTGGACCCACCACGTGGCTCGATTGGGTTGAAACTGTAGACGTCAAGTCCTAATGGTACTCTTAACAGACCTACCAAGTTTCATAGCTTTCTGTCAAATTGTTTTGGAATTATTAGCATTTTTGTGATAAGCCACACCCAGTGAAAATTAATTGGCTCGTCATTCGGCCATCTTTGAAAATATCAAAATTCATTCTGAATATAGCTTTTATGAGACATGGTCTAAGGAGTGTGTACACCAAGTTTCATCTCAATTGGTCAAATTTTGTAGGAGGAGTAGCATTTTAAGCGTTTTACAAAAAATGCTAATTAGCAAAAAATCCAGTATGGCGGACTTTATGGGTCCTTGAGGCAAATATGTTCAGAATGAGCAAAGGGACCTGTATATCAAATCTTTTGACTCTAGGTGAAACGGGGCGTCGACAGTGGGCGTGTCAATGTCAAAATTTTGTCACGTGCATTACAGCGCCACCAGGTGTTCAATCTGCATCATAATATAGAGGATCCAACAGTTTGGCAATCCCAAAAAGCGTGCCAAGTGTGGTGATTATAGGCCAAACCAGCTCACGGGAATTTTAGGTGAAAGCTGAGGAAAAAAAAAAAGAATCTGAACAGATACAATAGGGTACCAGCAGCTACGCTGCTCGGTCCCCTAAACATATTTAAAAATTCACTAAAAATCATTGACACGCCCACTGAATACGCCCCTTTTTATCTAGTCACAAAATGTGGTATAGAGGTCCTTCTGCTCATACTGAACAAATTTGCCTCAAGGAACCATAAAGTTAGCCCTATTGGATTTTCCGCTAATTAGCATTATTTGTATAACACTTAAAATACTACTCCTCCTATAAAATTTGACCAATTTACATGAAACCTGGTAAACACACTCCATACACCATGCGTCATAAAACATACAGAATTTTGATCATTTAAAAGATGGCCAAATTACGAGCCAATTAATTTTCAATGGGCGTGGTTTATCACAAAAATGCTAATAATTCCAAAACCATTTCACAGAAAGTTATGAAACTTGGAAGGTCTTTTACGAGTAACATCTGGACCTGAACTCTCCAGTTTCAACCCAATCGAGCCACATGGTGGCTCTATAGAGATCCAAATATAAGAAAATATTTAAAAATTCACTAAAAATCATTGACACGCCCACTGTCGACGCCCCATTTGATCTACAGTCACATTTTTTCGCATAAATACTTCTAAAACCGTTTGATATAAAGTTCTGAAACTTGGTGGGTTGATTGAGAGTTCGATCAAGACTTGAGCCCTGCAGTTTTAACCCAATCAATCTGCGTGGTGGCACTAAAGAAATAGAAATGTTACCTGCCATCCGCCAAGTACACTATCTCTGCTTAACAGGTCGTCTACCTACTATACCAACTGTGAAAGTTCATGTTGCTTAGTGGTTAAGGCATTTGACTGCCGTGTAGTAGGTTGCTGTTCGATCCCCACCTGTTCCAAAGTTTTTTTGAGGCACACAATGCAAAGGCTAAGAAATTTCACAATATTACCTGTTATCTGTTTATTTATGAAGTCAGTAAGCCAAAACAATCTGATACCGCAACACACAAGTCTTATTTGGCCTCCTCATTTCTGTTAACCTGCTTTGGCCTAGTGGATACAATCTTAGCTTTCCATGTATGTGGTCAGCGGTTCGATTCCATCTTGGTACCAATGGCTAAGTTAATATTTTGCAAAACTATTGTGCAAATGCTATGCTTCTTTTAATGTTGTTATCACATTAAGAAACACCTTTTTATTGCTTTTAACCCTATAAACGTCACCCCTAGTGGTTTGAGACGTATCCGTCTCAATTACAGTATTCATGTTCATCTGAAATTATAAACTACAGCTTTAAGAAAACCCTGAAAATTTTGACGCAGTATTTTTTTAAAGGGTAGCCTCTTGCGAAAACCTCAGCTTCTCCAGTTACACTGCCGTGCAATAAATTAGGAGGGTGCTATTAGTAGCCCACAGCACTTACGACCCTCCTCTGGCTACAGCCACAGACTGTAAAATGCATCAAATGCACCGTTTATACACGCTAAGAAAATCATGTTCACGTATATAAACAATAATATTTTTTTAAAACGTTGTACAAATGAGTATTCGCCGTTTTCCCTTGCTTACTGTACTATATACAGTACCTGATGCACTTTCGGTTTAGAAGACACCTCATTTTTTCTCCAAAATCTCTCGTATAAATATGTTTAAGAAACCAAGTACTTACCAGTATATTCAGCTACAGCTGTTTTCTCATGAACCCTGAAGAGTTTATCTTGTTATATTTCGCCAAAGTCCCGTACAGTCGACATTTCCACAGTGACCACCCCTCGCACTGAGGGCTGAAATACGTTGCTGTACTTGTGTGAATACACACGCGCTTTCGTACGTTCTTTTTTAAATGTATTTAAATACATTAGGCGACGTATGTTATGGTTATAATATATATACTGTATGTGACTATTCTGAAATAAATGTATTCTGTAGCAAATTTCTGAATGATACAGCTTCTTCTTCAGTTCGAACTTAAAACCATGGATGTGCAGGGAATATTTTTTTAGATATTGACATTTAAATAAAACTTGTAGAAACCAGGAGGAAATTGCCTCAAAAGGGCCAAAGTAAATAGAGTTAAATACCTTTTATTATTAAATGCCGCTCGGTCCCCCGGGAATCTCTGCTTGCTGCTATATATATATATTTTTTGTTTTTTCTCCCCTTCACCTAAAATTCCCGTGAGCTGGTTTGGCCTAGAATCACCAAACTTGGCAAGCTTGTTGGGATTGCCAAACTCTTGGATCCTCAATATTACGATGCAGATTGAACACTTGGTGGCGCTGTAGTGCACGTGACAAAATTTTTACATTGACACGCCCACTGCCGACGCCTCGTTTGACCTAGAGTCACTAAATTTGGTAAACAGGTCCCTTTGCTCATTCCGAACAAATTTGCCTCAAGGAACCATAAAGTCCGCCATATTTGATTTTTTACTAATTAGCATTTTTTGTAAAACGCTTAAAATGCTACTCCTACAAAAATATAGTGATTCAATTATAAGAAAATATTAAAAAATTCACTAAATATCATTGACACGCCCACTGCCGATGCCCCGTTTGATCTACAGTCACAAAATTTTGTGTATACGTCCCGCTACTCATGCCCAACAAATTTGCCTCAAGAAACCATGAAGTCTGCCATCTTCGATTTTCCACTAATTAGCATTTTTTGTAAAACACTTAAAATGCTACTCCCCCTACAGAATTAAACCAATTTGCACCAAACTTGTGCGAGGGACTCAACCCGCATCCCTACATACATGCATTACTTTACTAAGGCATATGTCAAAAATTGGCCGAATGAGAAGCCAATGAATTTTGCATTGGGCGTGGCTTATCACATAAATGCTAGTACTTCTAAAACCGTTTGATATGAAGTTCTGAAACTTGGTGGGTTGATGGAGAGTTAGATCAAGACTTCAGCCCTGCAGTTTTAACCCAATCAATCCACGTGGTGGCGCTATAGAAATACAAATGTTGGGATGGCAGGTATGCCATCCGCCAAGTACACTATCTATGCTTAACAGGCCGTCTACCTACCAAACCAACTGTGAAATTTCCTGTAGCGTAGTGGTTAAGGCATTGGACTGCCGTGTAGTAGGTTGGTGGTTCGATCCCCACCTGTACCCAACACTTTTTTTCAGGCACACAATGTGCACGTCATGCTAAGAATGTTCTTTTAACATAAAACAAGTTATTTTTATTGCAAAGGAAAGAATAGAAATTTCACAATATTACCTGTTAACTGTTTCAATTATGAAGTCAGTAAGCCAAAACAAACTGATACCGCAACACAAAAGTATTATTTGGCCTCCACATTTCTGTTAACCTGCTTTGTCCCAGTGGATACAGGCTTGGCTTTCCGTGTGTGTGGGGTCAGTGGTTCAATTCCAGCTTGTTACCAATGGCTAAGTTAATATTTGGCAAAACTATTGTGCAAATGTTATGCTTCTTTTAATGTTGTTTTCATATTAACCTCTTGCTGCCAAATGCCCCCTAGCGGTAACATGAGCGTTACGGAACTTATTAAACTATACATTTCATTAATTTAATTATATATAATAAACTGCTCACCTCAATATTTTGATTAAATATCCTTAAGATATATCCATTCCTTCTGGGAAAGTGGTTTTTAAGCCCAAAACGTCGAGATAAAACTTCGTAAATAACGTTGGAAACTCTGACCTAATTCTCAAACATGTATTCCAGCTTGATGTCACACCATAAACAATGTGCTGGTAAACTGTTCTGCTTAATTGTATTTCACAAAACCTTGGTTTGAAAAATCATTATACCTTTAGGCTTCAAGAAAAAATACTTTAAAACTTTCATACGGCTGTACATGATTTCTTTCCAATTTTAAACCGACTTGTGCTTTTTTGCACTTGATTACGACTCGTTCGGCTGTGTTCAGTTTGACGTTGTAAAACTCAGCCAGTTTCTAGAGTACCAATCCCGTGGCTTAGTAAACTCCTCAAAAAAAGTTCGGAAACGTTATTTCGGTCGATTATTCCTTCCCTTTAATAATACCAATTGGTATTGTATTTTATATTGCTGGAAAGCCTGATTAGTCACCTTTACAATGAGGTACAACTTGTAAGGATCATGCATTCGTGGATTGAGCAACACAGCTAACCGTGTGGGTAGCGGGCCAAAAAAATGTGCCAAAATCCCCTGCAATATTCTTCTGTTGGTATTCACTCTCGTTTTGAGTTGCTTGGTGGATTGGATGATTGCACTCTCCCACAGTAATAAGGAAAAAACAACACATATTGGCCATTTTTACTCTTTATTCATTTTACACTGTCAGGGACCTCAGTAGCGTGTGGAAGATCCATACGCAGTCACAACAGCTTGGCACCTCCTCCTCATGCTGGTCACCAGCCTGGTCACACACTGCTGTGGGATGGCATCCCATTCCTCAACCAGGATTTGCCGCAAGTCAGCCAACATGGTTGCGTTGGTCACTCTGGCACGTACAGCACGCCCAAGCTGATCCCACAGGTGTTCAATTGGGTTGAGGTCTGGACTCACGGCAGGCCATTCCATCCTCTCCACTCCCAAATTCTGGAGGTACTCTGTGATGATCCTGGCTCTGTGGGGGCGAGCGTTGTCATCCTGGAGGATGGAGTTAGGTCCCAGATTCTGGAGATATGGGATCGCCACTGGCTCTAGAATCTCATTCCGATATCTCACTGCATATCTCACCTTCAATGATGACAAGTTCTGTTTTGCCTGTGAGAGAGATACCGCCCCACACCATGACACTGCCCCCATTGAAAGGTGTCACGCGATCTGTTCAGCAATCTGAATAGCGTTCTCCACGCCATCTCCATACTTTGATCCTGCCATCCAGCTTCCGCAGACAGAACCTTGATTCATCACTGAACATGACGTTGCCCCACATTCTTAGGTTCCACTGTCGGTGCTGTCGACACCAGCGCAAACGGGCCTGATGGTGAAGGGCAGTCATTGCAGGCTTCCTGGCAGCCTTATTTATTTATTTATTTATTTATTTATTTCGGCACGCATATAGTCACACTTCATCACAATTTCTGTAATATGCCCTGAACAAACACAGTACCTGCCGAAAAGGGATACGGGAAAAAGCAGACTGCTTATCAAGGTCCCGCCCCAATTCCCAAATCAAATTTGAATGTTCACATTATACATTGTTTAAAACAGATTGTTTCATATCACAACAGCATAGCTGAATTTGCTTTATAACAAAACAGTCCGAGAGAGAAAAAATAAAATAAAATAATAATAATAAAGTCCAAATAAGTTGAATTTGAATGTACATATCATACATTAGTCAAAACAATTCGTTTCATTTTACAACAGCAAACAGTCCAGAATATTGTTCAGATAATGTCCAAATAAATGTGTCCGTTTCTTCGTTATTTTATTTTTTATTTTTTTTCACCACAATGAGTTTCTCAGTACCTATTAGCAACACAGCCATGAAAGGCAAAACCGCTTACAATGTTTTTGCACATAGTGACATTGTTTTCATTTCATGGTAACCCACTTTGTTTATGTTTGGTAGTCCCCTACCATCTTACATTTTATCCCACGCTTGAAGACCTTCAAATTCGTAGACAATTTAATCTCAACATTTAAACTGTTCCAAAGCTTAACCCCCGCAATAGATATAGAAAGACCTCTGAGTGTAGAATTCATCAGTTTCTGTTTGTAAATTCTGTTTGTTATCATCAACACAGCATATAACAGTTTTTTTACCTTTCAGCATTGAAAATTCAATTGTTACACACTCCATTACATTTTCAACGACAATTGACATGCTTTCCAGTATCTCAAAATTTATGCTCTCATCAATAAACAGGGCAACCCCTCCACCAGATTTGTTACTTCTGCTCTTACACACAAAATTATACCCTTCAAGGTGGAAGTCCATGCATTTCTCATCGTTAATCCAAGTTTCCGACACTGCAATGATGTTGAAAGGTTTAGCAAATGTCAATAGATAATCCTGTATCTGGTCAAAGTTGGCGTATAAACTCCTGCTATTGAAGTGGATTATTGACAGCTTTCCATCCATGCTAATGTCCTCGTTGAACTGGTATTCCAAGTAATATCCACATTTGTTTATTCCATTATAATAAAAGTGTCTGTCCGGATCAACTTCTTCATTCGGGTCTTTTGATCTTTGATGCTGGTTAGATGTCATACTCACTTTTTCATAATCAGCAATTATATCCACCAATTCATTCATTTTAATCAGTGAAGCTTTTCTTTATGGTTGAACTGAGTTCATGGAGTTTTCACGTAGTTTTCACGTACCTTACTGGTCAAATTTCTCCAGCTCCTCCAACGCCCTGATCAGCACCGGTCTGGTATTTTCTGGAGATGACCCATTGGGTTTGATATAAACTTTACAGTTCGCCGTCCAGGTGTTTTGTAATTTTTTTTCTTTCTTCAGTTGACGAGCTTTCCACAAGCGATGGTAGCGTTTACTTTGCTGAGATTTTCGTTGATAAACACGTTGGATCCTTTCGGCTTTTTACCCTGCTTCAGCAGAGCAACTTTGTGTTTCCTGCTTGTGAATCTAAGCACCACGGCCCGGGTTTCGTTGTCACGGCCTCCGTTAACTTTTTTCTTGGGAAGCAGATGGCAAGAATCCACATTGTCGAGATCCATGTCGATGTTTTTGGAGTTTAGAAACTCCGCCACCTGCACTTCCACAGATTGGATGTCTGCCTCGTCTGGCTCCTCATGGGCCCCCGCTACCCGCCCTGGCATAGCTCCTGGGTTTAATCTTGAGACCTGTGATGATCACATCATTGAGCTTCCCGTGCTGTTCAAGCTCCTCCACTCTGACGGTCAGAGACTTTATCAGCTGGTCTTTCTTGACATTTTCCTCTTTGAGGTTTCGGAGCTCCTTCATTAAGTCGTTCAGTTTGACCTTGATACCATCAAGGCTTTCCAGTTGGACCTTGATACCATCAAGGCTTTCCATGATTGCTGACAAGTCCGGTAGATTGGACTGGCTCGATTTGCCTGTCTTGTCTGTCTTGCCCATTTTCTTGGTTCAGTGGTTTTTTAAGGATTTGAGCACGAAGACCGGCCATGTGCAGTCTGTTCCTCACCGTCTGATCAGAGATCTGTCTGTGGTACCGTTGTGCAAATCTTGCCTGTAAATCTCTGGAAGAAAGCCTATGGTTCCTCAGTGAAGCAAGGGTGAGGAACCGGTCTTCTTGGGGTGTTGTCTTCCTGGGACGGCCACTTTGTGGTCTGTCTTTGACTTCACCAGTCTCACGGAACTTGGTCCTAAGTTTGGACACCAAATAATGCTGCCACTCTGCGTACCGGAACACCAGCTTCCACTTGCCCTATTGCACGGGCCTTATCCTGAAGGGACAAACGTGGCATGTTTATGCTTGGAGCACACACAAACTCAACAAAGTTGCAGGACCCATGCACACAAGTGCTGTCAATTAGGTGCCAGTCACACACCTGTGACTGGCATACACCTGCCAGCACTTGAAGCTCAAAACGAGAGTGAATACCAACAGAAGAATATTGCAGGGGATTTTGGCACATTTTTTTGGCCCGCTACCCACACGGTTAGCTGTGTTGCTCATTCCACGAATGCATGATTACAAGTTACTTTGATAAATAAGCATCATTTCATGGTAACCCACGTTTTGTTACTTTGATAAATAAGCATCAAAACACCTAGTGTAAATTATTAGAAAAATTGTCCAATAAAATCAGCACAGCGACATATTAATATAGACAAAACATTGGCACGGCGGCCGACCAGTTCATAAATATATCAAGGCCACTCACCACTATTTAAAAGGCACTCGACGAGCCTTGCGCTCCGCGAAGTCATCGACAATACGCCCTATGTCCAACTTCTTGGCTCGATCATTTTCGATTGACAACATGGCCAATCCACTCAGTCTCTCCTGTCCCATTGTGCTCCTCAAATAGTTTTAATTAATTTCAGTTTGGAGAAGGAGTGCTCGGCAGTCGCAACGGTGACCGGAAGAATCAGAAATAATAGACAGGCCGTGCAAACCTCACTGAATGTAGAGGCCACTGCTGGGTGGTCTACAATGAGCATTTTAGCCAGATCTGCGACGGACGCATGTTTCGGTATCTGGTCTCTCATTAATGCGAGTGTATAACTAGCTAATAATGTTTATTTACAGGCCAATTGAACAAAGACATTGAACATGATCAAACCACTTGTAGATTTCTGGCAAGCATAGAGCGTATAATCGACACAGTTCAGTGCTAGTTGCTAGTAGCTAGCGAGATGTACAGTCAAGCAACGGACCCGGAAGTGGGAAAAATTATACTGGGAGGAATTGTAGGCTACGCTCACAGCTACGCGACACCGTAACCTTACCCGACATTCATTTGGATGCTACGATTCACTCATAAATCTGCAGGCTATAACTGTTTGCGTACTAAATAACTGCAGGTAACACAAAATATCTTATTTTTATGTTCATTTAACTATTTTATTTTAGTCATAATTATCTAATTTACTACCAACCGTGACCGTATTTTCTCTGTGAAATATGTGGTATATAAACAGTTGAGCGCTACTATTTTCTTTAGTACAATTGTTCCTAGACATCGATGTATTGATATTAACTTTGTCAATCGCGCTCTTGTTAAACGTTGCACCCTGCGCTGGGCCCCGTGCTCTAGATCAGTGGGTCCCCGGATGCCGCGGGCCCTGGGACAGCCGACACCCAGCACCCCCTGACGCTCCGCCCATGGGTACACATCCCAGGTAAGACACATAACCAGTGTAGGTACACATCCAAGGTAATACACATAACCAGTGTGGGTACACGTCCCAGGTAAGATACATAACCAGTGTGGGTACACATCCCAGGTAAGACACATAACCAGTGTAGGTACACATCCAAGGTAATACACATAACCAGTGTGTGTACACATTCCAGGTAAGGCACATAACCAGTATGGGTACACATCCCAGGTAAGATACATAACCAGTGTGGGTACACATCCCAGGTAAGACACATAACCAGTATGGGTACACATCCCAGGTAAGACACATAACCAGTGTAGGTACACATCCAAGGTAATACACATAACCAGTGTGTGTAGACATTCCAGGTAACACACATAACCAGTGTAGGTACACATCCAAGGTAATACACATAACCAGTGTGTGTAGACATCCCAGGTAACACACATAACCAGTGTGGGTACACATCCCAGGTAAGACACGTAACCAGTTGGAATGATTTCCTATCACTCGTATCCTATCATAACTACAACAACATGCAATAGATATACAGTATAATTATATAATTATGCAGTAAATAGTTGACCGTTGAGGTACTCACCAGTCTTTCACTGATCTTCACTTGTTGTTTTCCAAGCCTTCCAATGTGTTTGATAAAAATGTTTCTCTCTTTTATAATCTACTTTCGGCTCAGTAAGTTTCCTTTTCTATAAAACACCTTGCCCAGCTTTGACTGGTCTATGTTTTTTTCATTAAGGTGTGTCCATACCATGGGACATAATTTACCTATTGCTAAAGTTGTTTCCATAGTAACTCTGTGATCCACAAAAACGTGTATGTTGCCAGAGACACAGGAATCTGCTGATTTGTTTAAACAAATCGTTGTCTCATTTGTTTAAACAAATCAGTATTGATTCCTGTGTCTCTGGGTTAGAAGACAAAGCACAAAAAAGAACAAAGAACGCAAAGAAGCGAGTTCTCGGAAGTGTACTTGATTCCCCCTTAGACTATGTAATATGTAGAGACAGCAAATTCAGCTTTTAACTGAAATTAAACAGAATACTGAAATTCAGATTCAAATCACATCATTCAGATTTAAAACTTTACACACAAATTCAAATTATGAAATACAAATTTAGTGCAGTCAAATTCAATTTCAAAACTTCATATAAAATTTCAACTTATGAAATATAAATTCAGATTTACTAAATTCCAATTCAGTTGTCTGGTGGCACACAGGTTACACCATGATCTTGTGCCACCAGACAACTGGATTTGAATCCACATCTATTGGCTGATCTCTACATAAAGTGTACGTTAATTAAGACGGCTAAAGTTCTTTCCGTAGTAGCTCTGTGATCAACAAAAATATGTATGTTGCCGAGGGTTTTTCTCAATACCAAGAAGTCCGGACTTGTGTTCTTGTGCAGAACGTTCTTGTCCAGTGTCCTTGCGAGACGGCGCTTCCAAGAACACAAGGGCAGAGAACGCTGCTCTGTGCATTTGAGATGCAATGCGTGCTTGTGATGTATGGATACACTACCACTAGCAGCAGAGTCTCCCCGTGCCTGGTCTAATTTCTTTGTAAGGCTGTTTTACTTGATGTTGAAAATTCAGTGGTCATTTATTGTCTGGGACAATCCGTGTGAGAAATAAACAACACTTTATAACGCTATTACACAATCTGAAACGTCGATGCGCAATACCCCCCACGCAAATCTGTCTCATTCATTCCAGTTCATTCTGCTTTCATTGACGATTATTTTATCCAATATATGACATAGCCTTAGCAATGATGTTTGCCATGTCTTATCGATTACTTTGAACAATAAATTACAGCCAGGCGTAACAGAATTTCTCATTTTAACAGTTGAGTTTTTACGCAAGCAACTTGTACTCATCGAGGCGTAAAAGTTAACTCTTATTTTCGCAAGTTTTTACTAATTTACTAACTCGTCAGCATATGTACTAGATGAATTAAAAATTTCCCTTGAAGTGAGTATGAATGTGTATATGCTTTATAATGGACACAAAATATTTTATTAATTTTAGACATGTTTAGAGATATGTATCACCCTATACCGATGAAAATATGGTAACCCCCACTTGAAAATGATGCAAAAGTGAGATTTATTAGCCAAAAAGTTGATTTGTAGTTAAATATATAATTATTTTATGATTTACAGCAGTGCACAATTTAGCCATTTTGGATACATTTGGAGACACTAAGGGACAGCAGGGTACACTGCCTATATTCTGCATCATAGATCTATAGTAGTTCTGCATATCACCCTCAGATTTTGCACACTTGTGCACACAGAGTTTATGATCCAGGAAATGTATGGTTTTACCTGTTTCAGAAATGTTGCGCTCAGTATTTAATTGCAAAATAAAGAAAAACAACATTTTTGCATTTTTTCCAAGCTTTCTTTGCATTTGTGGAACTTTATTTTGACATAAATTAGGAAAATAAAGAAATCTAGTTAGTTGTAATAAACTGATAAGTTCGTATTGTAAATGGTACGACTGTCTTGTTTAATTTAAGCGATGTTCCAAGTCTCTGTGATGCTCACACCTGGAGTTATTATATAGCCTTAAATAGAAGACCCCCTACATTGGTGAGTTACATTGCGTCCACAGCCCACTACAGGCATAGCCTGTGAAGATGAAAAACAATGTGCGGTTCGAGTTTTTGATTATATTTCTGTTCATGCGCTATCACTACCAAAGTGTGGGACACAATCATAGACCGCCTGGATGCATCGCGCGATTCGCACACAGTAATGCTGCAGCATATCATTAGAAGGTGCGCTATAGTTTGCATAGATAGCCTATCGTAGAACGCAAGAAGTGATGTGACAAGCATTTTCTGCTACTTGCAGCACATTCGCATGCACCAGAATGTTGAGCTTTTCACACCCCCGACCCAGCCAGAAGTTACCATGCATGTTATCTCTTCTCAAAATGTCTTTATTTCTTCCCGCAGAAATATGGACGCACACACATTCTCTCTCCCTCAATTAAATTCAATTCAATTCAATATGCTTTATTGGCATGATAAAATTGTACAATTGTATTGCCAAAGCTTTCTCTCTCGCTCTGTCTCTCTTGAAATGTACATAATCAACGGCGTCTCTCTTCCGGTAATTAGACCGGATTGCTTCCATACCAGATGCGAACCGTACCGCAATTCTCTCGAACCGAACCCCAGACATCCGTTTTCAAGTGGACTCGAGACTGCTTTTTTGCGCACTAGAGTTCAAAAACAGCTTTCACACCTATCTAAATGTACCGAACTGTTAGGGTAAATGGTCTCGGGTTTGGAAAAACCCCTCAATCGTGTGAAAACGCCCTTAGGGCCCAGCTTGATGAGGAGTGCTGGTACTGACTGGGCCAATCAGGAACTCAAGGGGGCCTTTGTGATTATTATAATTTGCTAAAATTAATTCAGTTTATTTCTGCACATTTGCCCCTTAAATAATGGGTAATACTACACATTGCAGTCAATCTCTGTAATGGTGGCGTGACGTGTGAGGTAGGAGGGGCCAAACGCAGCAAGGGGATTCTTTAAGCACTAGGCCACTAGGACGGGAAACCCCGTAGTTAAGGGAAGGAGACAAGACAAGGAACACACTAACCGGCTCACTGTCGCACACCAATGAGTAGAAGCGCAAATGCCAGGTTTCAGTAAGAAAACCAAACAAGGCTAATGGAACAAAGCACAGGGCTCCCATACTTCTACGAACAAAGTGACTGAAGAGCAAGCCAGAAATAATAAATGCCGTCTCGGCAACGAAACACATAAGAACAGGCGAGTAGCATAATGGCACAAATAACACACACCAAACGTACCGAAGCTACGAACCAGCACACTAACACGCAAATGAGTAGAAGCACAAACACCTGGTTTCTCAGTAAGAAAACCAAACAAGGCGAAAGGGAACAAAGAACTGCTACCCTATACTTCTACGAGTAACTCAATAAAAGCATGAATGCCCAATCTCCCAGGAGAGAGAAACATTTAACAGGCAAATAGAGCAGAGATCTGCAGTCCCATAACTCTACGAGCTAAGTAACTAAAAGGCCAGCAATAATAAACGCCCTGCCCCAGGAATGAGGCGTTAGAATAGGCGAATAGCATAAATGGTACAAATAAAACACAGCCAACAAACACTGCAAACTAATACAATTAGTATATGAGGAGGCGAAAGGAACGGAGATCTAATGCTCCAAGGCTACTCAGAGACTCGCAGTCAAACGCAAACCTGTCAACAAAAACGCCCAAGCTCCATATAAGGAGAGACATACCTGGAGAACTAACAGAACTACAATTCCGAACAAAATCGTCCCGCAAGTAAAAAGGACGAAACAGAACAGCTGCACCGGAATTACCAGCTAAAAGACCAACACGAGTTTGATAGAGAATAGTGATGGGCATACCGGCTCTTTTCAGTGAGCTGAGCCAAAAAACCGTAGTGGTTTTATTTATTATAAAATATTATTTAAAAAAAAATAAAAGTTCCACCAAGACCATAAGCACAAAGAGAAGTCACAGAACAGGCAGGGGTCGGTACCGGGGAAGCACAGCAGAGGCACAAAAACAGAATCCGAAATCAGGGTCGCGAGAACACAGGCAGGGGTCAAAACAGGGAAGGCGAAAGAGGAACAAAAAAGAAAACAAAACGAAGACAGAAAACAAAAATAAAACAATAACAGGTAAAGGATGAGGAATAACAAAAACTCGGATACAGAAACTAAGGAACTAACAGACAACTAGGAAAGGCACTAGGAAAAATAATCTATCACACAGAAGTAAACCAATAGTGAGGAACTCACAAAGACGGACAGAAATAACGGGTTAAATACACAGGGAGAGACAGACATAATGGGAATCAGGTGTGTAGAAGCAGGGAGGGGAGATTGCTCACAGGTGAGAATAGTGAGGGTTAACAGGGACCAATAAAACAATGACAGGGGAAACGTAAGACACGGACTGGAATACACAGACACAATGATAACAAACGGCCTGGAGTTAGCAGGTAAACAAGTGCACAGCTCAGATTGGAGGAACACGAAAGTGGACACATGTGCAGAGAATGCGAAATCACAGATCGATGCAGGGATAGGATAACGAGGAGGGAAATTACAGCTGCAGGTAGAAACTCAAGATGAATTAGTAATGTTAGTAGTGAACTCTAGAACCCTAATGTTAGTAGGTTAGTATTATATACACATGTTAGTTTGTTAGCAGGTTAGTATTAAATCTAATCTAACAGTTAGTATGATTAGTACATTAGTATTATATACAAATATAAATAAAGCCAGAAGGAAGAAAACGAGATATACAAAATACAGAAGAAACCTGAATGTTCCCAAAATCACCCGAATAGTGCAATGACAAAGACAGGGGGTGGAATCTCAGAAACATGGAACGCGGACTGACAATCGCGAGGGAAAGAAAACAGGAAAAATAATAACAAATGAAGAAATAAAC
This sequence comes from Synaphobranchus kaupii, assembly GCA_029718625.1. Lineage (NCBI taxonomy): Eukaryota > Metazoa > Chordata > Actinopteri > Anguilliformes > Synaphobranchidae > Synaphobranchus > Synaphobranchus kaupii. The sequence goes on from CM056399.1 coordinate 10,872,396, forward strand.
AGACAGAATTACAGGATCCTAACAACAGGTTCATAGCCTACAATTGATTAAAAGGCATACTCTAAAGTGTTTGCTTTTTATAATCGTAATTTATTATGTTCGCATGGTGCATTTCAAAGGCTACATTTAGTCTTGTGAATTCAACAGAAAATAAAAAAACTATTATATTCTAATTAACATTCAGAAGCTACATTTAGCGGCATTTTGAATTTACGAATGAGGTGCGTGTTCCTGAGCAGGTGTAAAGATTGTACGAATAAATCTCACATACGAAAGATTTGATGAATGGCCGTACGGTGTAGCCGGAAATCCTGTAGGGCGATGGATAATTGGAACATGCGATATATGGTCCATATCGTTGTACCACACGGGCTAATCCCAGAACGTTTCGGCTCATTCTATAAATCGGATTTCAAGAAATAGAACGGGCTTCGGAGACTATCGACTATCTGTCATAGGGAATTTACTGTCATAGGGAATTTACTTCTGAAACCAGACTCCGCCCACGACTGACTCTATTAGCATATTGTTTTTACCTGTTCATACAGGTGTGAATAAACAATAGATCCAGGGCACAGAGATTTATGGACACAGCCTTTATGTTCTGCGTTAATTTCTTCGTCATTTCCCGGATGTTTTACCTGTTCATACACGTGTGAATAAACAATAGATCCAGGGCACCACTTCAGAGATTTTTGGACATAGCCTTTATGCAGTTACAGTAATGTACCGTTAGAGCAGATAACGTTAATTAAAGCAAACCGGCTACAGAGCAAATTTACGATGAACATCCGGTTGTTGGTCTTGGCAATCGCGACTCCTACAACTGAGGTTCGTAAAGTAACGTTTACCAGTTTAGTAGTTTTTAAGTTATATGGCTTAGCTACTTGGACGACCAGCTGGGCTTCAAAGAGCACATCAGGGCAACGGCACGGTCCTGCAGGTTCCTGCTGTACAACATCAGGAGGATTCGACCGTACCTGACCACCTACTCCAACCAGCTTCTTGTCAAGACCATAGTCACTTCACGCCGTCCCGACTGCGGAGATTTTCCACCGTAGCTCCTCAGTGGTGGAACAAACTCCCCATTCCCCTACGTTCTACTCCAACACTGCGTTCCGTCTTGTCCTGAAGACACACCTCTTCAGACTCCACCTTGACTGATATACTAATCTAGGACTTTTTCTCATGGTACTTGTTCCCTGTGTTTTCTTGTCTAACTGTTTGATGTTCTAGTTTATAATAGTATTTAGAATAGAATTATAGTATAGCTGATTTACCCACAGCTTACTGTGAATTACATTCAATGTTTATTACTAGGGATAGCTACTACGTTATGTGAAGGATGAGCTTTGTCTTATCTGTTCTGTATTTACTTCGAAGACCTTTCTGTATGCACTTATTGTATGTTGCTTTGGATAAAAGCGTCTGCTAAATGACTAATGCAAATGTAATGTAATAATTAAAGTTTTTTCTTAACAGTTGACCACCAGCAATTTTGCATGCAGTTCAGGACTGCCTTTGACAGACAGGTGCCCGAAGTCCAGATAGGCAACTCCAGAAAGTTACTCTTTTATAACCTGGAATGGACGTAGGATTGATGGACATCAAATAGTGAGTATTTTTTAAAGGAAATCATAAGCATTTTTATAATGTTTCTGCAGACATAGCTGCTTGGAGATTCACCCTGTACATTTATAGCATGTTTTTTCATTGTATAAGTGCTCAGTATCACGTGGTGTGGATCCAGATATGACTAGTGCAGGCTCAGGATCACAGATTAATTATATTTTCCATTAGAGCTTTTTATCATAGATCATGCGTATGCCATGCTAAATAAGCTGGAGGACTGTGTCACTGGTCCCTGCTTTACACGTTCTGCAGGCAGAAGATGCCAAAGGCTGGGTTGGCTGTGGTGTATCTGTTCAGTGTGCAAAGAGCATATTAAAGGGATAGTTTGGAATTTTGTACATAATGTCTCAATTACGACTTACCCATGATGTAGTTGATTGATGGGAACCATTTTCAGATAATTCCATGCTGTCCCTTCTTTTGGACATACATACACACGTTGCTAATGCTAGCGCAACTCTAAGGTAACTGCTAGCATCCACTACCAAACGCACTTACACTCCACAGTGCACCCAAAGCAAATTAAATACGACAACAGTCTATCTGGGTTATTTTGAGTGTTTATACCATCATTTTTTAAGTCAAACTATCGTTGAATCCTTTACTTTGTGCTGACCTATACTCTCTGTGGAAGTACAGCGGCGGAGCGATACTTTACGTTACCTACGAATGTAGTGCCGGCACTGGTCGACTACAACAACAAAGAAGACCAACAAGTTGCAATGGCCACGTTCGCTCTGCTGCCGTACTTCCATAGAGAATATAGGTCAGCACAAAGTAAAGGATTCAACGATAGTTTGACTTCAAAAATGATGGTATAAACACTCAAAATAACCCAGATAGACTGTTGTCGTATTTTATTTGCTTTGGGTGCACTGTGGAGTGTTTAAGTGCGTTTGGTAGTGGATGCTAGCAGTTAAATTACATTACATTTACGGGCGGCAGTGTAGTATAATGGTTAAGGAACTGGCCTTGTAACCGAAAGGTTGCAGGTTCGATTCCCAGGTAGGACACTGCCGTTGTACCCTTGAGCAAGGTACTTAACCTGAATCGCTTCAGTATATATCCAGCTGTATAAATGGATAATATGTTAAAAAAAAAAGAAATGCTAAAAAGTTGTGTAAGTCGCTCTGGATAAGAGCGTCTGCTAAATGCCTATAATGTAATGTAATGTAATGAATGGGCAAAAGGCTGGACTGGAAATGTAAGGGCTGATAAAAAAGGACGTAAAGAGGGAGAGAGAAAATAGTCGAATTACACTCCCATGGCTTTTTTCTGTGACTTGTGCCCGTCTGCACTGATGAGAGAGGGGAAAACCTAATACTACACATTCTATAGCCTCATTAGAAACTCCTGTGTGCCTTTCCTTCTGTCCAGACTGCTTATTCAGTCCAAGAGGCTCAGGTTGGTAACAGGTGTTTTCAACACTGTTACTGTGCAGAACACTAGTGTTGGCAATAAGTGGACCTCAGAAGATGCCTCAAAAAGGGAATGGTTTTCTTTCAACTGTAGGGAGACACTGCTGGTGATGCATTGAACATATCCTAATTTGACATCCTGATAAGTACAATAATTAGTCATCTGTATTTAAATGTTGGAAAGGTGATGATTGTGAGAACACTGCAATTGAGGATGGAAGGTGTTGCAAAAACATTTTTCAAACATCACTATCTTATTGTTTCCTAAATGAGTCCCAATTTCTGTTTAAACAAATGAGTCAACATATATTAATAAGAAGAAAAAAATGTTGCCAGCTTTATTATTTTAATAGAAATCAATGAGAGTAAAAGCAGATTATAACAGTTCTTACTTTGATATGAAATATTGATATGCAATTCTGTTCTCCTAACTTAGCTTATGCTTTCCATCAACATCCTTACAGCTTTTTAACACCAGGAACATGAAGGCTGTGATTCAAACAAAGGAACAGCTCCTCTTATTTTTAATTTTGAACCCAGTAAAAGACTTCAGCAAAATAAGAACAATGATACATAAAGCAATAATTAAAAAAGGATATATTAACAGTGGTGTTAAAAAAAATAGCAGTACAACATCAGTAACCTGATGAACCACTGTTATTAGTAGTAGTGATATTTCTGCATGGCAAATAATTTACTTGTAGATGTAGTAGTGTAATAGAAAAACAACAGACCCAACTGTCATGACATGCACGCTGCTTGTTCTGAGTAATTGACTCATTCATTGAAAGGGGCGTGTTCAAAATAATAGCAATGTGGAGTTTAATTAGAGAATTCATGCATTCTGTGAAAAAAACAGGTCAAACAGGTACTCCACAGGTAAACAGGTGATGCCATCATGATTCTGTATAAAAGGATATCAAAAGACTCCTGATATCTTATTTCCAGGTACTCTTAGAAGCAATACTATAACCTCTCTGCATTTGAATGGATCACTATGGGAATTGGGGGGTGGGACTAGATTAAGCTGTAAATTACACGGGAATAGTATGGAACACATGGTTGGCTAAATGGCTGTAAGTCAACAAGGGTCTGAGGTATCAAACAAGCCTTAAACCATCACTCTGCTGCCAGAAATACAGTAGATATGGGTGGATAACTTGAAGGGTTTCTTCTCCTGACTTATTTTTCCATAGAGTTCAATAGGAAAATTTGTCAGGAGAAACAACCCTTCAAGTGATCCATCCATATCTACTGCATATCTGGCAGCAGAGTGATGGTTTGAGGCTCGTTTGATACCTCAGACCCTTGTTGAATGTTGTACTGCTGTTTTTTTGAACACCACTGTATTTGGGATATTTGGTTGGTCATTGAACTTTGAAATCAGTTAGTCAGTGCAGTACTTTTGATTAATTAAAGAGAACATTGTTTTCATAAAAAAATTCTAGGAAGCCACCATAATCCCGCACAAAGAAGACATCACACCCTGAAATATTATGATTATATTGTAATCTACGAATCTAAACAAATTGTAAATTTTTCAGTTTTCATAAAGCCAACACTGGGAAAAAAAAGCATAGAAAATATAGTTTCTGTTTAAAATTACTAACAAGTTTAATGTGACAGGAGAAGAAATTAATATGAAACGGGTTAACAAACATAATTGCTTCACTGAACTGATGATCTGACTGGAGGTATTAAAAGCATAAACAGCATTGTTGCTGCATGTGCACATTTCAGACCATCTTGCCCCCAAAACTCTGACCCGGAAATCCGTGACCTTGTAGTGCAGTGAAGCAATGAATTAATTAAAATAGCACATGCATTTCCCCTCTGTGCATCTATCATTTTTTGTGTTTTGAATTGCTAGCAGAAACACGTAGGTAACTAGTTGCATAAGCACTTGACAATAACAAAATAACTGTACTTTAATATAGCTATACTTGACTTATGAGCAAGATAACAAGAGGGCTAATTAAACTGCCATCCCCTACTGATTAGATATTGGGATTTATTAAGTGTTCAGTATTAATCTGGTATTAAAGTTATGAAAGAACTCTCCAGTTGATTTATCAAATTCTTACTGAATCATATTTGACAGCACCCTCAATGTTTGGATGAGACAGGCTGCCACGCTGATCTCCATTTCATTTGATAATTCTGATCCATCTGGATCCATCCAACCTCTTTCAGTTACTAAAAAACCTGGAGGTCTAGAGTGTCACAGCATCGCTTCATCATCTCAATTTCTTCCGTAACATCTGGAATGAAGAATGAATCACACTGTTTTGGATGGATGCATGCAGGCAGGTATGCCATTGTACACAAAGCACAACACACACAGCAGCTACTGCAGATACACAATTGACCAGAGATTGACATGCACATATAATACTGAGGAGGAGAGTTGGTTATTCACCAGGGCGACTGCCATGTAGGAGACTGCAAGTTTACAATTGTGAAAATTAAATAACCGAAATTTACTGACAAATGAAGCATAATAATATTTTGATGACTATGGTACTGCAGCATTAACTTCCCTGTGGTATTCACATTCTTGCTATAACTAGCTAGTCGATTGCTAGCATAGAAGGCTGGCTACGAAACATTTGAGTTGACAGTTGAGCTCAGGAGATTTTCCGACCATAAAGCATGTGAACGTGAAACAGTCGGTTGGCCGAGTTGTGACATATTCCCAACTTGACCTCACTTGAAAGCAGCACAAGTCTCATTACAAGAATTCCTTTGATCTTGGTGTTAAAATGATTTTTTGGAAATGGGGCCCTGGGGCCGGTTGCACCAGCTGTGCATGAGTAAGAACTAAGCCAAGTTGTAACTTAAATCTCTACTAAGTTCCAACTTGCGCACTATTACAATTAAATATGTTGCACCACAAAACATAGTTAGAACGTAACGCCATGTATGAACTAAATATTTCTGAAAGCCATTAACAGCGTAATTAATAGGGCTGTAAAGATACACCGGTGCATCATGACGCAAACGTCACGATACGATTGCAAACGTCACGATACGACTGCATCGGTGTGACATGGCTGAATCGTGATGAATCGTTAATTTGCATGGTAAACTTTTATTTATTTTTACATTTAATTGAATTATAATTATTCACATGGAAATTGCGGTTTTAAAAATGAAGCAATACATTTTATACTTTGAAAGTCATATTGTTCGTTTTTTGAATGTCTGTGGGAAGGGGGGCATCTGTCAGATCTGGTTACATTAGTCACATGGTCACATTGCAGGTAATTGTATGGTATTGCATTGTATTCTGATTTATCGTATCGTTATAAATTAAGAGAAATCACATTGCATCGTTGTCCAGAGTATCGTTATTGTATCGTATCGTCATCAAGTCAAAGGTTTACACCCCTAGTAATTAATAATGTTTAAATGGCAGACCGATTTGAATAAATTGATGAATTGCTTTAAAACTGTGAACCGTGTGGGACCTGCATGATGCGGGTTGATATCTATGCTCGTCACATTTTAAGAGAGGGAATAATAAGATTAACAGACATGCTAGTTGCTGACCTCCAGCACGAAACTCATTGGAACACAGAACTTTAACTATAATGTTAACTAACTGTTTGATTATGTCACAGTGGCTACTAACCTTAGCTGGATTTGATAACTGTTAGAAGTTTGAAAACAGTCTCAACCAACTACTCCTGTAACAGTAGCTAACTAGCTGTCCAAACAAAAAAAAGAGCAGCATGAAGTAGATTGCTAATAATGGTGGGTCAATGATGCATAACAAATTTGCATGAGCAAGGTAACGATATACCATTGAATGATGTTGCGTTCACTCCAAGCAACGCTAAGACAAAAAACGGTACATTAGATGGTTAGCTTCCAACGTTATTTGAGACAGACAGAGATGAGACATAAACCATTGAATAATGCTTATTCTGTCTTCATAATCAGGCAGTGGTGTAGTGGATGGCAGGCAGAAATCAGCTGCTTGAAAACAAAAATCCACGCTAGTGCAACGTTATTTCCTGTTCACATTTTTAAATGCTACTCATTGGATCAGTCAACATCGACGTAATTTTGTGTGACTATACATTACTTTACGAAGGGCTGACACCCTCCTAACTAAGTTTTGTGTTAAGGACACATGCATGGTGCAACCAAATTTAGTAGCTCACTATAGGCTTAGTAGCTACTAAGCCTATAGTGTGAGCTATATGTCCAACTTAAGGGAGAACTTACGAAAAGCTGGTGCAACCCAACCTGATCTGAAACAAAGCACTACATTTGTTTGAAGATTTGAATTAGTTCAGGTGAGCTTGCAGTACAGAGTGTCCTCTGACAGCCTCCTACTGTCCTAAACTGGTTACCTGGGAGGTCAGTGAGGTCATCTGGGATCTGGTTTAGGGCCAGCTTCAAGGAGGTTGTCATCTGTGTCTCCATTTCTTCCACAATTAATTCCTACGAGTAATTGAAAAACAGATTTGGTCATTTTCTGCTGTAAAGTGATTTTTATTAAGATGGTCAATCTGAGCTAAAGTCCTGTGATCTTAATCAAAGTAATAAAATGTATTTGGATCTGGCAGAAATATTTGTCATGTAGCTAAATACAAAATATATGTAATGAAAAGTTTGTACAAAAATTGATACTGCCTTGCATGTATTACACTGCCCGGCCAAAAAAAAAGTTGCACACACTCATATTTTGTTGGACCGCCTTTAGCTTTGATTATGGCGAACATTTGTTGTGGCATTTTTTCGACAACCTTATGCAACGTCACAACATTTATTTCCGTCCAAAGTTACATACATTTTTGGCCGAGATCTTGTATTGACGACGGGAGAGTCGAATCACTCCGTAAAGACTTCTCCAGCACATCCCAAAGACTTTCAATGGGGTTAAGGTCAGGACTCTGGTGGCCAATTCATGTGTGAAAATGATTCCTCATACTCCCTGAACCACTCTTTCACAATTTGAGCCTGGTGAATCTTGGCATTGTCGTCCTGGGATATGCCCATTGATGGGATGACCTGGTCATTCAGTACATTCAGGTACTCAGCTGACTTCATTTTATTGATGCATAACGTTACTGAGCCTAGACCTGACCAATTGAAGCAACCCCAGATCATAACACTGCCTCCAGAGGCTTGTAAAGTGGGCACTATGTATGACGAATGCAACGGCAACTTTTTTTTTGGCCAGGCAGTATATTATAGCGTACACATTGAATTAACCCACCCACACCCCCTTGGATAATTAAATGTTCTATAAGGAGAAAACTAACCTGCAGATTACTGAACTCTTCCAGCATCTTGTTCATGGCCTTTTCAAACATGCTACTTTTGGAATTCACAACTGTGTTTGTCAGTGTCTCTTTAATCCTTTTTAAAGCATGTGCTCCTTTGATTTCAGAGCATTCTGAAAATAGATTTAGACACATTCTTGCATTCATTTCAAGTAACAAGAGTATTTAACATGTTAACATAGATAAAATTGTGATAACCTAATTCCCAAATTACTATTGCGATGCCAACCTTGATATGTCTGTTTCATGGTGTCTCGGATTGAATCACTGAGGGAATTGTAGATCTGCTTCTTTCTCTTTAAGATTTCCTTCTCCAACTTCTTGTGCAATTTTCTTTGCTAGATGATATGAAAGGGAAGATGTTTCAGTTCATGTGTTAAATTGCAGAGGTAATTTCTGTAACGGAGCATTAGGTCTCACCTCTGTTCTAATGTACACCAGACGCAGGTATTTCTCTGTATTGTTTTTCATGTGATATTTCAGAAGATCTTTTGAAATGAAGTCCTCAAGAAAACTTGAGAAGATCCCTTTGATCGATGCTCTCGAACATCCAGCGCTTGAACGACAATATGAAATACACACCTCTGATGCACTTGACTGTGTTAGGTGAACAGCAGAGTGAAAATAAACAGTCCCTGACAATTTATACTTCAGAGTGGATTGTGGTCACTGACCCAATTAATGAAACATGAACGGGAATATGACTGAATTATGATTGTCCACTCCAAATCATCAGATATAGGCCTATTAGTTTTCTAAAAGGTAAATACATGATTCATAAACACAAAGGCCACTCACCCAAATGTTGTCAGAAAGAGGTTTTTTTCATTCATCTTCCTGTACATGGGTTCTGACAGAGTGTAGTTCAGATCAACTACCCCTACTTTGCCAGACCGGTAATATCCGTCATTTCTACACAAGGCTTTGAGTGTCTGGTGGTAGCCTCTGTTATCACACCATGTCTGCACAAAAGAACAAGTGCAAACGAGAAATGACCATGTATGGAAAGCCATTCATGCATCGGCGTCCCTTTTTCGCAGAGCAAGCTGCTTGGGTGTTACAAAAAAAGAGTAACCGAGTAAATGCAAGGACAAAACATTCAACACACGTCAAGAGTTATTGCTACAGCTGGGGGTTCTGCGTATGTCAAAAGTTTTATTCTGATTACATGCGTGGGGCATGTAAACGCACTCCTTAATCCAATCAATTTATTCAGTGTGCTTTTAAACGGTTCTTTTGGAATTTTCAATCAGAATGAAAGAATGTATTCAGAATGATGAAATATTCTGCATGGAAACGTGGCATCTGTTTGAAATTCACATTTTCCTATCAACAGCAAGAATACATTTCTGCTGCCCTAACATTTCATTTTCAGTGATTGACAGTTATTTATTCTCTACTTCAGTTGGCTCCCGTCTAACCTGTTTTACAAATACATGCACTCTGCTCCTACTGAATGGCTGAAGCTAAGCAGGTGGGGGCTTGATTAGTACTCAGATGGCAGACCTGCTGGGAAAGCAATGTTGCTGCTGGAAGTGGTATCAGTGACTTTACTCTCCTTCTCCACCTAGACTGATGTGTGGTGAGCGCAAAATGGCTGCAGTGCATCACCCAGGTGGGTGCTACACATTGGTGGTGGTTGAGGTGAGTTTCCTCCTCACCATTGTTAAGTGTCCTTGAGTTTTTTTGAAAGGCGCATGTAAATATAATGTATAATAATAATAAAAGATACAAACAACAATATAGAATATTGGCTATAGAATGTCAGGAAGGCTTTCAATTTCCACAGAATTTTTACCAGCTAAAAACTGCCGGTTGCCAGCTAACACAAACTCACTGGTTCCAGCACACTCTTTGTGGCGTTTCTCAGGCAGGCTTTCTCTGCTGCCCTTGATCCCATCAGCAGACAGGCCTGGAGGTCGGTGTAAACTTTGCTCAAAGCTTTATTCAGAGTTGTGCACATGTTATTCAGCTCCTTTTTGAGTCGGTTGAACTCCTGGGAATGCGAAGACTGAACCTGAAAAAAGCCAACACTTACTCTCACACATAAAGCGTAGCATCTGATGTTAAAGTGAAAACTTAAACATGACATGCATATTGGGGCGGGACTTTTGATAAGCAGGCTGCTTTTTCCCGTATCCCTTTTCGGCAGGTACTGTGTTTGTTCAAGGCATATTACAGTAATTGTGATGAAGTGTGACTATATGCATGCCGAAATAAATAAATAAATAAATTCAATGAAACACTGCCCAAAAGATGTTACCTGACATTTGCTGTTCATATCAGATCCATTTCTAATTTTGCGAAAGTGTAACAAGTCACTAAAACACAAATGAATGTTTCTTACTAGCTAGCTATCTGGATTTTGAACATGCAGTAGGAGTTAGCTGGCTGCACACCAGAATTCCAGACTGTCTTTAATATGGCAATTCAGACACAGCACCTAGCTGAAGCACTGTCAGCAGTGAAATTGTGCATTTGGTTCTTCGTCATATTATTTTTTTTTTTTTAAATATTAAAATATACATATTGATGCAGTTGAAACACACCTTTGAACTGAGGGCATCCTTTGAAAAGTGAAGATGTGAAATGATTCCAGAAACATCAGATATGTAATCTTTCATTTCCTTCACGGAATGGGAGACGTACAGTTTCTTAATGTGCTCCTCCAGATATGGCAATTCTTTGTAAATCATTAAAAAAAACGAACAAAATAAATAAACCACTAGTTAGCACTTAAAACACTTTATTTTCTCTTCACCTTGTGCTCAAATATATATATATATAATTTTTTTTTACCAGTTTCATTGAGCTCCAGAACATTTGACTTATTCTGTGCAATTCTCTTGAATTGTTCAGAACTCACAGTGAACACATCAAAGAACCCATCTGAATGCTCTTCACCACCAAGCAGAAAGTTCTGAAATCAAGTGTTATAATTGTAATTCACACGTATTTATTAAAGATGGTTTTTTCTGTAATGTGCTGTGTTGGGGAAGCTACTCTGAAAATAAAGCTACCAGTCACTCAACACTGGAACAGGTACCAATAAGAGAAAAGTAGGGGTAGTATTTAACTAAAATAAACTACTTAAAAAAATTAGTTACTTAAAATTAGTTAAGCTACTTCATGAACAAACATAAATGAGGTCACCTATGGGCCATGCCAGAAGTTAGCTAATGCTACTGTTTTTATGTTCAGACCCTCTTTAAATAGCATAAGTATTCATTCTTAAGTTAACAGTTAATTTTGCTGCAGGTTTTTTCAAGTTGACTTCACGGGAGAAATGTTCAAGATAAGTTCTCATAAGTTATATTGTTCAGTTTTAATAGTGAATGACCTGATGTTAGCTAACTAGATACATTTCTGTCACTTGCTCATTTAATTAATCCAAAGCCACAAACTCACCAAACTAAACCAACCAGCTAAAACCTAAAATTCATTAATAACATTGCCAAAATGACAGTTTGTTTATTAAAACACTAACAAAAGGTTCTTTGAATTACTAAATAACTTTACAGCCGACTAACTGAATCTCACGGATGCACTGAAACAATGATGAGAGGTATGGCTATGGTACTGCAGACTCCTCATCCATGACTTTGTGCCAATGTATTTATTTATTTATTTTTTTGCAATTAATAATAATAATAATAATAATAATAATAATAATAATAATAATAATAATACATTAGACTTATATAGCGCTTTTCTAGGTACTCAAAGACGCTTTACATTAAAAAAATAAGTAAATAGATAAATAAGTAAAATAAATAAGATAAATAAGATAATTAAAATCCAAAAAAATTAATAAAAAGATTAGGATAGTGTGAGGAAAAAACAACAAAAAGAAGGGGTGGAGGGGGGATTAGCTGGGGAAAGCAAGTCTGAAGAGGTGGGTTTTAAGGGCGATTTTAAAGGAAGAGAGGGTAGGGGCAGCTTTGATGTGGGTTGGAAGTGCGTTCCACAGAGAGGGGGCGGAAACTGAGAAAGCCCTATCACCCCAGGTTCGGCGCTTGGTCCTGGGGATTTGGAGGAGGTTAGCGTCACCGGACCTGAGTGAGCGGGAGGGAGCATGGTGGTGAAGGAGGTCGGAGAGGTAGGGGGGAGCTAGATTTTTAAGGGCTTTATAGGTGGTGAGAAGTATTTTGAAGTTGACTCTGTGTCTGACGGGGAGCCAATGAAGGTCCTGGAGGACTGGTGTGATGTGGTCTCTGGAGCGGGTACTGGTGAGCAGGCGGGTGTTTAGTGTCTTTGTATAGATGTAGATGTTGTTTGTATGCCTCTGCATGGACGGTGAGACCGGTTTTCTTTTCTTTTCTCAACATTACTGCATGGTAACAAACTCTGCCCCCGCACTAAATTGCAATTTATTTCAAAGTTATGTAATGTGCTAGTCCAAACATGAATTGCTATTTACTTTGGCGTGATCTAATGTTCTAGGCTGCTAGCTACGTTCACATTACAGTAGCCTATTTTTACACTGGCTCAGGCAAAATATACCTACAGAGTGACGCACGTGACGCACATGACATGAGCTCATGAAGGGACCGGATTTGTCATGACACCACTAGTACCAACACTAGTAATGTGTGATAAGAATACGATCGTCCAGATTATGCAACTATTATGCAATTTGTGGTAGCATTCCCTTTGTGGGAAGTCATGATATAATGAGTTATACAAACATAGTAATATATTATGTTCCTGATGATACTAAGAATTCCTGTTAGTCTGTTTAGTTGTCTTTGCGGAAGAGTAAGATGCAGCAAATGTCAGTTACAGTAAAGCTATCACAGTAAACTCACCTTTGTTTTTTCTTTCAAGAGAGCACTGATGTCTTCTTTAAGTCTTTCATTACGGAACAGTATGCATGCCTGTTTTTCTCTTCTTTCAGGATCCTGATAAATATATTCATATTAAAGGTTGTATCAGCGATTTTGGGTGGAAACATAAATGATCACATTCATCTGATTTTTCCTCACGATCCGCTAGCTGCCCGCCCCATAAGCAGGCCGTCAAAAAACGGCGTCTCTGTAGGCAGCCTATGCTCCGAGATCGTACACAAAAACAAATGGTACTACCAACCACTCAAAACCAAAATAAACAGTATTCCAACCAATCACAATGATCTGCACAAACGCTAATACTCTTATCTCGCTGAAATCTTGACGGATTTACAAACGGTTTGGTTTCTTACAAACGTTATTAACGTGGTTATAATTCTGGATGCTTGAACGCTATTTTTTAAAACATAACATAATTATTCATAAGTATGTTTGTTTGGGATTTCGCTTCAGAAGTGACGTCACCCAAAATCGCTGATACAACCTTTAAATGTCAAATATGACATATTTCTTATTAAATATTCAATGTTTATATAACCTCTACTTACCACAATGTTACTTTCTATATCAAGATCCTCATCTGTGAGATGATAATTCCTGGTAAAATTTGAAAATGCATTCAGAATTAAAAACATGATAGGTCTGTATACAGGTGTACTCAATATTTCTAAAGGAATTAATAATGTAGCAGCTAACTCTCTGATCTCCTCCGGGTTGATGACATCTGTTTTGGTGGCGATGAAGGTGACATTGTGACACTCTCCTCCTCCAGCAACAGTTCTCAATGACTTATCAAAGATCTCATTGGCAACTTTCTCAGACAAAGCACGGTTTATCTCGTTCACAATCCAGACAGAGGAGCACTGGCTGAGACACTGTTGGATTTAAAAATTATTTTGTCAGTTTCAGCATTCCCCTTGGAAGTAGGAACCAGTTGGCTAGACCTGAATGTGCTCTTTTCTGCTCCCTAAACTGACAGTGCCGTGTCGATGGTATGGGCTCATTAGCACAACTGGACAATCCAAATAGATAGAATTCAATTACAGATGAAACCATGAAACACTGACAGTACCTCTTTCCACATCTCGCTTCTGTGTTTACTGACATCTCCGGCCCCAGGCAGATCCACCAGCACAATCCCCTCCAGGAGAGCTGGTGACTTGGGCAAGGAGATGGTGACTCGCTTTACAAGAGGCCAGAACTGCTGCTCCCCTGTTCTTTTGTCACTTCGAATGTAGCACCCAATGCTTTGAGACAGTTCTTTGGCCTGTAGAGACATTTTAGGAGCTTGTATATTCAATTTAAACAGCCAGAATCTAGTCAACCTGTCAAAAAAGATGTCCATTTATCCTGAAGTATTATTGCACGTAAGACTCACAGTGTCAAAATCCATCGTCTTCCTGCCTGTGGCTAGAATCTCAGGAAACTCTTTGGCTCCCACCAATTCCCTGTAATTCTTCAGTCCTTCTTCTCCATATATGGCTCTAATCTTTTCTTTTGCCGTTTGGACCATTTCATCATCTTCTGTATTCTCTGCTGCCATGTTTTCTGGGTCCTTTTCATTTTTGAGTAATTCTACCAGGTATTGTAGTTCTGATTTCCATTCCTGAGGCAATAATTTCTTAATTATCAACATGTATTATCATTCTGCATGTAAGAGTATACTGTAGAACATGTTGGCGTTGATCTATTTTTGGGAACCAGTCATAGTTTGTAGTGCCTTGTAGCCAGTCATACTTGAGTTTGTAGTGCCTTTATAATAATAATAATAATAATAATGCATGGCATTTATATAGCGCCTTTCTAGATACTCAAAGCGCTTTACAATGATGAGGGGGAAACTCGCCTCTACCACCACCAATGTGTAGCACCCACGTGGGTTATGCAACGGCAGCCATTTTGCGCCAGTATGCTCACCACACATCAGCTGAGGTGGAGAGGGAGAGAATAATTTTTTTAGCCAATTAAACTGGGGGATGATTAGGTGGCAGATTGAATGAGCCTGGGTTGAGAGTTTAGCCAGGACACCGGGGAAACCCCTACTCTTTACGATAAGTGTCATGGGATCTTTAATGACCACAGTGAGTCAGGACCTTGGTTTACCGTCTCATCCGAAAGACGGCATCTCCTACAGCACAGTGTCCCCATCACTGCACTGGGCCATTGGGGTTTATTTGACCAGAGGGAAGACTGCCCCCTACTGGCCCACCAACACCACTTCCAGCAGCAACTTAGTTTTCCCCAGAGGTCTCCCATCCAAGTACTAACCAAGCCCACAACCTGCTTAGCTTCAGCCATTCAGCAGGCGCAGATTGCATAGTGGTATGGCTGCTATGGCTACTATGGCTTTATGCCTTATAAATGTCATAACTATGCGGACTGCTGTGCAATAACTAATTTCCTGTTTTGTGTTCATCTGCTTACCTCTGTGCTGATGAATTCAATATCAGCCTTGTATTTCTTGGAATCAGTATTTGCTTGCACATGCACAAAGGCTGAAGTGCAGGCTTGCATGCTTCCCGAAGGCAGAAGTTGGTTTTCATTGACAATTGCATTGATCAAGGAGCTCTTCCCTGCTCCTGTCTTCCCAAAGAGTCCGATGTAAATTTTATCTTTTGGGCTGTATTCTGTTAAATGTGATATCTTCATTCTGCAGGGATAGGACACATTTCTGAATTGGACAGATTTAATAACCCAGTGAAAGTTACTTGTGTTCAGAAATGGTACTGAAGTATTTTTGAAACAGTTACAGCATTTCCACATTTTCACTATGTGTAAGTAAAGTAAGTAAAATGAAGAATTATCCTGTGGCCAAACCACTGTCATGTGTGGTCCTATTACAGATTCTTTAAGACTCTTATACTGAAGATAAGTGATTCATCTTGTTTTGAAAAACAAAATACTGTAGAGCTGGCAATGACAAGGAGCAGTAACATGTTCAAAACATGCGTTCTGTTCATTGATCGCAGGATTACAAATTAATTTCAAATAAATGTATAAATAGTTTTATGACACAATAACTTTTTACTTCAGCGTTTCCAGAAATGTCTTGCTCTGTTCCTCTCTGCAGGAAACACTTTGGAGTTTGGTGTAAATCTGAGATATGGCTTGTTTCCCATCCTCTAATGCATCGTTACCTGTTAAGACACAGTGGAATCAGAGTGAAAAACATGCGTTAGACGTTTGACTTTTACATGTCATCACTGCACCGATACTGAACAAATAAATGGAAACCTAACCGTGTTCTGGTGGCTCCTTACTAATGTGGGGTGCATTTTGTTGCCATGGTTTGGGCAATGTTTTAAATTTTTTTTATTATTCTTAGATTACTGTTTTCCATATGGTTTTAAGCATCTAAATCCAACTAAATCCATTTAAACATTAAACAACTCCAATAAGAACAGGAGCTTAATGTTATTTCAAATGTTTCCGATTCTTTCTATTATTGGTAAAAACACCAATAACACATTCAATAAAATGTGGCTTTTTCTAAAATGTAGGTAACAAGCCTATGAAAATGAAATGTTGAGGACATACATGTGCTTTTTGAATCCAATTTCAGTTTATGGTAATTTATAGGCCTAGAATAGTGCCCTTTAATCTTATAAAATGTGTCCCAATATCAGATGTAAAGGCTGTAAGTGGTTGAGTTCATTATGAGGTACTGTAGATCATGGGAGAAAGATAAGATACTCACAGGTTAAGAGAAGTTCTTCCGTCTCATATGAAAACACAGACTGTCTCTTATTTTTCACCTTCTTCCTCTTTGTTGTCAGCTCTCCATTCCCATCGTGCTTCCTTTTACCTTTCTGAGGAGCTAGAAAAGACACCTCCATGTTTCCCCCAGGATTTCTTTGTAGGCAGGGTGGTATGATGGTGTGACCCCAGACAGGGGAGGGTTTGTGCTGGTGCGTGATCGTGGACCTGAGGGGGTTGTGGTTTGGGGTGGATGGTAGGGATGTAATGGCACACTCAACTAACAGTACAATTTGTATCACGATACAGAGTTCACGGTGGAGGGGGACTAACATTTTTAAAGTGTGTGCTGTTTATTTTCAATGATATAATGAGACTGTTTATTAAAAAGACATGTTTCAAAGACGTAGTTATATTTTAGATTTAGTCTTATTTTTACTTATAGACAATTGTATCCACCTAATTTGCTCAGAGAAAACACTGTATCCTTAAGCCAACGTATATCTACCATCAGATATAGTGCTACTTTACCTTCCAAGCGGCAGTTCGAACCAGTCGCAGTAAAGCGCGTTCTGAACAAATCAGCATCCAGGGCTATAATAACAACCCATTTTATGAAATTTAATAAGAGACTCAATCAAATTAAATGGCCATATTAAGAGCATATATCTTCTTTCAAGCAAAATACAATTACAAAAAAACGAAAATAGGCCTATAGAACTATTGTTCTGTTCGTTTTCCGGGTGTGTTTCTCCTTGTGTGGAGTTTGGGCGAGGTTGTGGACATATTTGTGTGTGACTGCGCGTAGCATGGGAACGTTAGCTTTCTGTTCCTTCGCTTCGTTATATATTATTTTACTGAGAGGCTAGGGCGGGTGTTTAATTAAGTTTGCGTCAGTCTTTTGGATAGTAAGTTATGGGACGACGGTGCTCCGTCGGCTCACCTGTAAAATGTTTCTCCCTCCTGGGAGATCGGGTGTTTACCCAGGTTTGTTTGCTGCATTAGACTGCGTACTTATTTTACTAGCCATGGAACGTTAATTCTCTGTTCCTGTTCGCCTCGTTACTTTTCACCTTACTGAGAGGCTAGGGCGGTTGTTCCAACTTAAGCTTGCGTTAGTCTATATGGATCGTAAAGTTATGGGACGACGGTGTTCCGTCGGCTCACCTGTAAAATGTTTCTCTCTCCTGGGAGATCGGGTGTTTACCTCTTTGCTTTCTGCATTTGACTGCGAGCCTATCAATATCGCCATGGAACGTTAAATCTGTTCCTGTTCGCCTCGTTATTTTCCTCATAGAGAGGCAGGGCGTGTATTTTCAATGAATCTCGCATTGGTCTAGCCGGTAAATGTCTGGTACTGCCTGTCCTGTTCGTTCCTTTCGGTGCCTTTCTCCTTTCATGGAGATCGACGATTTTGTTCGGAACTGCTGTTCTGTTTCGTCTTTTGGGTGCATGTCTTCTTATAGGGAGGATTGGGCGATGTTGTGGACACGTTTGTGTGTGACCGCGAGTCTGAGATTAGCCTGGAAACGTTGGATCTGTTCCTTTCGCCTCCTCATACTATCGTATTATTTTGCATTGTTTGTTTGTGTTTTTTGTTTGTCTTTACGCTACTCGCCCGTTCTTATTTTGTCTCGTTACCGAGACAGGGCGCGTATTATTTCTGGCTGTTCTGATCCCTGTCCTTACACTCTACTTGGCGTTTGACAGTTAGCCGGTTAGTAGCGTCTGTAGTGGTGTTTGTTGTTCCTTGTCTTGTCTCCTCCCTTATCTGCGGGTATCCCGCCTTAGTGGCCTAAGGGCTTAATGAATCCCCTTGCTGCGTTTGGCTCCTCCTTCCTCACACGTCACGCCCCTTTACAGAATGTCGAAGCCATTACCGGGGCCAGCGGCTTTTTTAGGGGAATTTTTTTTTATTAAGGGGGGTTTTAATGGCTAACTTTATGGTTTGTGTCTTGGTTTTAGTGAGTATCCCTTGGGTTTCTTTTTGTTTTCCAGCTACCCTGGTAGGTAGGCGCCGAGTGGGCCAGTTTACCTTGTTTGGTTTCCCTGCGGCCCACTACTTTGTTATTTTGCCTTTTTTATTTTTGAGGTAATCCTGGGTGGGGATTTTATCCCTGTCAGGGGTACGCATTCAAGGGCTTTGGTCTCGGTTTGTAGGCCATTGCCCTTGAGTTAGGCGTTTAAAGTCGCCTCTTGCCCGGCACGCCTCAAGAAGAGAGTTAGGCGTAGTAAGGTTTTGGGTTAGGTAGTCAGGAACCAGGGTGCTTAGGAGTTTTCCCAGGGTGCTTTTAACCGGGCACAAGTTTGTTCCACACCCCCCTCACCCTTAGTCCCACCCTCCCTTCCCTTCCAAAAAAAAATAAATAAATAAATAAATTTGTATATTTCTCTCTTCAGGAACTTCCGCATGGTTTTATTTCTGGGGTCGCCCCTTAGAGGGGGGGTCCTGTCATGGTTTTGACCCTGTTCCCCCATGCGGTCATTTTCCTCGGTGTCCACGCGAGGGCGCTGCCCTTTTGGTAGATGCTTGCTCCGCCCTGCTGAGTTGGGGGAGTTTCGGTTAAGCGTTTACACCTGTGCGTAGTCACCTGAGAGACTTATAAGCCACCGTTTCCTTCATTCGGGGCTTCGACATTAATTGTTAATTGTTCATTGTTTGTACTGTGGTGTTATTGTTGGCTGTGAGTTCTCGTACCATTTTGGCTACTTGCCTATTTTTAACGTCTCTTAGTTGAGACAGGGCTTATTTCTTACTGGCTTGGTAGTTGATTATCTCGTAGAAGTTTGGGACCGTAAATCTCTGCTCTATTTTTGCCTTTTTAGTGCTTTTTCTCCGTGTATGGAGTTTTGGGCGATTCTGTTCGGAACAGTAGTTCTGTTCGCCCTTCGGCACATGTCTTCCCATAGGGAGATCGGGCGTTTCGCTTCTACTTAGTTCTTAGCTCGTAGAAGTATAGAGTAGTAGTTTCTCTGGTCCATTTTCGCCTGGTATTTGGTTTTCTTTCTGAGAGACCTGGCGTTTTGCTTCTACTCAATTCCGTGTTACTGTGAGCCAGTAAGTAGCTTTGGTACGTATTTCCCTGTTTGGTCTCCTTCTCGTGGACTACGTTCCCCTTTGTTGTGAGTCAGGGTTTTTGTTTATATTGAGAGGCTGTCGTGCTATTTTTGCGTTGGTCTTTGTTGCAGCTGTCCTCCGTCCTTTTTACCTACGGGACGATTTTGTTTCGGAACTATTGTTCTGTTCATTTTCCGGGTGTGTTTCTCCTTGTGTGGAGTTTGGGCGAGGTTGTGGACATATTTGTGTGTGACTGCGCGTAGCATGGGAACGTTAGCTTTCTGTTCCTTCGCTTCGTTATATATTATTTTACTGAGAGGCTAAGGCGGGTGTTTAATTAAGTTTGCGTCAGTCTTTTGGATAGTAAGTTATGGGACAACGGTGCTCCGTCGGCTCACCTGTAAAATGTTTCTCCCTCCTGGGAGATCGGGTGTTTACCCAGGTTTGTTTGCTGCATTAGACTGCGTACTTATTTTACTAGCCATGGAACGTTAATTCTCTGTTCCTGTTCGCCTCGTTACTTTTCACCTTACTGAGAGGCTAGGGCGGTTGTTCCAACTTAAGCTTGCGTTAGTCTATATGGATCGTAAAGTTATGGGACGACGGTGTTCCGTCGGCTCACCTGTAAAATGTTTCTCTCTCCTGGGAGATCGGGTGTTTACCTCTTTGCTTTCTGCATTTGACTGCGAGCCTATCAATATCGCCATGGAACGTTAAATCTGTTCCTGTTCGCCTCGTTATTTTCCTCATAGAGAGGCAGGGCGTGTATTTTCAATGAATCTCGCATTGGTCTAGCCGGTAAATGTCTGGTACTGCCTGTCCTGTTCGTTCCTTTCGGTGCCTTTCTCCTTTCATGGAGTTTGACGATTTTGTTCGGAACTGCTGTTCTGTTTCGTCTTTTGGGTGCATGTCTTCCTATAGGGAGGATTGGGCGATGTTGTGGACACGTTTGTGTGTGACCGCGAGTCTGAGATTAGCCTGGAAACGTTGGATCTGTTCCTTTCGCCTCCTCATACTATCGTATTATTTTGCAGTGTTTGTTTGTGTTTTTTGTTTGTCTTTACGCTACTCGCCCGTTCTTATTTTGTCTCGTTACCGAGACAGGGCGCGTATTATTTCTGGCTGTTCTGATCCCTGTCCTTAAGCTCTACTTGGCGTTTGACAGTTAGCCGGTTAGTAGCGTCTGTAGTGGTGTTTGTTGTTCCTTGTCTTGTCTCTTCCCTTATCTGCGGGTATCCCGCCTTAGTGGCCTAAGGGCTTAATGAATCCCCTTGCTGCGTTTGGCTCCTCCTTCCTCACACGTCACGCCCCTTTACACTATTAAAAACATGATTCTTACTTTAGGCTACTAATAAAAGGGCTGTTCTAACAAGTTCCTTTTATTTTTTTGAGAAACATCAAGATGTCCACATTTTCAGGTAGGAACCTGAAACCTGTTAGCTGAAAAAATGTCCCGAATCGAGAGAACTCAAATTCACTTTTGACGGAATTGGCTGGAAGGGACCGGAAGGTTTTTGCGAGTGGGGAAGCCGTTGGAACTTTCTGCTTTTTTGTCTCCAGCATTGTAGTGGATGAAAATGCCGTCTTGTTGAATGAATTAGTGAGCTTTCAGGATTAGGCTCTGTTAGTCACATGGCACTTAAAGGAGATTCCTCCTGTCAGTGCAGGTGTTTTGGGCTTCTACTGCAGGTCTTTTTAATATTTTCCAGGAAAATCTGTCTGCTACCTTTTCAAGTATTAAACTAAATTAAATTAGTTTAATTTAGTTTAATAGTTTAAAAGACATCAAGGAAAGTAAGAGACCGGAAAATAATTAAAAAAGGACGTGAGAAGAGAGGATAAATTATTCATCATCAGTTTAACATTATGTTAAAAACAGTGCCTAAAATAGTGTTGTTTAAACACAGCTCTGTGATTGGGATATTTAGGAGTTTCATTGTCTAATAAAGATGGCAAGCTTTACTTATGAGTTAGTTACGCTCCTAGGTGAGTTTCATAAAGCCATGGTTTGTAGGGGCAGTCCTCAAGCCAAGCCAGGTTCCTCCCGGGGCCCTATCTTGGTGATCTTAGCTCTTGGTCTCAGCACATGGCGTTAAGTGCATTTAGTCTCCAAGTCCACTTTTGCTATTTAGATGGCGTGTTTTTTGAGCGCTAAGCACGGCGCAACATGCAAATGGGCTGAACCTAGTCTCTTCATTAATTATAGGTCTTGGGCGTGACATACAATAAACCAATCAAAATGTCATATCCCATTCCCTTTAAAAGCCTGCTTTTCCACCTTGATTGCTTATATGATGGCGAAACAGACATGCTCGTGCGTGTTTAGTGCAATCAAGGAATAGGCTATATGGATCAATAGTAGCCTATGATCAATATTATTCGGGCTAACCATTAGCCTGAGAGTTCCCGGTAATTCCCGATAGTGCTGTTATTTTACAAAATATATGCGGTTAAATTTAGTTAAAAGCACCTGCAACAGCTGAGAATAAGCTACCAATGGCTTCCTCCTCACCTTAGAAAATGCCAAATTAACCTGCTTAAAAAATTGTTTGATTATGCAATGAAGCAATGAACTCATGTTCAAAGCTTCATCCGAAGTTCATTAGGCCTACCTGCATTCTAATTTTGATTAATAACATAAATAACGTTATTTTGCCTTAATGATGATACTAAATACAATAAAGCTGTCAGGTTGGCAACCCATAGGTTCACGCATATTTTCCCTTGTTTTATAATGTCCTGCTTATGGAAATGTGACAAACCTGTTTTACTGGTAGTGTAATGCTTTAAAACAATCCACTTTCCCAGGAAGACAGTGAAAAGTGTGATTTACAGCAGGGGAAACAGACCTGCTCCTCTAAAGCGCACATGCAGATAATGGTATTAAAATGAATTGTGAATTAATTGTGTGAATTAAATTGTGTGAATTAATTAGATGCTTAGTTCTCTTTAAAATCTTTTGTTCAGTTATGGAATAACAGGTGAAATCAGCAGGGTTTTAATAAGCTGAGAGGATGGAAACCTTGTCACTGTAATTTAAAAAATATGAAGAACGAAGAATAGCCAAGGTTACAATTCAGTTAACATGGTGACATTTAGGCTATCTTCATTTTTTAACAATAGGCTATCAAATAAACCTTATGCACAGCGAATCCGCTGTTGCCTAGGCTATTTGAAAAACAATAAATGCAATAATCACTGGACAAGGTTTTGAACTTTTTTCAGTTTACTTACAGGCTGTATTCCTAGATAAACAGAGCTGTATTGTAATGGCATGTGCAGTTTATGACTTGCAGTGCCCGAGTTTTCTATTGAATGACAATTCACGTATTAGGTGCAAATGACAATTTGCGCATTAGGCTTGATATAGGTGTTATCAGCTCCTTTTTAATGGATAGCCATTGTCCCGTACCATCGCACATCACCTGGATGTTGATGGAGTGGGCTAAAAGCAATTCCCCTTCCCTGAGGGACAGGTATGTGGTCTTGACCTATGGACCCTTTTATTATTATGCATTATTTGATATAACCTACACAATAATAATATTTCACATTGTAATCTTGATATTTTACTCATGCTTGTGCGCGCCCATGTAACAGACAGGAGGGTGTACGCACGTTGTGCACACGCCTTTGTAGACTGGCATTCCCCTTCCCCTTCCCCTGGCATTCCCCTTCCCTGAGGGACAGGTATGTGGTCTTGACCTATGGACCCTTTTATTATTATGCATTATTTGATATAACCTACACAATAATAATATTTCACATTGTAATCTTGATATTTTACTCATGCTTGTGCGCGCCCGTGTAACAGACAGGAGGGTGTATGCACGTTGTGCACACGCCTTTGTAGACGCATTTATATGCGCCGTCAAAATAACAACTAAACAACTGCGACATGACTTTAGAGCAGGTTTGTGGTGGTTCTAGCGTAAGCGCTTTCTGCTGGCTCAAGATAGCAATACGCCAAAAATAATCCTGACCACTCCTCATCTTAAGACCAACACGCCCAGTTCACTTGCAACGGGCGCAAGAATACATGGTATTTAAACGACGTGAGCGCTAGGCGTTATAATGAACCCTGCGCCGGGTGTAAGATAGCAAAGATACTTATGTTTGGGTTAGTGCCGGCTGTAAGATAGGGCCTCCGGTGTTCTGACAGCTTGTCTGCACTGAATCGTTCGATCTTATATTAATATGGAAGGAAGATGAGATCTTTTTTGGTGGCAAGCTCCTCTTATTAGCTGAAGATGACATTATCATTTTGCTAGGTTAGTTATTCGCTTTCCTGAGGTAACGTAAACAAATCTATTGTCTGCGTATGGCCAAGCAGCCCATTGTAGTGAGATTTCCGCCAATCAAAATGCTAATTTCATACTTGGAGTTGTTTACTAACCGAGAGTCCACACACTCCACAATCTTTTGAATCGTTGCTAATTTCCGAAGACAGATCACAAAATGTAGTGCTTACGCAAACAATTGTTTTATTGATTTTTAAATGATAGTAAATTTGTTTTTTTTAAAACAATGACATTTCCATTTTTATGTTTTTACGTAGGGTGGCAAACTCGGGGCGGGCCCGCCTAACCTTTTTCACCCAGTGGCCAGAGTAGTTTGTGGATTCTAAAAATCACTAGCCATTTTGAACATTTTACCAGCCACATTACCTTTTACATTATAACACAATATGGTTGGTTACCGGCCAAAGTGGCTGCTAGGGAAGAAAGTATTACCAACCACAATAAAAATTTTACCAGCGTTTCGCTGGCAGTGGGTGTTCATTTCACACCCTGGCTGTAAATGTTACATATTTGTTTTATATTTGAATACCCCCAAAAACTTCACTCACACAATGGGTTGTGTATTGTAAAAATCACCAGCCATTTTTACCATATTACCAGCCACAGTATATTTTACAGTATAACACAACCGGGTTGCTTACCTGCCAAAGTGTCTGCTAGACTATAAAATAGTACACAATCAAGATTTTACCAGCATTTGGCTGGTGGCAGGTGTTTATTCAAAAATAAAAATAAAACGTCACTCACACTCCATGGATTCTTGCACTCGTCCCTCGGCTGATCCCACTGGTCTTTCGTCACCAGCATCCAGTTGCTGTTCTCTTGCTTTAAAAGAACATTGAACGCTTTTATGTTAGGGCCATGTATTTAAAATTTTCATACTAGACAAGTTGATGCCACACTTGTGAGTTTGAGGTTTCACAACTGTGCTTGTTTTTTTTTCTTTGCTCATGCTGAGCTACCAACTGGTTAAATATAAAAACATTTAACTTTAAAAAACATATATTATATATCATGATGTTAGCTACGCTGCTCAGTGTAAACAAACCTCAGTATCTTACCAGTGATTTTCTGCTGTTGTGGTGCCTAGCTAGTTCACTCCAGGAAGTCTACAGAGCGGTATTTCATCATCAATTTAATGTGCGTCACTCTGTCCCCAATTTTACTTTTTTAAAAACACTGCACAAATGCCAGCTATACAGGTCACAGTGGCCAGCATTTCACACATCTGCACATGCACTGTAATCAAACTTGCGCAAAGAATACAGGTATTGAGGGGGACTTTGTCTTATACTGGTCATGATGAACATGGCTGTTAATTACTAGTGAATAGGGATTCCAGTAAGATTAGTCTAGTTTATTTTATATCTTTGGCGATGCCCCTCAACCCTCTTGACCAGTTTATGACTTCAGAGTTTCTGAAAAATTGGCCAAATCCCACCCGAATCAGTCATGCTTTTTTTGGACCAAAAAGGATATGTTTCAAAAGTTGTCATTTCAATCTTAGACTATAATGGCCCGTTAACAAACCATATATATTATTTGTGGATGAAGTCTGATTTCTAAAAATATACCACTTATTGGGAGAATGCCTTTCTAAAAATTGGGTAACATTGCAATATTAGTATTTGTAATCCATGTCTATACTATTAACTGTTGGTTGTACCAGTTTCTTGGAAATATTTTACAAAGAGTAAAGCATGAATTTTTTGTCAACGCTGATATTCGTATTGAGATTGAAATTTGTATGTACATTAAATTTGCTGGACTACAAAATCACTTTAGCCCTCCTCCACTTAATCATATGAATCCATATAGTAAAACACTCTTACCACATTTATATGGCACCAAATTTAGGCCCTTGGTTATTGTTTCAAGCTCTCTGATCCAGTAGAGTTCCCTCTCATGTAATTCCGTGGAATCCTTGACCTGCTCAATTGGATATATAATGAGATCGTCAAGAGAATGGTCATCGCTGTTGAAATGATCAGAGATTGGCCGATGTTCGCACTTTCTGATGGAACTTCTGTGATCTTTGAATCTTCTTTGCAGTATGGTTGAAGTCATCCCAACATACTGCACCTTGCATTTTTTACACTGGATGATGTAGATGACAATTGGTGTCTTACAAGTCAGATATTCTGTGATGCTGTATTGTTTTCCTGTAGCTGTGCTCTGAAATGCATCAGCGCCCGCCCATATATGCCTGCAGCAGATGCATCCCTGGGATTTACACTCGTAAATGCCTGTTCGATTGCCTGCATTCTGGGAAGAAGGGCCTTCTTCAGCCATGGGAGTAGTTTCTGGAACAGTCTCCTGTGCTTCTCTGAGGGGAAAATGGGGTCAAATTAGGTTTCATTGGCCTGAGAAAATAATGTAAGTGCATACTTAAATTCAGCAGCCAGGCCATGGCGCTAGTTATGTGACTCACCTTTATCTGTCTATCTAGTCTTAACTGGCTGAGAGAGTAATGACATATTGAATGTCATTTAGAATATGTACATTTTTTATGATTAAGATTATCGCCAAATGCTCCTTTGGTCTGAAAATGTAAGACGGGAAAAGGTGTGGCCTCTATTGCGATGCATGAAGGTTGAAGGTTGGCCTTTGCAAGTGTGGTTCAATCCAAATAAAGTGTCTGCTTGTCTCCAACTTTTCCACACTATTTTAAAATGAATGAGCAGAGCAAGTTCTGTCAGGAAACTCTTGCTGCAGCTGACCAATGGTTGGCCTCACGTTCTCATACTCTCATACCAATCACATACACACGTCACTAATGGAGCGCCCCTCTCCTGTGCTGCTTATGTCTGTGACCCAACAACATCAAAAGACTCTAGATATCTTATTTTACCAACCATGTATTCCCTACTGTATCAGCATAATTTACAGCTAAATCTAGTCCCACCCCCCAATTCCCATATAGATCCATTCAAATCCAGAGACATTATAGTATCGCTTGTAAGAGTACCAGTAAAATAAGATAAAAACAATAAAAAACAGTAAAAACAAGAGTCTTTCGATGTTGTTGGTTCACAGACATCAGGAAGTCATGGCATGCAAAGGATATGCGACCAAATATTAAAAATGATTGCTTTATTCTATATATAAATGCAGGGGTGCCAATAATTGTGGCACACGTGGTTTTGTTAAAAATAATTATTTCTTGTTGAGGAATTTTTTTTCCTCATAATAAATTTACTTCAATTAAAGGAGCTATATGTAACAAATTTACTGTACTAAATCATAAAATGACCATGATATGTCATCAGAGATTAAGGAAACATGCTAAGTTGAAATACTGGCTTCTCCGACAACAATGCTACAGCCAGTATGTTCTCCTCTGAAATTTGCATTCCGGGTCGGAACGTCTGTATTTGTTTTGGCCTGTGTGATTCACTATTCTCCGAGTTGACTCCGAGTGCACTGCCCATTACGAACAACCAGATGTACTTCGGCACTCCGACAGCCGATTTATGAATGCCTAATCAAAGTTCAACATTGTTTCCATTTAGCTAGCTAGCTAAAGATTTAAATATATATACAGTATATATGTATATAGTTACTCGCTAAACATGCCAGCCATGCATCTAGCTAACATTGACAGAGTTATAAAGAATCCACATGAGCTGGTTTATAATTTGCAAACAATAAATAAATTGCAAACGTATACATTAGCTGATCAACTTAGTGTAGGACTCGTCATCGCTTGTCATTGTCAAAATAGAATAAGCTTGTCTCAAAATATAATGTTGCGCTCGTGTTCGTTCAGTGTCTCGACTCTCCAGTATTTTGAATTTGGATTGCAGTACCCATTTTAAACGCTTGGTGTCAATGTTACATATAGCTCCTTTAAAGCTTGGATTTTTCTCATTTTTTCAGTGTGAGATTAAGCTAATTCACCAAACTGAATGTTTTATAACCCTTTTCACTCATCTTTACCTGGGGTACCAATAATAGTGGAGGGCACTGTATATATATACTTTTTTTTAACCACTCCACAGATTTCATGCAAACTATAGTGTTGGCAAGTCAGTTTTATAGAAAAGTCAGATCACTTTAAGGGTTGTTTCTCCTGACAAATTTTCCTATTGAACTAATAGGAAAAATAAGTCAGGAGAAAAAAACCCTTCAAGTTACCCATCCATATCTACTGTATTTCTGGCAACAAAGTGATGGTTTAAGGCTTGTTTGATACATCAGACCCTTGATGACTTAGAGCCATTTAGCCAACCATGTGTTCCATACTGTTCCAGTGTAATTTACAGCTAAATCTAGGCTGTAGATAGGCTGTATGTAAATACAGTAACTATAACGTAACACAAGTTCTATATATCATATTTTGCGTACACTGTTGGATCAATATGAACAGGTAAAAGTTTGCATAACAAGTAAATTATATGAGAGGTTCTCTCAAAATGGTAGATGAAAATTAACCGCAATTTAATCTGGTCCACTGTTAGTCGCTTTAATCTGTTCACATATGCTGTAGTAACACTTCCCTAAACTAACCTCAAAGAACGCATTAAGTGCCTTCTGGCAGTGAAGGGGAAAACTAGTGCTTTGTACGACTTAGAGGAGATGATTGTGTCAAGTAACCAGTGCTTTCTAGATTTGTCGTAGGAGTATTGAAATGACATTGATTAAAGGGGAAATGTGGTGAGCTGTACTGTAAAACTGTGTTGCTAGTAATGAAATTCTGTAAGAATTATCTATTGTACAGTTACAATACACATTCCAGAGAGATTTGTTTGTTCCATAACCTGAAACTCGGCTGTTGTTTGTATCACACAGACTATTGTTAATACTTACTAATATTGTGTTCCATATGTTGTATTTCAAATGTAGGAGGAAATCAACTGCATTCAATGCAGTTTCATATGCATTTAGTTCATTTTTAGTTTCTAAGAGTATTCATTTCTGTTACTTTATTGTACTTTTATTATTTTAACCTATTAGATTGTAAGATCATTTAGATTAGATCAAGATTAGATCATTGTAAATGATCACTTATTGAACTAGTATGGTCAAACCATGGCCAGGCCATTTCCTATATATTTAAATCATAGCATTTCATCAAACTACAGTATAAATAAATGCCATATGTAATGCTTAATTAAAACCAGCAGAGATCAATGTTGTACCATGAAAAAGAAAAAGGGCATGGGTACCCACGGGGTGCTTCCCAATAGTGAAAAATGCAACCTTTCCTCCTCCACTACCACTCCTCTCCTCCTTTCCTCCACTACCACTCCTCTCCTCCTTTCCTCCTCCACTACCACTCCTCTCCTCCTTTCCTCCACTACCACTCCTCTCCTCCTTTCCTCCACTACCACTCCTCTCCTCCACTACCACTCCTCTCCTCCTTTCCTCCACTACCACTCCTCTCCTCCTTTCCTCCACTACCACTCCTCTCCTCCACTACCACTCCTCTCCTCCTTTCCTCCTCCACTACCACTCCTCTCCTCCTTTCCTCCACTACCATTCCTCTCCTCCTTTCCTCCACTACCACTCCTCTCCTCCTCCTCTACCACTCCTCTCCTCCTTTCCTCCACTACCACTCCTCTCCTCCTTTCCTCCTCCTCTACCACTCCTCTCCTCCTTTCCTCCACTACCACTCCTCTCCTCCTTTCCTCCACTACCACTCCTCTCCTCCTTTCCTCCACTACCACTCCTCTCCTCCTTTCCTCCACTATCACTCCTCTCCTCCTTTCCTCCTCCTCTACCACTCCTCTCCTCCTTTCCTCCACTACCACTCCTCTACTCTGTGCCCCGGAAACAGATCTTTGTGTTTTAATCTAATGTTGCTGATTACATCTTAATTACGTATTAAAGTTTACATATTAATTAATGTCTCGACACAAACCACAATGACAGGTACATTGTATACTGTACATGCAAATAATTGTACTCAAAACGTTCAGGCAGTTTTGCATATTTCGGGTAGGAGAGGAGTGGTAGTGGGGGAGTGGAGGAAAGGAGGTAGGAGAGGAGTGGTAGTGGGGGAGTGGAGGAAGGGAGGTAGGAGAGGAGTGGTAGTGGGGGAGTGGAGGAAAGGAGGTAGGAGAGGAGTGGTAGTGGGGGAGTGGAGGAACGGAGGTAGGACAGGAGTGGTAGTGGGGGAGTGGAGGAAAGGAGGTAGGAGAGGAGTGGTAGTGGGGGAGTGGAGGAACGGAGGTAGGACAGGAGTGGTAGTGGGGGAGTGGAGGAAAGGAGGTAGGAGAGGAGTGGTAGTGGGGGAGTGGAGGAACGGAGGTAGGACAGGAGTGGTAGTGGGGGAGTGGAGGAACGGAGGTAGGACAGGAGTGGTAGTGGGGGAGTGGAGGAAGGGAGGTAGGAGAGGAGTGGTAGTGGGGGAGTGGAGGAAAGGAGGTAGGAGAGGAGTGGTAGTGGGGGAGTGGAGGAAAGGAGGTAGGAGAGGAGTGGTAGTGGGGGAGTGGAGGAAAGGAGGTAGGAGAGGAGTGGTAGTGGGGGAGTGGAGGAAGGGAGGTGGAGTGAAGAATATGTAGCCTAAAGCAACATAAATTACTTACTCTGTTTAGCTTGTTTAACTTCTTTCATCATCCAATTTTATCAAAATCTTCAGAACAGAAAGGAAATATAGCTTGCTATGGGAGCATTATTTAGCCTCGTTTCGCCGTTAGTTTCGAAGATTTTTGATGTGACAGGAAGTAACGTTAGCACAGGAAATGAACTTTGTGTGCATGAACATGATTCGCAGCATGAAATTAAAGCCTGTATATTAGTGATGGGCATACCGGCTCTTTTCAGTGAGTTAGATCATTTGGCTCAGCTCACCAATAAGGCTCCCAAACGGCTCTTCATTTAGTAGCATTTCCGGTTTTTCAAAATCGGCCAAAGTTAGCGATATTTTGACCTATGATTGGTGTTTGTGCATATCTATCACTTAAATTGTTCAAAGGAATCTTACTCTGCCTTCTAATTACCAAAATAACATTATTTTGCATTTTGTTTGTTATAAAAACTATTTAAATAAATGCAAAAACAGTAAGACGCTATTACACATGTGCATTGAAAGTAGGGCATTTTTATGTCTTGAAATAAATTGCACAATAAACACAGTGCGTAGTTGAACATTTCAAAACAAAATAAACACTCATAAAATAGAAAATAATATTGCGTCATAACAAAGGAAAATGAATAAATGCATAAAAAAATAAATGCAAAACTGCAGCATCAGAACAATTAAATTGACCAACAATTAAACTGGTTTTTATATTATTATTAATGTTATTTTCTTATAGTGGTTTTATTTATTTTTGGCCTAAAAAAACAAATAAAAGTTCCACCAAGACCATAAGCACTTGTCTTGAGTTCATTTACAAAACAAATCGCCTCTGTTTACTTGCCTCAACAAATCATCTGTGGACCAACTTCAGTTGGTCCAAAACGCTGCTGCTAGGCTGCTCACCAGGTCTAAGAAATCATGTCACATCACTCCCATCCTTGCCTCTCTGCACTGGCTCCCAGTGCAAGTCAGGATCCATTTCAAGGTCCTGGTGTTCACCTACAGAGCCCTCCTCGGTCAAGCCCCCATCTACATCACAGATCTCATCCACCCATACTCATCCAGCCGGTCACTGAGGTCGTCCGACCAGGGGCTCCTGGTGGTGCCCAGGACCAGACTAAAAACCAAAGGGGACCGAGCCTTCGGGGCGGCGGCCCCAAGGCTCTGGAATGCCCTCCCCCTGGACCTGAGAGCTGCACCCTCGGAGAGTACTTTCAAAAGTCAGCTAAAGACCCATTTGTTCAGGCAGGCATTTGGCCATCCCTAGCCAACCACTGTTTTTATGTATTTAATGTCTGTTTCTTGTGATTTTTCCTGTCTTCTATGGATGCTTTTAAATTATAATTTTTTAATTTTTTATTGATGTTCTGATTTTATTATTGTTGTAAAGCACTCTGCACTGGGAAGGGTGCTATATAAATAAAATTTTACTTACTTACTTCAGATATACGAGTCGGCTCCCAACGTTCACCTAAAAGAGCCGGCTCAAAGAGTTGACTCGTTCGCGAACGACACACCACTACTGCAGGCCTCGACATTAAGGCTTGCCCACTTGCCTCGGGCAAGTAAACACTGCATTCGGACAAGTGGAATTCTTCTTGTTAAATAAATGTTAAATCTTCTCTAATCTAATGTAACGTTATCTAAAAATAAACGGTTTATCACTGCATGCGGAGCTTTGTTTGCGCAGAAACTGTCTGTTCCTTCCAGCTGAACACGCGCTCCGTCTCTCACTACCAAGCGTTGTCAAGGAGACTATAAGCGTCTGTTTACCTCAGGCGCAACTAACGTTACAACGTTGCGAGTCAGATGAGCGACCGTCTTTTGGTTTTTGCTTGAATTAGGCTACTGGTAACATTATGTTCCTCCAGCCACCTAAAATTGGCCAAGTGCCAGGCAAAGCAACTAATAAAGCAACGAAACTAAACAAAGTCGTTAACAAATGACTAAGAAACACCAGTACCACAGGGCTATGAAAACAAATGTAAACGCAAATTTCTACCGAGTTGGACCGAAGCATTTCCATGGGTCCGCTATGACCAGGAGAAGGATGAAATGTTTTGTTTCACCTGCTAGGAGTTCCCGAAGAAAGCAGACATTTAAGTTCAAATAAAATAAAATTAACTTACCATTAAATTATTTTTGGCTATTGGTGTACCCAGGGGTGCAAATCCGTTCTCAAGATTGGGGGGGACACAAAAGTGATTTTTAATAATTAGGGTATTTTTATTGGGGGGGACAATTCATGTTTTTCAGAAATTGGGGGGGACATGTCCCCCCCGTCCCCCCTGGGATTTGCACCCCTGGGTGTACCGCTAAGTTACGTTAGCTAGCTAAGCTAACGTCCGAGTGAATCTAAACATGACGTCACTTAACGTAACCTGTCAGTATCAGATGAAGACATGAAAAACTGGCAATTCTGTTGAGGAAATTGTTAGGCGTGACTAGAGCCAGGAAATTAGAACAATCAATGGTTACTTAAATTAATTCTAATGTCTGATGATAAATAATAAATCGGTTCTATTGGTACCTGCTGATCAATTTATGGAGCAATCAGTGAAAATGTTGCTGGCAATATTGCCTAAAGAATTGCCAGTGAATCCTGGGCTTCAGATAACATGGTTAAAACTGACTGGAGGACAAGTCTCTCCATGTTTCAGCTGCAGAGGCTGATGTTTTTATCAGTGGAAGGGCCCCCACTAGAGAGATTGCAATCCACAGGACCACTTGCTGAAGAAAGCACCGGCCAGGGTTCAAATCCTGGGAGTTTAGGCAGGGTGTACAGCAGCAATAAGAGGAGCTAGAAGAGCTTGAAAATTGACCTCACCAACCTGCAGTCACTATAATCCTCCCCGGGACGCAGTCGGGATGAAGGGGATTTTTTTTTTCCCACTTGGAAAATGTCAACTGAGCCGACTGTCAGTGCGCATATCACTGTCACAGGCAAACGTGCGCGTCTTCTGAGCGCTCCCTTAGTTAACAGTGACACGAGACCACTGCACGAAACCCGCGAAAATATCAGAATGTTTAATAAAAGTTACCGCGGTACTGGCCATCCTCTCAGTCAAGGGAGCACTCGCAAACATGCTGCGCTATTTGAAGAGGATGAACACAGACGAAGATCCATCCAAAGATTGACCAACTGCGTCCAACCATAGTAACATTGATTAGCCTACTTAATGCGTCTGGGTCTGACCCATGTTCCCTTTTCATGTTAATTTAAAAAAAACACCCATTCGCAATATTAAAATGCTTTATACCATACTGTAGACGAGATTTTGATGAAGATCTACATGTAAAAATGTCGTTGTTCATCTGGAGTTTACTGACCTAGCCACATCAGAAAACATTTCAAAGCGCCTCTTTGCCAGCATATCTTGGACCAATCGGATTTTAACAATCGGCATGATGTCAAGACAGGGGTTGGCCACAATTTGAATAACATTTCATTTCACTATTACAAAATCCCTTCTGGGGTTATTTCGAATAAGGTGGTGAGCGCCTTGTTTTTCTTGTGCCATTTTGCTTCTGAAGTGGCTGTAGAATTCTAAGTCCCGCAGGACGCGCGGCACATGTAATGTTTTCCACAAAGTACCTGGATTCGAATCGAATCTTTGCATCTCCATGAGTTCCTTATCAAAACAATAAGAAACACAAAATAAACGCTTATCAAACCCATTGTGTTTACTGATCAAACATATATATACAGAATAAACCATTAAGAGGATATTATAAAAGCTGGACCACCTCAAAACACTTAGTAAATCCCAATAATTTTGAATCCCAGTGAGTTTACAAAATAAAACTGAAAATTCTTACAAGCAATAAAGAAGTAGGTAAAATGTGAATTATTTAATCTGAGAATTACCTTATACTCAGATCCTGCTTTAGACTTTTCTCCATTAAGAACGCCTCACAGGTATTCCTCAGCGACATATTAGGGGGAAGAGAATCCATAGAAACTCTTCTCCTGCAAACAGGGCAGTCTCGAAATTCGTTCTGTTCCCAGTACTGCTGCAGACAGGCCTTACAGACGTTGTGACTGCAACTCAGGCCAACAGGATCCCTGAAGATATCAGAGCACACAGGACAGGAGAGCTCCTCTTCCAGGAGGGAAGATCCAGACGCCATTTTGACTCAGTCTGTTCTGAGCTCAGTAATAGTGTTGTGTCGTTCGCGAACGATTCGTTCAAAAGACCGAATCTTTTGGGTGAACGAACTGAATTGAATCACTTACTGAAAAGATCCGTCCATTTCTCAGTTCAGTTGAGCTCTCGAACGGATCTGATAAGCAGCGAGCGTGCACCGTGCAGGGAGGGGGAGGGACTGCCGCGAGCGAACGTGATTCGTCCCTTGCGAACCAGTTCTGCTGTGCTGAACGAATCATTCGCATTTGCTTCTTCCTATTCCATTTCGGACGTATTGTTCTAAGTATTGTATAGCCGAAATGAGTACCGTGTTTGCGTGTTGTATACTAGAAAGTTTTTTTTTCTGTTTTTTTTCTCTAATTTCCTAAATTGTTCGAAATAAAGTTTATATTAAAAAAAAAATTTATTAAAAAAAATTCACGGGAGGGCGGGCGCCGAGCGAGGCAGCGAGCGTGCAGAGTGGACTTCTGCGAGCGAACGTGTCGTGATTCGTTCACTGCGAATCCCCCGGGGGACGTTCGCGAACGACACAACACTAAATCCCCGAGTGATTGAAGTCATTCGTTCGCAGCGATAGGATAGACTCACGTGGGTCTATTTTCTCCGAGCTGACAGCTAATGGAGCCGGGCGTTAGCACATGATTGTTAAACTTGCAAAGCCACATGAATTAACATAAACGCACACTTTTAAGTTCCCTGTTGTTTTAACAGACTTCCAGATAAACAAACTTAAAATGTTAGGCTGGCCCGTAATGAAAGGAGATTGTAGCGACAGACTCACCGGTGCAGGCAGGAGTGCATATTTCCAGAAAAAAAGAAAAGAAAAACGATGCCGGCAGGCTGCGATGAGAGAGGAGTGTGGGGCGCGTTCAAGTAATGATCCCGGAGGGAAATTACTTTGCCACAGCAACACACGTAGGCTACAGAATCTACAGCACCACGTGACGAGTGTTGTTGTGTGTTGACATTCATATATATTTTATTCTGTCGCTAATTTCAATCACTCACTCATATTTTGTTCTGTTGCTACATGTTTAGAATCATGTAGCAATATAACAAAATATGAGTGAGTGATTGAAGTTAGTGGTAGAACAAAATGAATGTCAACAAAATTATGAATAGCATTAAAAGATGTGAATTACAGCAATAAATATGAATGACAACTACATGACTGACTACATTCGGCTGACTACTGTAGTCAGACTACATGTCAGCAGAATAGATGCATGGCAACAAATATATGAATACACAATATGAATAGCAGACTTCATTGCAATGTAAATTGTAAGCCAAGCTTACAATTAAATTGCACTTCAACTTTTTGTTTTCTTGAGTTTTTTTTTTTTATTGCGTGGTGAAACCTGCAATATGGAAGAAAAAAAAACGTGTGGCTGAGACTGTCTCAGATCCTTAAACTGTGACGGAACGGTGCAAGTTGAGTGATCCGTTCACTGAAGGCTACTGGACACAGTGAGTTAACGTGACGTGATCCTGAGTGATAATCAGCGGCTCAAACTGCCAGAATCAGGCCCAGCAAGTTAAGACTTAAAAGTAATTGAAAACCAGCGTTCACCTCCAATATTGATATTCAACGAGGAAACTTTTAAAATATCAAGATTTGTAAACGGAGTTTGGCGCATTTGTCAAAGCGACAGCACTTCCGCATGAACTGTTCGGCCGTTTCAGTTCACTGAGTGAGTCGGACTACGCAGTACGCAGTCGGAGCTCCGCCCAAGCACTGAACGATTCGGTGAACGAATCTTTTTAATGAACTGATTCTAGTGATTCGTGTCACTGAAGTGAACTGTTTTGCCCATCACTACTCAGTAATGCAATGGTTTCTGGTAAATCCGTAGTTTAGTTTCACTTTTACTTACTGCTGTTACACAAACTGTAGCAAAGAAGGAATTTTGTCTTTAAAATTAATCTCAAATCTCAGTGTATGTTTCTCCGTCAATATTTTCGGATGTTCCTAAATTTATGAAATATATATGCTGAAATCATGTTACAGTTTTTCTCAATCGCTTGGATGCATTTCTTGAAACTCTAACCTCATTCCCAAAACTCTAAGTGCAATCCCCAAAACAGTAAAATCATTTTTCATAACACTATACCACCCGTTCAAAAGAAACTATAACAATCAAAATGATAACCACATGCGTCAAAAGACACTAAGTCAGTCAATCGCTACAACAATGTCACCAAATGTATAACACCTTCTGATCATTGCGTAAACCCTGACACTCAAAATGCAAAGTATTTGCATCAAAACTGGACAGATATTGTGTACAAAGTGTTGCTGTCAA
This sequence comes from Synaphobranchus kaupii, assembly GCA_029718625.1. NCBI lineage: Eukaryota > Metazoa > Chordata > Actinopteri > Anguilliformes > Synaphobranchidae > Synaphobranchus > Synaphobranchus kaupii. Next base: position 10,909,625 of record CM056399.1, read on the forward strand.
TGTAAAACAATTCCTGGACACACAAATTACGAGAAAAAACATGTTTATTATGTATCTTTTTCATCTATAGTATGGTTGTTTTACTTTTTTATTTTGTATTTTTTGTTTTTCACTGCTGCACAACCAATCTGGGGACACTGCTTCTTGCTCCATTTTCTTGCACTGGAACCCTTAGCATTTATATATGTTTGTGAGTATTGTGTTCACAATTTGCACCTGTGGGATGGAATTGACAGCATGCGTTCTCCGTTACTCTGCAAATGTGTGAAGGGAAGTTACTCACTCCAATCACCCATCATGCTGGCCTTATCTTTTGTACAAACACAATGCTCATTATACGTAGTATTTTGCATGCAATGATTTACCCAATGAACAACTGTGTCATTGCGAATGGGAAATGTACATAGCCAATTGAGAAAAAAACAATCTGTTTTGACTGGAATGTCGAAGTGGAATGAGGATTGCATCTACACTATGACAACTGCGTTTAGTGTTTTGCATTCTGTGTGAAGACAATGAGAAGTGAAATAGTGTATTGGCCAATTACCTTAATGGTGTGGGGTTTTGAGGCACTGTTAAGAGAATGAGGTTAGAGTTTCTAGAAATGCATCCAAGCGATTGAGAAAAACTGTAAAAGGCCCCCGATGTAACTAAAGCGTCCACGTGTGAGACGCTGTACTTCCCTCTTCCTGTTAGACAAGCCTGATTATCAGAGACAGCACTTCCTGCAGGGGGCAGCATTGTACCACTGAGGTTTGTGTGTGGCTGATCTGCCAGCAGTTTTACACCAGTCCTGTTCTTCAGATTCTGTCAGTTCTCTCATGTGTTACAGTTTTTTACGATTGCTTTGACTCATTTTGCACAGCAGAATTTCAACGTACAAAACTCTAAATGAAAAGTGCCAAACTGACTTTCAAAATTCATACTCTAAGACACTACATCCTATGCTGACATACAAAGTGTAAAACTGTTAACGCAAAGTGCTAAACTGACTTGCAGAATTCTTACCTTAAGACACTACATCCTATGCTGACATACAAAGTGTAAAACTGTTAATACAAAGTGCCAAACTCTAAATCATATGCTCCATTCTCAGAATAGAGCCACCTAATATTACAACAATGTTCAAATGTTTATTACTACAAATGCAGATCACTAAATTAATTCAACAGGTCTTTGTAGTCATGTCTCAGTACTTCCAACAACCTTGCCCAGGTGAGTAGCATTGCAACACAATTGATAATCTCTTCACCACTACATAAAAGGCTGCTTAGAAACCTGAATGGGAGTTTCTGACAACATGGAGCAGGTCAGTGAGGTTGAGGTTGGTAACGAAGGACAGGGTCGTGGTCGTGGTCGTGGTCATGGTCGTGGACCATGTACAGTAAATATACAGTAAATATACAGTATAGGTAATAGGTACTGTACATGCCTAGTTTGCCTAGACCCGACCCTGAGACCATTGGGCAGGCCCACACACATCCATCCCTGATTGGTCAGCCTGACCCTCTGCTGGGGGCATAGTACAACTTGTACAACTACAAGTACGTGCGCCTCATACATTTTCTGGATGGGCTGTACAACCGTCTCGTACAGCCAAATGCTCAGATGGTGTTCATCATTGTCTGGGACAATGTAAACTTCCATCATGCATTGGCTGTGCAAGACTGGTTTACAGCCCATGCAGAGTTCCGATTCCAATTCCTTCCACCTTACTCCCCCTTTCTGAACCCCATCAAGGAGTTTTACTCGGCCTGGAGGTGGAAGGTATACGATAGGTGTCCATATGAGCAGGAAACGCTCCTTCAGGCCATGGATGAGGCATGCGATGACATTACAGCCCAGCAGTGTCAGGGGTGGATAAGGCACTCTAAAAGATTTTACCAGCACTGTCTTGCCAACGAAGACATCAGATGCGACTTCGACAAAATTCTGTGGCCAAATGCAGTGGAGAGGCAAAATGCTGGTTAAGCACAGAGAAGCAGTTTTATTTTTACTTTACAGTAAAGTTTGTTGTTACTGTAACTGTTTTTGTTTTTACTGTACAATACAGTTGAGTTTACAGTACTGAATTACTATATGATTTTTCTTTAATGATTAAACTTCATATAATCTAATCTAATATTTTGTTTGTCTTTCATAAAAACACAAGCGCAAAACTGCAGTCTATCACAGGGGATGATTGCTGTACATAATTTCAAGTATTTATGAGGAAATGACCATTGCATAGTCTTTTTTGGTAACAAATATTTTGTGTTTGACCGCATTATTTGATAATGGCCGTTGTATTTGAAAATGCACCAATAATTAAACTTCAACGATGAACATATCCATTGTTCTGACACTATGATAAACTTTAGCATGAAATACAATCTAATTTGGTTCAGTTGTTTCTATTGTGCATGCTATATATGATTTTGAGCCCAAGATTAGGAGTATAGCATTTTGCGTTATGACCAAAAAATACTTTCAAACTCTTTTTTTATCAGAAGGATTTTGTGTTTGGCAGCATTATTTCATGATGACTGTTGTATATTGAAAATGCAGCAATGATTTAACTTCATTGTTTGAAATATCTAATGTTCTGGTGCTGTGATAAACTTTTGCATATAATATTCTTTGATTTGACATTGGTATTTTTTATTTTGCATGCTATATTACATTTTGAACCCAAAATGAGCAGTATAGCATTCTGTGTTAAGAGTTTTGCACATTGAAACTCTGTTGTGCAAAATGAGTCAAAGCAATCGTAAAAAACTGTAATAAAACTGGAATTTAATTCCCCAGATAATCAAGCACACACCCTCCCTTACAAACATGATACAAACACAGATCCAGAGCTGGACTCCACAATCCATTCCTCTTTATAATATCCTCACTTACCATGGTAATGGAGAGAGCTGTGCTTTAGAATAGCACATCTACAGCACTGATGAAGGTAATGGAGAGAGCTGTGCTTTAGAATAGCACATCTACAGCACTGATGAAGGTAATGGAGAGAGCTGTGCTTTAGAATAGCACATCTACAGCACTGATGAAGGTAATGGAGAGAGCTGTGCTTTAGAATAGCACATCATACAGCATACACTGATGAAAGCATGTGACTAATACATTTGCTGCTCCGCTGGGCAGTGGGTGGGCACCTCTTGAACTTTTTGAGTTTGATAAACATTTTGCAAATAAGAAAATTAACTTTTTTTAGACACACTCAGCCTTCCTTGCATAACGCCATTATCGGGTGGAAAGAGGGTTTCTGCGGTTGCCTGCATCCTTCCCTGCTGAAAATTCCTCCTTAAACCAGTCATTGATGGTTTAAGATGTGCTTTCGACAATTCTGGTTTTAGCTAGTCGACCAGCTGACCAACCTATAGTCAGCTAGTCCTACAGTTTAGCCACCAAGGGCCTGTACCACAAACTAGGATTACTGAGTTAGCTGGATAACTGCACTGAGTAAAACCAGGAACCATCACAGATCTGAAACATGGACTGATGTATACTTTTTTTTTTTTTTCATAATCTGATGATACATCCATTCGGGGTGGATACTGATGTTAGGGGTGGACTACTGTGGCAGGGTTTAATGGACAAGTAAGGACAAGTAAGGTTTTGGTTAACTTGGGTTAACCAACAGGTAAGTGTTGGGATTAGCTTGGGTTGGGGTTAACTCATATTGTAAGTCAGTTTGTATTTTGTATTTATTCAATAAACTCTTTCAAAATGCCTCTATAAACACCCTTCAAGTGGTTATAAGCATGACAAAGCGATAGACAATAATGAGAAAAGCAATGTCACTAAAATATAATAGATACTATCTAATTTCCTAATCATTTGAATGGTGTTTTTTTTAATGGCAATAACAAGTTTAGACGACAAAACCAAAGTAAAGAAACGCGACATTTCGATTTTTGGGACGGTTTACATTCACTTTGGGACGGTGGTGAAAAAAGTTAGTCTGGAGCCCTGGTGTGTGTGTGTGTGTGTGTGTGTGTGTGTGTGTGTGTGTGCGTGTGCGTGTGCGTGTGCGCGTGCGCGTGCGCGTGCGCGCACGCATCACCACCTCCACTACTTCTCCCCTCCTCAGTTCCACCTATTTTTATACAGTCTATGGTTCCACACAGTTAAGTAGCCTAACAGAGCCCAACAGAGCAGCTCAGCTTCGCTCAGAGCGAAGAACGCAGTTAACGGGTTGCTCAGTTTCGCTCACTGTGAGCCGCTCAGAGCGAAGCTGAGCACTTTTGGATGTGGATCAAGGGACCTTAATTGCAATAGGTGCCTTTCCTTCATCTAATGCCTCTGCATGTGCTGAATTTTTCAAATATTGTGTCGTTTGGACAGGGTATTCACATTTGTTCAGGACCAATCAGAGGGACAGGTTGAGTCGTCTTCGGCTCCACGGAGCAGGCGCGGTTGTACAAATTACACACATCGTAATATAAAATAGCGATTTAATGGTAAAAAATCAACGTGTTAAATGAAGTCAATTTGACTGTCACACAATCATTTTGGTGCTACTTTGAATAATTTCCATTGAAAAATACAGCTTCAGTGTGTGTAGGCCTGTGTGTATGTGAGCGCGCTGACGGAGTGTGTGCACCACACGTTTTCAACGGGAGACAGGTCTGGACTGCAGGCAGGCCAGTCTAGCACTCGCACTCTCTGACTACGAAGCCACGCTGTTGTAAAATGTTGTACCGTTATATATCTGAATACATATTCATGTATTTGCATCTTTTAAGTGTTAGTGAGCTAAGTTGGCAGCAAGCGATTTGCTCGCAAGCTAACGTTAGTAGTTAGCCTATATAAGGAGAACCCCTGCCCCGGCTGCTAGCTAGCTGACTAACCTTGAATTGGTGGAAGGTCTGGTGCTGGTGGTAGCTCATCTGCCCCGTCGGGCATTAGTTGGATTATGCCATTGACACCATTGCAACGCTGGCTACAGACTTGTAAGCCACTTAAAAATAAATTTCCTTCATTGGTTAAATGTTTGTTTTAATTAGCATATTTAACATCATATATGACATCACGTGGCGCTGTAATGGCGACGTACTCCAGCTGTCTCACATTTTCGTGTTTGTTAATTTGAATGTGTTTTGTTGTGTCATGTTTGTGTGGGAGAAGAATCCCCAGAGAACTCATGAAAAGCACCTAGCAGTACAACTGGGAAGGAGGCCATAAAAATGTTCATAGGAGCCCTGGGAGGCCAAGGGATGCGGGGGGGCTCCAGAATCCCAGGAGACCCAGAAGGACCATCGTGTTACTGTATAATCATAAATATAAACAATAATCAGGCTATGAGCCATATGATTAAGATGTAAACCAAGTTATATGTATACCATGCACAAAATGTATATATAAGCACACAATGCATAGCCGATGTATATCAAAAGTATGTATAAGGTGTAGACTGTAATGAACTATAGAGTGGGACTGTAAGAGGGGAGCTAACGCATGGGCAAAACTGAACCCCTCATTAACTAGTGGTGAAAGAATGTAACCCCTCATTAAAAAATAGGAGTACTTGGGAATCATAGATAACGGTGTAAAATTTAAGGGCTTTGTTAATTAAAAAATCAGGGGCCAGGTTATGGGAGGAGATGGTTCCTAAGCCCCACAAAGGGTGGAACTATGGAAAAGGATAAAAGAAACAGCTGTACAGGTCACACCTAGGAGACCAGACGAGACCTGACCTGACCCGACCGGACCCAACCTGACCAGACCCAACCTGTGATACTTAGGTGACCTACCTGGCCAGTACCATACTGGGACCCACTGGAAGACTCAGACTGGACATCTCACACACTAAGAAGAGACACAGACAGAAAACTGACGGGGAAGGGGGTGCGTCAGGCTGCCTCTGACGGGCCTACTTAAAGGGTAAGTTCGCTATTTTGGACCTTGGACCCTATTTGCGGTCCGTCTTCCATGAACCTGACCCATGAAGTCCATTTTTTCGCTGATCGGTCCAGTATTGAGTTCGGTACAGATTTTCTGTAGGCTCTCACTGGGCTACAATGGAAGTGAACGGGGCAATCAGAAATGTTATGGAAAAACAACGATAAATGTGCTTTTATAGCTCAGTGTGTATTCTTACGGTCTCAGTATGCTCTCCTGTGAAATGTAGGCTATCGCAAACGCAAACCGAACGTTGAAACAACAGTTCCATTTGAAACAGAACTATTTCTCCGACCGCACTACCTCGCACTGTAAACTTCCGCAGTCTAGCTACGTTGTAGAGAGGGGGGGGGGGGGCTGCTTGAAAAGCAGTTGATCACAAATCCTGACCTCCCGTTGGAGTTTACTAGCTAGTAGCCTACAGCAGAAATATTTGTAACGCAGTTTTTGTAATCATCATTTGTAATAATTCATCACAGCAATGGTGCGCGAATGTGCAGTCCCCGGTTGTGGGAATAAAATGCCTGGACGCTCAAATACCAGTTTTCACAGGCTCCCGTTCTCTGACCCAGAAAGATTGAGACTTTGGCTGGTTGTCTTACGGATCGACATAAACACTCCAGTCAATCAACTCCGTTTGGCAGACTCGCGAGTTTGTGGAGCGCATTTCGACGCTACTGATTTCTGTAACCGCAAATCAGAAGCAAAACACTGGTTTCTAAAGAACACAGCTGTTCCTCGTGTCGGACCCGCAGCACTATCAAGCACCGGAGCGGAGGTAAGTTATATTTAGCTATAACGTTACTAACATTTTTATTTTTTTTGAGCGCGTCCTCTGACCCAGCACTCAATACCAACTAACAAAATCCGAGCTTGACATAAGTTGTTTTCTTGTAACAAAACTGTCGGAAACGTTCATCAACTATAACTTTTTACAATTCTATAATGTTTTATTTACAAATGCTTGACGCATGGTGTCCTGTCCAAAGTTCTCATCTATCACATATCTGTTGGCAGTCATAGTGTAATGGTAATCAATGGAGATGATCCAGTGTCATCCACGGATACATCCAGGTTTTCAATGGCATTCGGTAGCAACAGATCCCACTCCCTACAACACAAACTTTCCTCCTCTCTGGGCATCTGCTTGCACCTCTTGCAAGAACACCAAAAGTCCCCCGAAATTCTTGGTCTAGCCTCGGCAGCGACTTTGGATAACATTACCTGCGCAACTTCAGCCTCTCTCTCTTCTCTTGTTCTCTTATCATCCATCTCTTGTAGTTCCGTGTCCGTGTATTCTGGCTCAAATCTGTAGCCAGTAACGTCAAAGTCAAAATCAAATTCTTCGTCTTCGTAATCATTATAGTCATCCATCATCCAAGTTTTTTTGTGGAAATTGTAGCCTACGTTGCTGCAGGTAAACAAACGCAGACTGCTCAGCTAGATAGTTTCGTAAACGGCCGGCACACCTTCCCGCTCCCCTACCCCCGACACATAGTACTCCGCGAGTGCAGCGCAAACAAGCAACAGAGAAATGCTTACTTCCAAGCCATGCCAAACACGTAAAAATGTTCGGATTGAGATACATTTCACAGGAGAGCATACTGAGACCGGTAACAATACACCCTGAGCTTCCCGTCTCATTTATTGTACATGAAAGCACATTTATCGAACATTTCTGATTGCCCCGTTCACTTCCATTGTAGCCCAGTGAGAGCCTACAGGAAATCTGTACCGAACTCAATACTGGACCGATCAGCGAAAAAATGGACTTCATGGGTCAGGTTCATGGAAGACGGACCGCAAATAGGGTCCAAGGTCCAAAATAGCGAACTTACCCTTTAAGGGAGGATGATTTATGAATGCATGTTTTTATCTGCGCAGATTAGCCTGGCTTACTGAATGTAATTCCTTTGAATTATATACAATAAATCCTGTTTGCATCAGACTCTGGAAGACCTGAAGCAATCCATATCTGGCCTGAACTGGTGAAGCTGATGTATTACCCCTCATTTGTTTTTTGTTTTTTTCATGCACTGTGAATGTCCGTTGGATCTGCAGCAACAAAGTTTACCTTCGCTCTTCACCGGAGTTGAAGATGTCGGGACTGATCCGGGAGTGCAGGCGGTCTTCAAAGGGCAACCATGGAAGGGAAGGAGAAGATGGTGCGGGGGAGGAGTGAGGCGAGGAGTGGGAACGCAGTTCGGTGCTCTGTTTCGACAGTGTACAGAGACCACAACACTGCGTGGATGGAGGAAAGTCGTGGAGGTGGCGTTTGTGTGTTGGACTGCTAAATGACACTGGACATCTCGGGACAGCGGGGGCTATTTTTAATCATGGCAGCCTGTATTCAACTTAATTAACTTAATTTGATATTGAATGTCTTTATTTGGTGTGTTTGTTTGTGTGTTGTGGGTCTGCCCCACCGTCTATGTCTTTTGTATTGTTGCTGGTGGCTACAACTGAAGTTCCCTAAAGGGAAAATAAAAGTTATTCTATTCTATAGCATTTAAATTTTTATAAATTTAGAAAAAATAGTAGGCATCTGGGAGCATTCATTAGGCCTATGTTACTGTATGTGAGGGGGAGTGTAAGGTTTGGAGAACCAAATGTGACCGATAATGATTTCTAAAAGCGTATCTAGAAAGATACGCCACAAAAGCGGAAGTAGCCGCACCAGGACGGAGATAACAAAGGATCGGGAGCAAAACTTCCCTAGCACAAGGCAAAACAAAGCAACCTCTAAAACGGAGACGTATCTCGATAAACAGCGAGAATAAATAACAAAAGAACCTCACGCTCTCAAACGAGGAGCGATAACAGGAGGTCAGAAGAAAACAAAAGAAACGCCCTGTATAAACGGGCGAGAGAATTAAAATGAAACTAGAACCTGTTACCTACAGCTCTAGGTGAGAACAAGCTGAACAAAAAGGTAACTGGTAGAGGAGTATAAAGGATAAAGAGAGAAAGGAAAGAAAAAGACAAAAAATAAATCTTTATCCTAACTCTAACCGGACTCGCTGCGTTTCTTATTCGTACGAACCAGAAATGCAGTGACCGAATTTCCTATACCTTAGATGGAAGAGATGGAAAAAATTTGATAGAGCGTCAGATGACGCCAAAAAGGAAAACCAAACACAGAAACAGCAGTGGCTGCCAATAACCATGACATGTTATGGGTCTAATTAAACAGGTTCATGGCCTACAATTGATTAAAAGGCATACTCTAAAGTGTTTGCTTTTTATAATCGTAATTTATTATGTTCGCATGGTGCATTTCAAAGGCTACATTTAGTCTTGTGATGTTAGGATCCTGTAATCTGTCTGTCTTATTTCTTTATTTGTTATTATTTTTCCTGTTTTCTTTCCCTCGCGATTGTCAGTCCGCGTTCCATGTTTCTGAGATTCCACCCCCTGTCTTTGTCATTGCACTATTCGGGTGATTTTGGGAACATTCAGGTTTCTTCTGTATTTCGTATATCTCGTTTTCTTCCTTCTGACTTTATTTATATTTGTATATAATACTAATGTACTAATCATACTAACTGTTCGATTAGATTTAATACTAACCTGCTAACAAACTAACATGTGTATATAAAACTAACCTACTAACATTAGGGTTCTAGAGTTCACTACTAACATTACTAATTCATCTTGAGTTTCTACCTGCAGCTGTCATTTCCCTTCTCGTTATCCTATCCCTGCATCGATCTGTGATTTCGCATTCTCTGCATATGTGTCCACTTTCGTGTTTTTCTAATCTGAGCTGTGCACTTGTTTACCTGCTAACTCCAGGCCGTTTGTTATCATTGTGTCTATGTGCATTCCAGTCCGTGTCTTACGTTTCCCCTGTCATTGTTTTATTGGTCCCTGTTAACCCTCACTGTTCTCACCTGTGAGCAATCTCCCCTCCCTGCTTCTACACACCTGATTCCCATTATGTCTGTCTCCCTCTGTGTATATATACCTTGTCATTTCAGTGTTCTTCGCGAGTTCCTTAGTATATTCTGCTTCTGTGGTTTCTGAGTTTCTGCCCGAGTTGTTAGTTTATTCTGTTTTCTAGTTTTTGTTTTCCCTAGTCCTTTGCCTATTGTTGTTTTGTTTTGTATCCAGTCTGTTTTGTTTTCTTTGTGTTCCTTCTACGCCTCCCCGGTTTTTGACTCCTGCCTGTGTTCTCGCTACCCTGTCTTTGGATCCTGATTTTGTTATTTTGCTGTGCCTTCCCGGTTTGACCCCTGCCTGTTCCTTGACTACTCTTTTGGACTGTGTTTTGTACCGTTGCCCTGTCTCTCTCGGTTTTGACCCCTGCCTGTTCTACTTCGGATTGCTGCCTAGCCCTGATTAAACTTCGGTTTTTTCACACTCCTGCCTGCGTTTGGGTCCTTCCCCCACCAGCACCTAACAGAAGGAACTCACCAGTTTGGACCCAGCGGGCTCATGGCGACTCAGGGTTATTTTTTTGACCCCTTCGACAACACCTCCTATGAGGAATACCTCATGGGTATCTGGGGGCAAAACCCAGAGTTTGCCCGTCGGCATGCCGACCATCACCCCGGACCGTTTATCAGCCCACCTCTCACTCCGTTGGACTCGGAGTCCTTACCCTCCAGCCGGCCAGCCCTGAGCCCATTACCCCTTCAACCACCCAACCCCAACTGTCACCCTTCAATGGGACCCGCCTGGTCCTGTGTCCGGGAAACTGGGCCCAGGAGAAGACAAGGGGGTCCTGGTTCCCGGCTCCGTCGACGGACTCAGCTACCCGTCGACGGAGGATCCATTTTCCACCCATCCGTGTTTGCCCCTGTCCCGTCCCGCTCCAGCCCTCCTGTCCCGTCCCGCTCCAGCCCTCCTGTCCCGTCCCGCTCCAGCCCTCCTGTCCCGTCCCGCTCCAGCCCTCCTGTCCCGCCACGTTCCAGCCCTCCTGTCCCGCCACGTTCCAGCCCTCCTGTCCCGCCACGTTCCAGCCCTCCTGTCCCGCCACGTTCCAGCCCTCCTGTCCCGTCCCCTTCCAGCCCTCCTGTCCGGTCCCCTTCCAGCCCTCCTGTCCGGTCCCCTTCCAGCCCTCCTGTCCGGTCCCCTTCCAGCCCTCCTATCCGGTCCCCTTCCAGCCCTCCTGTCCGGTCCCCTTCCAGCCCTCCTGTCCAGCTGCAGAGCCAGCTTTCCGCCTGTCCCGAGCTGCAGAGCCAGCTTTCCGCCTGTCCCGAGCTGCAGAGCCAGCTTTCCGCCTGTCCCGAGCTGCAGAGCCAGCTTTCCGCCTGTCCCGAGCTGCAGAGCCAGCTTTCCGCCTGTCCAGAGCTGCAGAGCCAGCTTTCCGCCTGTCCAGAGCTGCAGAGCCAGCTTTCCGCCTGTCCAGAGCTGCAGAGCCAGCTTTCCACCTGTCCAGAGCTGCAGAGCCAGCTTTCCGCCTGTCCAGAGCTGCAGAGTCAGCTTTCCGCCTGTCCAGAGCTGCAGAGTCAGCTTTCCGCCTGTCCAGAGCTGCAGAGTCAGCTTTCCGCCTGTCCAGAGCTGCAGAGTCAGCTTTCTGCCTGTCCAGAGCTGCATTGCCAGCTTTCCGCCTGTCCCGAGCTGCAGAGCCAGCTGACACCACCTGTCCCTGGGCCGCCTAACCTACAGCCGCTCAGTCGCCGCCGGCTTCCAGGGCGATGCAGCCGTCGCCGCCGGCCTCCAGGGCGATGCAGCCGTCGCCGCCGGCCTCCAGGGCGATGCAGCCGTCGCCGCCGGCCTCCACGGCGATGCAGCCGTCGCCGCCGCCCTCCTGAGCGGTCCTGCCTGCGCCGCCGCCCTCCTGAGCGGTCCTGCCTGCGCCGCCGCCCTCCTGAACGGTCCTGCCTGCGCCGCCGCCCTCCTGAACGGTCCTGCCTGCGCCGCCGCCCTCCTGAGCGGTCTTGCCTGCGCCGCCGCCCTCCTGAGCGGTCCTGCCTGCACCGCCGCCCTCCTGAGCGGTCCTGCCTGCGCCGCCGCCCTCCTGAGCGGTCCTGCCTGCGCCGCCGCCCTCCTGAGCGGTCCTGCCTGCGCCGCCGTCCTCCAGAGCCGTCCTGCCCGCGCCGCCGGCGGCCTCCAGAACTGTATCACCTGCGCCGCCTTCCGGCATTTATTATCCCTCCTCCGGACCCCCTCCACCCACCCTGCTCAGCATTCCGGACATTACAAACTTTCCCAGTCGTCACCCCTATTCCTTTTGACTCTCCTGACCGGTTTGACCCCTGCCTGTTCCTTGACTACTCTTTTGGACTGTGTTTTGTACCGTTGCCCTGTCTCTCTCGGTTTTGACCCCTGCCTGTTCTACTTCGGATTGCTGCCTAGCCCTGATTAAACTTCAGTTTTTTCACACTCCTGCCTGCGTTTGGGTCCTTCCCCCACCAGCACCTAACATGTGAATTCAACAGAAAATAAAAAATAAAAATTGTATTCTAATTAACATTCAGAAGCTACATTTAGCGGCATTTTGAATTTACGAACGAGGTGCGTGTTCCTGAGTAGGTGTAAAGATTGTACGAATAAATCTCACATACGAAAGATTTGATGAATGCCAAAATACGAACAAAACTGCTAATACAAACGATTTACACACAAATTTGTTCTGCTCACATTTCAGGCCCAATGTGACTTGTTGTGGGAAGCATATTGTGATGTATTGACTGTGCTCTTATGAGCAGTAGACCTACTAAACGGATTGAACTGTTGAACGATGTTTCGTTGTCATTATTCTGAGATTATTCTGTGTGTGTGCGCAAAGATGATTACTGACTGGCTATAACGCGACAGGTTGGATAAAGATCTTGAGTGAGTGTAGGCCTTTCTTCCTCACATGCGTGGTGTCAGGACACGTTGTTGGTAAATGGATAGATAGATAGATAGATGACAATCAATAAGAAGGCCCATCAGTAGGTATTACCCTTGTGTTCTTAATATGCGAATTACAGCAGGTATAAAAGAGCGCCTAAACTCTTGAGTGGAACACTTGGAAGCGGTGAAGCAAACGCTATAGGAGGACATTTGGCTCATCGGCACAGGGTGGAGAGGGCGGAGAGGGTGGAGAGGGAGAGGGCGGAGAGGGTGGAGAGGGCGGAGAGGGCGGAGAGGATGGAGAGGGCGGAGAGGGTGGAGAGGGCGGAGAGGATGGAGAGGGCGGAGAGGGCGGAGAGGGTGGAGAGGGAGAGGGCGGAGAGGATGGAGAGGGAGAGGGCGGAGAGGGTGGAGAGGGCGGAGAGGATGGAGAGGGCGGAGAGGGCGGAGAGGGAGAGGGCGGAGAGGATGGAGAGGGAGAGGGCGGAGAGGGTGGAGAGGGAGAGGGCGGAGAGGGTGGAGAGGGAGAGGGCGGAGAGGATGGAGAGGGAGAGGGTGGAGAGGGCGGAGAGGGTGGAGAGGGCGGAGAGGGTGGAGAGGGCGGAGAGGGTGGAGAGGGCGGAGAGGGTGGAGAGGGTCTAAACTATCCTGCATGATGGCCTAGGTCTTCTTCTGCACCCTGCTCTCAACTACAACATCAACAGGCTCCAGAGCCGCTCATATGGTGGAGCTAGCCTTTTTAATTATTCTATCAAGCCTCTTACGGTCTATATAGTGTGTGTGTGTGTGTGTGTGTGTGTGTGTGTGTGTGTGTGTGTGTGTGTGTGTGTGTGTGTGTGTGTGTGTGTGTGTGTGTGTGTGTGTGTATAGTTGTGTGTGTGTGTGTGTGTGTGTGTGTGTGTGTGTATAGTGTGTGTGTATATAGTGTGTGTGTGTGTGTGTGTGTGCGCACATTACCTCCTTCACTACTTCTCCCCTCCTCAGTTCCACACATCCTTCTGTTCAGCAAAAGAGGCATCTCAAGCAGAGCACAAGTGTGTGTGTGTGTGTGTGTGTGTGTGTGTGAGAGAGAGAGAGACAGACAGACAGACAGACAGAGAGAATCGAAGATAGACAACATCCTCCTGAGGAGAGGAGGGGAACGAGAGAGAGAGAGTAAGACATAGAGAGAGGGATCAAGGGAGACAGAAATAGAGAGGGAGAGGCAGGGAGGGAATGTAAAAGAGGACGTTGCTCTCGACGGTGGAGGAAGGGAATCGTAACAGTGTTGTGCAGACGGGAGGATAATAGACAGATCTCAGCCTGCCTGCTCTGCACCTGCACAGTAAGTAAGCCATGCTCCTATACCATCAGCAGTTCTGTGCATACAGGGGATGGAGAGATGGGAAGAAGGTGTGTAAAGGCAATAGCAGCAGCTCTGAAATTGCATTCATTTGGGAAAAAAAGAGGAATGGAGGGGATGCGGGTGGGTTTTATTTTTCATCTGAAACGTTTATCCCCTCCCCTCTTCTCTACCTCTCAGTGCCTCTTCTCTAAATCTTTCCATCGTTTCTTCCCCTCGCTGTTTCTCCTCCTCTACCTCACTACCCTTCCTCTTGTTTTATAATGTTCATGTACATGTTGGTTCATCTGTTTTTTTTCCTCATTAATCAGAAAATACTGATCTTCATGTCCTAAGTGTCTCAGAGGCACTTAGGCACATCGTATTTAAACATCAAGAGCTTTTTCCACTCTGACAGCTCATACCAGGAGAGAATGTTTGCATGCAAAGCCACTTACTGATGGCCAAGGAGATATTTAAGGACTGAAAATGACTATTTCCTGATTGATAAGGAAAAATTGCATCCCTGGTTTATTGTGTTTGGCTCCTTATATTAAGAAAATACATCTGTGCAGTTAATTTTCCTGTCCCAAAGTTGTCTACACTTACATCCCAGAATCCTTTAACCATTTGGGAATCCTCATATTGTCCATTGGGAGGTAGTGATTGTGTTTGTTTCACCTTTATTTAACCAGGTAGGTAATTTGCGGTGATGACCTGCGGGTAGCTGAGCTTGTAACCCAGAGGTTGCTGGGTTGATTCCTAAATGGGGCACAGTCGCTGTGCCCTTGAGGGACGTACTTAACGCAAGTAACTTTAGTAAATACATTTTGATTTGTTCCTAACTGAACATTCTAATGCTGATGTAACCATCACTACTGGTATTTGAAAGCAAGGGAGTTCTAGAACACTGACTTAGAATTTTTGAAACAAGCATTCCAAAAAGCCTACTCTTCAGAGGGTTGAAATGGATGGTATGTAAAATAGTCGGTTGTGGATTTAAGACACCTGGGATGAGAGGCGTGAGCGAAGTGCATAAATCATATCAAAGAAGGGATCATATCAAATCCGACAACGATAGACGCACTCCCATCCTGTTTTCCCGCTGCAAATAAATCTCACATCAACACACTTCTCGTCAGCAGATGGTCTGAGCTTTTCAGTGGGTGAGACGTGGCTTCATTGATCACGCCTTGTGCTTTTCCAGCGGCAAGAACAAGCGCTTTTGTGGGAAATTGCCTTTGAAAGCGTCTGGGATGAGATGGGTGGTGTTGGGGGGGGGGGGGGGGGTTCAGCATATTGGGACCGGAGGCTGAACTGTTCACTCTCTGCATCCTTCCTCCTCGACAACAGCGGGCCACCGCTTGTGTGAACGGTAACAATCTAAAGCACACACAAAAATCTCATTGGCTGAGACTCTAAAGACTCTTCCTCGAGAAGCCTTGTATAACATCACTGCATTCTTATCTGTGTCTAATAGACTGTATTCATTTAGATTCCAGGAACAAATCCAATTATATTTTTGCCTGAATGGCAGAAAGGTCAACAGTGTTGTGCTGCAACAAACAAAAGAAGAGAATAGACACAGATGTGTGCGCACACACGCACACACACACGAAACAAGCCTCATCCAACTGTGTCTCAAAACCTAGCAGCAATGAGACGGAAGGCAGGTTACTTAGCAACAGAGAGGCAATAACCTTTCCGTAGCTGGCTGCGGTAAGAAGGGAAGCTTTATTTTCTCTCCTCAAGGAGTGGAGCGCATCTGCCAAAATCCCACAAGCACCCCCTGTACAACAACATAGTCCGGTCACATCATTACCCTTCCAATCTGATGCGTCTATCAGGTAAAACTTGGAGAAGTAACATCTCCATTTGGATTTGCCCAAACTGCTACCACATCACTACAAATAACGTGTGGCGTAGGCAGGCTCAGACTGGGGAGGGGGGGTTCACCTGTGCGACCGCTCTACCTGTCACTCATACTTGGGGTGACCAGCAGTTACCTGTCATTCTGACTGTAACTCTACTTTTTACTCTACCTGGCATTATGTTAGCCAACCTGTTACTGTCTGCGTCATTACCTATCAATATAATTCTCAGCTTGTCAATATACCTGTTACTCTACCATCACTACCTGTTACTCTGTTACTCTACCATCACTACCTGTTACTGTTACTCTACCTTCACTCTACCTGTTACTCTACCATCACTACCTGTTACTCTGTTACTCAACCGTCACTACCTGTTACTCTACCATCACTACCTGTTACTGTTACTCTACCTTCACTCTACCTGTTACTCTACCATCACTAGCTGTTACTCTGTTACTCAACCGTCACTACCTGTTACTCTACCATCACTCTACCTGTTACTCTGTTACTCTACCATCACTACCTGTTACTCTGTTACTCAACCGTCACTACCTGTTACTCTGTTACTCTACCATCACTCTACCTGTTACTCTGTTACTCTACCATCACTAGCTGTTACTCTGTTACTCAACCGTCACTACCTGTTACTCTGTTACTCTACCATCACTAGCTGTTACTCTGTTACTCAACCGTCACTCTACCTGTTACTCTACCATCACTAGCTGTTACTATGTTACTCTGCCTTCACTCTACCTGTTATTCTGTTACTCTACCTTCACTCTACCTGTTACTCTGTTACTCTACCTTCACTCTACCTGTTACTATGTTACTCTACCTTCACTCTACCCGTTACTCTGTTACTCTCCTGTCCAGGTCCAGCTCGCCATCCCGCCAGCACAGAAAAGAGCGTCCACGCGGCAGGGTGCTCCAGTCACTCGGGGAAGGAATGCAGACTCCGGCTTCCATGGTGACGGGGATTGTGTGCGCCCCCTTGGGGCTGGTGCTGGTGTTCACGGCGGCGATCACGCCGCAGTGGCGGGAGGGGCGCGCGCGGCTGGGCGTGGTGGGGGCAGGGGGAGCGGAGGCCACGCTGCTCCGCTCAGACGGGCTGTGGGAGAGCTGCCTTCAGGTGGTGGAGTCGGAGCTGAAGCAGTGCTGGCCGGCGGCGGGGGCGTATCAGCGGGACAGGCGTGTGCGCTGGGCGCGGGGCCTTACCCTAGGCTCGCTCTCCCTCTGCGGCCTGGGCATCGCTCTGGCCAGCCTCGGCGTGCGCTGCTGGACCGACTTCCCGCTGCGAAACGTGGCGGGCACCAGCGGGGTCCTGATCGCTCTATCGGGCCTGCTCAGCCTGACCGCCCTGGCCCTATACGCCCACAACCTGCGGGCGCTGGGCCTGGGGGCGGAGCCTCCCCAAGCCCCGCCCCCGCACGCTTACATCTCCGCCCTCCTCCAGCTCTCCCTCCGCCCCGCCGGCTCCCTCTATTTCGGCTGGGTCGGGGGGTGCGTCCAAGTGCTGGGCGGGGCCGCCCTGGCGCTCAGCTTCAAACGGCCCTGCTGCTCATCTTGCAAGCGACCGCCAGCGCCCCCCGAGGACGTGGAGGCCTACGAGGTCAACTGCTGAACAAACAGAGGGTTTTACACAACCAGAGTGGCCAGGAACCTCTTTAATGTGTCTGGGACGTTTATATTAAAAAGCAACGTTTGATCACACCTGGAGTTGTCGTCAGATCACTGCTTCTCTAGGTGTTCTGAGTTGACAAGTGCGCCCCCTGTTGGATCAAGCAATGGACGTTGTGAAAGACTGGACTACATGCTTGTCCTGAGAAACCACTTAACATTGTGCAAACTCTGACTCCCATTTCTCCTTAAAAATTGAGACCATTTTCAAACAAAAAGTTTAAAAAACTGCCCTACTCTTTAATATACCTCATATCATTGGGTGGGTGGTCATTTTAAAATATTTTGTACAGCTT
The DNA here is from genome assembly GCA_029718625.1 of Synaphobranchus kaupii. Taxonomy (NCBI): domain Eukaryota; kingdom Metazoa; phylum Chordata; class Actinopteri; order Anguilliformes; family Synaphobranchidae; genus Synaphobranchus; species Synaphobranchus kaupii. The sequence goes on from CM056399.1 coordinate 10,927,471, forward strand.
TAATATAGTTTTTATATTTGAAGTGGTAAGGACCAGCTCACTTCCTGTAAAGCCTTTGCTAGCAGAATATCAGTTTTTGAGGTGAGATTGCTGGTTGTTCCTGGGAAAAAAAAATATATAAATACTGTATATAAACCATACTGTGATGTTTAAAGTCTATGTAGCCGTCAGTCCTTAGACATGGAAGACATTTTTTGGATTAGTGAACCGGGCATACAACAGCAAGGTTGTGGATTTGATTCCCAGGTCACGCACGGCCACTGTACCTTTGAGCATTGCTTCAGTAAAAAACCTAGCTGTGTGATTGGAGTATATGTAACAATAATGTACTGTAAATTGCTCTGGCTAAAATGTGAACGTAAGGGGGCTGCTGAGTGGCTCATCCTGCTAAGGAAGAATGATTGTTAGTGTAGTGACTGGCCGTACGGTGTAGCCGGAAATCCCGTAGGGCGACGGGTAATTAGCCATAGCATCGCCTATCTAGGAAAGGTTGCAGTTGGCAAAGGTTGTCCTCATTTCAATCTCATCTCATCTCATCCTCATATCTCGTCTCATTCTCATCTCAATATTGTCTCGATCTCATCTCGATCTCATCTCAGATGTGGCTGATCCATCAGCTGCACAATACCTACACAGCAGAGGAAAGGGGAGCTGCCAGGGAGCCCAAGAGATAAGAAGATAGAGAAGAATGCGAGTGGGGAAAGGTGATTAACATTTGTTCTAAAATATTACTTAAATATAAACTTTGACTTAAAATATAAACGTATGACCTTTATTGGGCATGCCAAACATTGGTCCGAATTTGATAACGCTGAAATAAAAATTTCATTTTTTAGATCAATAACTGACATTTCCAGAGAGTTCACTTTGTCTCTGAATTATTTAGCGTATTCAGTATGTTAAAGTGTAAAGTATTGCATTCGTTTAATTCAGGCTGTTTGTGGTTTGCTTTGTAACACTGTTGTGTCTCATGTGGTTTGGACTGTTAATTAATTGGTGTGTTCCCAGTAAGATAGACAGCTGAAGTATTTTGCTGTATTTTTGTGGCAGTGTAATCATACTTTGTTTTAGACATAATAAAAAAAAAAGACTTCACCCAGCAACAATATTATTTATGTCATTATTAATCACTGTTGCGTGGAAAACCTTACAAGTGGACAAAGAAAATGTAAAATTTGAGTTGTGTTCACACCCTGTCCAGGCACTGGCAAATACCACAAACACCAGCAGCGGGAGAATACAAATATGAAATTCTGCCTCGAGGACTTGCCTCTGTAACCACGGAAACTGATTGGGCTCAGACGTCAGCTCGGCGCAGGAGAGCATTGGAAACCCCTTCTGTGAAGCAGCGCTTCAAGATCAAAGTGTGACAATACTGGGGTAACTGTTGTGGAGCACACAGTTTATTAACCTCCTTTGGAAAATGAACAGACAAAAGACCAAATAAAAATAACAATTTGGACACGGCAGCTGTACACCGGATGCTTCGCGCTTCCGCGACGGTAAGCGGAAGCGGGAGTCCCACAGAACCCGGCCTTGACGCTGTTAATTTAAAATAATGAGACGGAGATAACAGCCGAGGGAAATGACGAACAAACGTAAACTGCACGCTCGGTGATTGAGTCATGTCTGCAATAGTGATGGGCAAAACAGTTCACTTCAGTGACACGAATCACTAGAATCAGTTCATTAAAAAGATTCGTTCAAAAGATTCGTTCACCGAATCGTTCAGTGCTTGGGCGGAGCTCCGACTGCGTACTGCGTAGTCCGACTCACTCTGAACTGACGGCCGAACAGTTCATGCGGAAGTGCTGTCGCTTTGACAAATGCGCCAAACTCCGTTTACAAATCTTGATATTTTAAAAGTTTCCTCGTTGAATATCAATATTGGAGGTGAACGCTGGTTTTCAATGACTTTTAAGTCTTAACTTGCTGGGCCTGATTCTGGCAGTTTGAGCCGCTGATTATCACTCAGGATCACGTCACGTTAACTCACTGTGTCTAGTAGCTTCAGTGAACGGATCACTGAACTTGCACCGTTACGTCACAGTTTAAGGATCTGAGACAGTCTCAGCCACACGTTTTTTTCTTCTTCCATATTGCAGGTTTCACCACGCATTGTAAACTCGAAAGGTGGTGAGATTTTAAAAATCTGTAATGTGCATTTTCCCTGTCAAATAAACAAATAAGGTGTGGGCCTATGCAACTAAATGTCAGGTTTTTTTATTATAGGCTACTGAAATCAAAACACAAAATTATAAAAGTAGGAAATAATTCACATCTTTTAATGCTATTCATAATTGTGTTGACATTCATTTTGTTCTACCACTAACTTCAATCACTCACTCATATTGTGTTATATTGCTACATGATTCTAAACATGTAGCAACAGAACAAAATATGAGTGAGTGATTGAAATTAGCGACAGAATAAAATATATATGAATGTCAACACACAACAACACTCGTCACGTGGTACTGTAGCTTCTGTAGCCTACGTGTGTTGCTGTGGCTAAGTAATTTCCCTCCGGGATCATTACTTGAACGCACCCCACACGCATCGTTTTTCTTTTCTTTTTTTCTGGAAATATACACTCCTGCCTGCACCGGTGAGTCTGTCGCTACAATCTCCTTTCATTACGGGCCAGCCTAACATTTTAAGTTTGTTTATCTGGAAGTCTGTTAAAACAACAGGGAACTTGAAAGTGTGCGTTTATGTTAATTCATGTGGCTTTGTAAGTTTAACAATCATGTGCTAACGCCCAGCTCCATTAGCTGTCAGCTCGGAGAAAATAGACCCATGTGAGTCTATCCTATCGCTGCGAACGAATGACTTCAATCACTCGGGGATTTAGTGTTGTGTCGTTCGCGAACGTCCCCCGGGGTATTCGCAGTGAACGAATCAGTCCACTCTGCACGCTCGCTGCCTCGCTCGGCGCCCGCCCGCCCGTGAATTTTTTTAATAATTTTTTTATTTTTATATAAACTTTATTTCGAACAATTTAGGAAACAAATTAGAGAAAAAAAACTTTCTAGTATACAACACGCAAACACGGTACTCATTTCGGCTATACAATACTTAGAACAATACGTCCGAAATGGAATAGGAAGAAGCAAATGCGAATGATTCGTTCAGCACAGCAGAACTGGTTCGCAAGGGACGAATCACGTTCGCTCGCGGCAGTCCCTCCCCCTCCCTGCACGGTGCACGCTCGCTGCTGATCAGATCCGTTCGTGAACTGAACTGAACTGAACTGAGAAATGAACGGATCTTTTCAGTAAGTGATTCAGTTCAGTTCGTTCACCCAAAAGATTCGGTCTTTTGAACGAATCGTTCGCGAACGACACAACACTAGTCTGCAAACGGGAGAACCGTTCGTTTTTGAAAATTGTGTAGCTTTGTAAGCTACTTTATTGTGCTGACGGACGGTATAGTGCTCCACTTTGAATACCAGTTACACAAACAATACGCTACAGTTTACCCCACAGGATATCGGCTGATTCTCTTCCAATTTATCTGCTCCATTTAAAAGTATATAAAAAATACATGGAGGGGAATCGAGTGTGTGTGCGTGTGTGTACAGACAGTGCTCTGTAATTTAACATGGTACATATTAAACATTACTCTGGGGGTTTAGGATAATTGCCTTCAGTCTTGAGATTAGATATAATAAGCTGCTGCTGCTTCAGTGCCGTCTGCTGGCAGCTGACTGTCCTGAGTTTACTGCATGAAGCACCTGAGCGCTATAACACGACTCACCCACCCCTCACTATACATACAGCAGCATAATCACACCTATGTGAGACAGTACTGACAAAAATATCAATATGCATTTGTGTTTTCATTTCACACACTCTCCAACACACACACACACAGAAACGCACATCAGACATACACAAACATGCATGCGCACACACACACAGAAAGACTAACACACTTTAACACTAAGGTATACACACACAATCAGATAGCGAAAAACACGTCTGAAATGAGAAGGGTCTATCTGCAGTGTGCAGGCGCTTAGGGAACGCCTAACTCATCACTCAGAGGAGGTCACTCGAAGGTAGCACACAAACCGGAATGTACTACAAAGTCATAACCAAGATACACTACTCACAAAAAGTTAGGGATATTCGGCTTTCGGGTGAAATTTCAGGATGAACCTAAAATGCACTATAACCTTTACAGGTGAAATTAATTTGACCTTCTCTAAACTTTTGAATGCACATGTCCAACTATTCAATGTTTCAGTACTTTTTGCACAACTTGCTGTTCTCTAACAAGGAGCTGAACGGCAAAATTCAGAACAGGTGTTTGATCCATGAATCGACCAATAAATGTCCTGGTTCAATTAGAATTGGTATTTAAACAGTCCTCTTCATCATGCTGTTCACATTTTGACATCATGAGACCAAGACGACACCTAACAATTGATCAACAGTACCTCGCCATTGCGAGGCTTCAAACAGGATGTTCTCAGAGGGAAGTGGCCACTGAGCTTAGAGTGTCACAGAGTGTCATCAGCAGGTTGCAACAGAGATACAGAGAGACTGGAAGAGTCACAGAAAGGCATAGAAGTGGACGTCCTTTGGCCACATCCCACACTGATGACCGCTTCATTGTGAACAGTGCCCTGCGGAACCGGATGATGAATGCCACTCAACTCCAGGCACATTTAAGGGAGGTGAGAGGCACCCAAGTGTCACGTCAGACCATTCGAAACCGTTTACATCAGCGTGGTCTGCGTGCTAGACGACCTGCAAGGGTACCTGACCACACCACCAGGCACAGGCGTCATCGTCTTGCATGGGCCAGGGAGCATTTACGCTGGACGAGGGACCAGTGGGCCTCAGTGCTGTTCTCTGATTAAAGTCGATTCACGTTGAGCAGAAATGATGGCCGCCAACGATGTTGGAGACGTCAAGGAGAGCGCTATGCATCAGCCACTGTTGTCACCAGACGACCCTTTGGTGGTGGCGGTGTTACAGTGTGGGCAGGTGTGTCTAGTCAATACAGAACTGCCCTACACTTTGTGAATGGTACAGTGACAAGCCCATACTACCTGAATAACATCATTAATCCAGTCATTGTGCCCCTGCATGAACAACACAGGCCTAATTTCATCTTCATGGACGACAATGCTCCAGCTCATCGAGGTCGCATCATTAGGGAAAGGCTGCTGGAGACTGGGGTACCTCAAATGGAGTGGCCTGCACTTTCTCCAGACCTGAATCCCATAGAAAACCTATGGGATCAGCTGACTCACCGTGTAGAGGCTCGTAACTCTGTACCCCAGAACCTCAATGACCTGAGGGCCGCCCTTCAAGAAGAGTGGGATGCCATGCCTCAGCAGACAATAAGTCGACTTGTGAACAGCATGAGACGTCGTTGTCAAGCTGTAATTGATGCTCAAGGGCACATGACAAGTTATTGAGACATTGACATTTTTGTTGTGGTATACCCACCACTGTTGTTGGCTTTTGTTTCAATAAATTGTTTGAGATGAGGAAATCACCATTGCATGCTTCTACTTAAATGCCCTACTTTCATGATACGTATAATATCACTGTAGCGTGAACTTACATTTTCCATAAATTTCACCCGAAAGCCAAATATCCCTAACTTTTTGTGAGTAGTGTGTATGTCGAAATCAAAGACCCCCTGATTTTTGTGAGTTTGTGATTCCCGTACCCCACCCCCAACCCCTAAACATAACCTCACAGGAGTTCACGTAACTCGGGCTCATGCCCGAACTGTTAAGATAGCCCTTGAATGCTACGCAGGGCGTGTCTTGCCAAGAAAAGCAGTGGGATCCATGGGTGCGTCCCAATAGTCGAAAAATTCCACCTTTCCTCCTCCACTACCACTCCTCTCCTCCTTTCCTCTTCCACTACCACTCCTCTCCTCCTTTCCTCCTCCACTACCACTCTTCTACTCCGTGCCCCGGAAACGGATCTTTGTGTTTTAATCTAATGTCGCTGATTTCATCTTAATTACGTATTAATGCTTACATATTAATGTCTCGACGCAAACCGCAATGTCATACTGTACATGCAAATACTTGTACTCAAAACGTTCAGGCAGTTTTGCATATTTCCGGGTAGGAGAGGAGTGGTAGTGGGGGAGTGGAGGGAAGAATATTGAGACGCACCCCTCAAAAACGCTGTACTGTGGACTACCTCTGAGTGATGTGTGACGTATGAAAAGGCGTTCCCATACAAGGGGCGTGCCCTACGCGCCTGCACACTGCAGACGGATGACATTGGCCATTGCCTGCACCCAAACCCCGCCCCCTGTCTGTATACATTCGGATTGCGGCTCCGACAAATGATGCAAAAACATCAGGTGGGAAATCGTTTTACCAAGAACGCATTTAAACCCTAAAATCTGCATTGCAAAAAAATATGCATTTTTTTTTACTTGAGCCAGTATGGAACACAATTGAAAAGCTCCAGGATGATATGAAAAGCTCAAAAACACGAAAACTATGCGTGTGGGCCTTTAATATGCATACATGTAATCTTTTTAATATAGAGAGATAGACTGAGACCGAAATGGATGGATGGATCAAAAGAATCAGGTGACAAATGTACTGAACTGACTGATGAGATGGCACAACAATCAACTGGGCATTAGAAAAACGCTAAATAGACAAAATAATTGTGTTTTTCATTGTTTAAAATAAATAATAAAATCAAAGCATCTATGATCTTCATGGCATTTTATTGGTTTGACACAGTGGACACACCTGCTTGTCCTACAGGGACGTGGTGCATGCAACACGCTTGCATTTCTCAAGGGCAGATAAACAGGCGAGGTTGTTCTCCTGGTGTCCACAGGTGAGTTTAAACCTTTAAGGTGCAAGATCGCAAACATGTCATTAGAATGTTCTAAACTGAACATTCTAATGCTGATGCAACGATCACTACTGGTAACTGAAAGCAAGTTCTAGAACGTTGACTTAGAATTAGAACATTCCAAAAAACCTACTCTTCAATCACCAGTACACACGAGCGTGAAGAAACACTGGCCAGCAAGATCCAAAAACCAGGACACATACAGTTAAAGATTGACAGGTCGACTTGTCCATGTGCCTCGAACACAGACGCACTTTTCAAAAGGTCGGAGATTTCACCAAACTGAATTTTACGCGTTTTTTGGGTCAGAACACAAGCTGCAGTATACAGACGATAACGTTTGGCCTGACAAAACAGCCACACTTAATGCAAATGCGTACACTTTAGATCTGTAAAAACCTAATGAGGTACTTTTTTTTAAAATTACGTATAAAACTAATGTACACTTATGTATATACACACACAGATATATTAAACATTTGCTTAATATCGGATTCTGTTTAACAACAAAAAATTTTTTTTAAATTGCGGGGGGGTAGGACAGAATAAGACGTGATGAAGCCTTCATCCCCATAAATACATGAAAACAACAATTACCACTGAGTCACCATGGAGTTACACAGCAGAGTTATACCCACCCTCGCCTTCAACCTCCTTCCAAAACAAATACATTGACAAACAAAACCAAATTTGATATGGGGATGTTTTTCTTACATCATTGTCCAGTTGATAAGAATAATTTTGCATAATTTTGCCGATCTGAAATTAGGTTTCAAATGAAACCATGCGTGCTCTACAGCAGGGGTATCCACAATCTTATCTGAAAAACGGCCAGTGCGGGGGCAGGTTTTTGTTTTAGCCCAGCGCTACTGATTACATAATCATGGTCTTCAATCAAGACCTGGGTAAGTGCAATCAGGTGCCTCAGTGCTGGGCTAAAACAAAAAAACAAAAACCTGCACCCACACCAGACTTTTGTGGATAAGATTGGACACCCCTGCTCTACAGCAAGGATCTCAAACCCCAGTCCTGGAGGGCCCCCAGTGTCTCCAGGTTACAGCACTTATGCGCTTAATTTAAGTCTCTGATTGGCCAAAAGGCCCACACACCTCATTTCCTAAAAAGGCCTAAATTGGCTGCTCATTGAATGGAAACCACAAATCCCAACATCCACTTCGACCCTCCAAGAATGGAGGTAACTTTAAACCATATACATAAACCTGCAGACGCTGCGGCCCTCCAGGACTGGAGTTAAACCTGCAGACGCTGCGGCCCTCCAGGACTGGAGTTAAACCTGCAGACGCTGCGGCCCTCCAGGACTGGAGTTAAACCTGCAGACGCTGCGGCCCTCCAGGACTGGAGTTAAACCTGCAGACACTGCGGCCTTCCAGGACTGGAGTTAAACCTGCAGACTCTGTGGCCCTCCAGGACTGGAGTTAAACCTGCAGACGCTGTGGCCCTCCAGGACTGGAGTCAAACCTGCAGACACTGCGGCACTCCAGGACTGGAGTTACACCTGCAGACGCTGCGGCCCTCCAGGACTGGAGTTAAACCTGCAGACACAGCGGCTCTCCAGGACTGGAGTTAAACCTGCAGACACACCGGCCCTCCAGCACTGTAGTTTGGGACCCCAGCGGAGTACACAGAGGTGTATCTCATATGTAGAAGTAATGGGCCGGGTCCGGTGCCGCTGAGGCCCGGTTCTTGCTTTGCTCGTTCTGCTCCAGGGGCTCCGTCTCCGACGGCGCCGGCGAGACGGGACTCCCGGCGTCCGTCGGGCCAGAAAGCTCCGCGTCCACCAGCTGCTCGCCGTCGCTCAGACTGAGTCCAAACGCATCGTCGCCCGCGGCCCCCGTCTCTGTGGCGACCGCATCGGACTGCAGGTGCGTCTGGGCCCCGGTGCGCTCCGCCGCCAGTCTCTCGATGTCCTGGAGCAGGTGCTCGTTGGTCTCCTTCCACTGGCAGAACTTGAGAGACGTTAGGGCCGAGTCCTCCAGCACCTTGTTTATGAGCTGCAGCTCTACCTCCTTAGCCTGCAGGGGGCGCCAAAACCAAGCACCAATCAACCAATCACACACCAAATAATTAAATCACACCAATCAGACACTCAATAATTAAATCACACCAATCACACACCAAATAATTAAATCACACCAATCACACACTCAATAATTAAATCACACCAAATAATTAAATCACACCAATCACACACAATAATTAAATCACACCAATCACACACCAAATAATTAAATCACACCAATCACACACAATAATTAAATCACACCAATCACACACCAAATAATTAAATCACACCAATCAGACACTCAATAATTAAATCACACCAATCACACACCAAATAATTAAATCACACCAATCACACACTCAATAATTAAATCACACCAATCACACACCAAATAATTAAATCACACCAATCACACACTCAATAATTAAATCACACACCAAATAATTAAATCACACCAATCACACACTCAATAATTAAATCACACCAATCACACACTCGATAATTAAATCACACCAATCACACACCAAATAATTAAATCACACCAATCACACACTCAATAATTAAATCACACCAATCACACACCAAATAATTAAATCACACCAATCACACACTCAATAATTAAATCACACCAATCACACACCAAATAATTAAATCACACCAATCACACACTCAATAATTAAATCACACACCAAATAATTAAATCACACCAATCACACACTCAATAATTAAATCACACCAATCACACACTCGATAATTAAATCACACCAATCACACACCAAATAATTAAATCACACCAATCACACACTCAATAATTAAATCACACCAATCACACACAATAATTAAATCACACCAATCACACACTCAATAATTAAATCACACCAATCACACACCAAATAATTAAATCACACCAATCACACACTCAATAATTAAATCACACACCAAATAATTAAATCACACCAATCACACACTCAATAATTAAATCACACCAATCACACACTCGATAATTAAATCACACCAATCACACACCAAATAATTAAATCACACCAATCACACACTCAATAATTAAATCACACCAATCACACACCAAATAATTAAATCACACCAATCACACACTCAATAATTAAATCACACCAATCACACACCAAATAATTAAATCACACCAATCACACACTCAATAATTAAATCACACACCAAATAATTAAATCACACCAATCACACACTCAATAATTAAATCACACCAATCACACACTCGATAATTAAATCACACCAATCACACACCAAATAATTAAATCACACCAATCACACACTCAATAATTAAATCACACCAATCACACACTCAATAATTAAATCACACCAATCACACACCAAATAATTAAATCACACCAATCACACACAATAATTAAATCACACCAATCACACACTCAATAATTAAATCACACCAATCACACACCAAATAATTAAATCACACCAATCACACTCAGTAATTAAATCACACCAATCACACACTCAATAATTAAATCACACCAATCACACACTCAATAATTAAATCACACCAATCACACTCAATAATTAAATCACACCAATCACACTCAATAATTAAATCACACCAATCACACACTCAATAATTAAATCACACCAATCACACACTCAATAATTAAATCACACACAGTAGGGCTTTTTAAAATGTGTGTGAGATGCGTGTTGCGGTCTGTAGGGCCACCGACTCTCGACCCATATAGGAGTCCTCTGTGCGGGCGGGGGTTCGATCCCCTGCTGCGGCACAATTTGAGCCGTGATCCCTTCTCTATCTGTTACCCTCCCTGCTTTTTAACCGACTGAATAAAGCAACAAAAAAAAGAAACCGGAAGGTAGGGCAGACTGTCTGTTTTTCTTTAAAAAATTAATTACTGCTTTGAGCAACAAACACAGGTCAGAACCCCCCTGTCACAACAAGAGGCACACCAGTAAGCAGAGAGAGATGAACCCCAAATATAAAACGTATGCAGCTACAGATGGTCAGCTTTAGGGCTTAGGACTGAATCACAGGCAACAACGGCCAATTTTAGGGGTGCACTTCCACCCAAAAAGTCTGGACCCGAATAGGAGCAGCCCCTCACCCCAGGCTACAGTGACTCAAGGGTCTAACCAACTGGTGCTGATGACATCACCGCCCTAGTCAAGATGTGTAAAATTGGGAGGGGCCTGACCTTGAGCGTGCTCTGAAGGGCCCGCAGCGCGTGAGCCTTCTCGTTGATGACCGGGTTCTTGTTGCGGCGGATGAAGGACTTGCGGAACTGGTCGTGCGTCGTGGGCTGCTCGTGACCCATCGGGGAGACGCCGTCCTTCCGTAGCCGGTGGAAGAGCATGCCCATTTCGTCTTCTGTGGGGCCTGTGGGGAGGTGGGGCAGACGCAGTGCTCTAACTGACAGTAGGGCTTTTTACCTTCTGGCTCCTAAGCTTTGAAATCTTATCAAGATCATAAAGAAAAGCATAAACACACTACATTATTTGCTGTGATAGATCCCTCATTACATTCTGTTACCATTCATTCCATCTTAACTAGGATGGGCTCGCCCTCGATAGCCCAGATTTCTTCCCCACCATTTCAGTGTTTCTGAGTGCTCCACTGGGGCGTTTGTTTACTTCCATTGCTTCCTTTTTTTGGGACTATGCTCTGGTTTTGCCCAATTTTCCCTTCAGTTTTCTCTGTAAAGCATTTTTCCCTTCAGTTTCCTCTGTAAAGCATTTTTCCCTTCAGTTTCCTCTGTAAAGCATTTTTCCCTTCAGTTTCCTCTGTAAAGCATTTTTCCCTTCAGTTTCCTCTGTAAAGCATTTTTCCCTTCAGTTTCCTCTGTAAAGCATTTTTTTGACGGTCTCTATAAAAAGCGCTATAGAAATAAAATTGAATTGAATTGAAAACCGTCTCCTATGATTCCTTCAATGCCTGCCCCCTGTAATCCAAATTTACACCCAAACCTGCTTCATCTTCTACAGCCTGAAGCACCATTTAAGAGCTTGTAAATGCCACTGTACACCGAAAACCAAGGAGAGATTGATTTTTTTCACTGAATAAATGCAGCGAGTGAACTGTAATTCACTTGTTCTACACGCGTCACGGTGGCGAATGCTGTCAAGGAAATTACTTTTTGTTTTGTAGAGTAATTTTGTGACAGTCACCATTTGCACATTGACACTCGGGAAGCATCTAGATGTTTTCTGAATGCATCTGAAATAGTTAAGTGATAGTGGAGGCGGTGTCATTCTGCATCCGAACAGTGTCACAGCGAGAAAAACTAAACGGTAGAAATTGCCAATTCTTCACCCAAATTAAAATGAATTTGTACTTTGTAATACAGGGGTTGGACAAAATATTGGAAACACCAGAAACTGAAGAAAAAAAAAACAGTTTTTCATAAAACATAAAAAAAGCTGCTATATGTTTGCTCCCATTTCTCTTACCTATATTTTCTACTCTTTTATGACTGGCATGCCATCTATACATTTTAGTTTATGTCTTGTTTTTTTTTGTTTTATTTTGATTAGCTTGATAATGAATCATAATTAGCCATTAATCATATTATTATCAAATAATACTAATTTGTCAATTAAATGCTGCTTTGGTGTCAGTAATAAGTGAGAACACTCTAGAGCTAATGTGGGACAAATTGTTAATTATTCCTTTTCAGTTAAGTTTTTCACTAATCACATTCCACTGTACTACATAGAGGAGATCAACTCCAGTTGTTGGGGACCAAAATGTTTTCTGATTTCTTCTTATACATTTGTTGAAGTGTACTCACTTATTACTGATATAACAGCGACATGTAATTTATGATTTATTAGCAATTCATAAAAATATGACGAACAGGCAAATATGGTTGATTGGCATGATTATAAAGAAAAACAAGTCATCATATAAAATGTACATTAATTTGTACACCTGGCACAAGATTCACAAAACAGCATAGATAATCAGGTGAGGAACAGGGGTTGAGGTTTTGCGTAGCAAACGTAGCAGGTGTTTTACGTTTTCTGGAAAACTGGTGTTTCAGATATTTCGTCCACCCCCTGTAACTCTTCGGGATTACATTTGAGGTAACCTATTGCCAGATTTTAAGTACCAAGAAAATTCCTTTAAACTTTTCAGGTATTGGCTGAAGACTTGTGTTAATTTGTTAATTCATTGCGTGCGGAGCTCCAAACTAAAGCTTGACCTCTGCTGGAGGTGAGCAACGAGGACCGCACCCGTTTCTGGTTTCCATGCCAACTTCTGCCCTTAATTTACTTATTTTATTTGTAAAGTTTCTGCATCTCTGTTGCCACCTAGTGGTGACAGGGACAATAGGCTGCACTGTAGAGCTCTGCTGCCCTCTACTGTGAAAGAGTATGCTGGATTATTCCATAACAGCTCTTCTGTGGAGTTTGTTTTCAGTGGTGTACAGTACCTGTTGGTTTGCTGCCCCCAGTGGTCGGGGAGACTGCTGCGCTCCCCGGGGTCGCCTTGATCTTTTTAGCCTTGGTTCTTGGGAGGGTGTGGCTCTGGGTCTTCTGGGGCACATTGAGAGGAACCACAGTGAATTCAGCACATTGCAGGCTCCACAGCTGTATGTACAGTCTGAGTACATGGGTAGTGTGTGTGTGTGTGTGTGTGTGTGTGTGTGTGTGTGTGTGTGTGTGTGTATGTAGAAGTACGAGTGTGTATCTGTGTGTGTATGCGTGTGTGTGTGTGTGTGTGCGCGCGTGTGTGTGTCTGTATGTGAGTGTGTGCACGTGTGTGTATGCGTGTGTGCGCGTGTGTGTGAGTGTCTGTATGTGAGTGTGTGCACGTGTGTGTATGCGTGTGTGCGTGTGTATCTGTGCGTGAGTGAGAGTGTGTGTGTGTGTGTATCTGTGTGTGAGTATGAGCGTGTATCTGTATGTGTGTGTGTGTGTGTGTGTGTATAAAGTGCTCTTACTGTATTCTGTGGTGAGTGGGTGTGTGTGTGTGTGTGTGTGTGTGTGTGTGTGTATATATATCTATGTGTGTGTGTGTGTGTATATATAAAGTGCTCTTACTGTATTCTGTGGTGAGTGCGTGTGTGTGTGTGTGTATATATCTGTGTGTGTGCGTGTGTGTGTGTGTGTGTATATCTGTGTGTGTGTGTGTGTGTGTGTGTGTGCGTGTGTGTGTGTGTGTGTGTGTATATCTGTGTGTGTGTGTGTGTGTGTGTGTGTGTGTGTGTGCGTGTGTGTGTATATCTGTGTGTGTGTGTGTGTGTGTGTGTGTGTGTGTGCGTGTGCGTGTGCGTGTGTGTGTATAAAGTGCTCTTACTGTATTCTGTGGTGAGTGAGATCCTTCATCCTCAGGTTCAGTCTCACTGCAGCACTCTGCCAATCAGAACACAGAACAGCAGGAGTCAGTACAGTCTGTACGCACGCACGCACACGCACGCACGCACGCACACACACAGAACAATTCTACTTAGGTGACAGCAAAACAGGGGAGAGAGGCAAGCTTGGTTACTATGGGGACTGGGGCTACTAACCTAGCCATCATATCAAGGTATTAGGCTCAGAGCGGAAACCAGAAATATATCCATAGGTACTGTATGTATTTTTTAAATATTTAATATTTTTCCAGTAAGTTCAGAGACAGTTAGGCTAAACAATGACTCGAGTTCCCACACACTTTAAATTGTGTGATCCTTTATATCAGGTTTATTCTGCATGTGAACTACTCTACACTGTATTTATTTTTCATTTTTAATTCAGTGATGTTACAGCGCAAATGCAATTATTTATTTGTCTATATAATCCATTCCTATGCAACACAGCAACATGAAAGCCCACTAAGACATCAAGAAACAGACCACAAAGACATCAGAAAACAGACCACAAGGACATTAGGAAACAGACCACAAAGACATCAGGAAACGGACCACAAAGCCCTCACAGACATCATGAAACAGACCACAAAGCCCCGTTTCTCCCCTCTCATACCTTCCTCGCTGTCTGGCGGATCACTTTTCTTGTACTTATGTATAGCTGTGATTAAACAGTTTATCCACCTGCACAAGACAGGGATATAGACGTTAATGCAAAAATACATCAAATCAGGGTCAACAAGGAAGCTTGAGAGCAAATGGAAACATTG
Source organism: Synaphobranchus kaupii (assembly GCA_029718625.1). Classification (NCBI taxonomy): domain Eukaryota; kingdom Metazoa; phylum Chordata; class Actinopteri; order Anguilliformes; family Synaphobranchidae; genus Synaphobranchus; species Synaphobranchus kaupii. The sequence goes on from CM056399.1 coordinate 10,942,484, forward strand.
CACATATTTGGAGCTGTCCTGCAAGCAGATTCCAATAAGAGATCCTTCATTACATTCATCAAAAAGTGTTCCCTCACCCCCAAAAGATGGTGATGCTCACAGACCTTTAGCTAAAATAAAATGTGTTGAAGGATTTGAAACTACCCCTCAATAAATCCCCCACACCCTCTATATCAGTGTTAGTCACCTCTGGTCCTGGAGACCCACTGTGTACGCTGGTTTTTGTTCCAACCACAGTAACAAACTCTGATTGTAATCAAGCTGCTAATTGTTCTTAACTTGACTTTTTACATCGATTGACGATTTACCCTCTTAAAGCCACATTATGCCAGAAATAGCTATGTATGCCCTAATATATAAATGTCCCATATTCACATACCCCTTTTAACCTGTGGGCTAGCATGGCTTACAGCACAGATACCCCGCTAGACTGTTTTACCCTGTTTTAACCTGTGGGCTAGCATGGCTTACAGGACAGATACCCCGCTAGACTGTTTTACCCTGTTTTAACCTGTGGGCTAGCATGGCTTACAGGACAGATACCCCGCTAGACTGTGTTACCCTGTTTTAACCTGTGGGCTAGCATGGCTTACAGGACAGATACCCCGCTAGACTGTGTTACCCTGTTTTAACCTGTGGGCTAGCATGGCTTACAGGACAGATACCCCGCTAGACTGTGTTACCCTGTTTTAACCTGTGGGCTAGCATGGCTTACAGGACAGATAGCCCGCTAGACTGTTTTACCCTGTTTTAACCTGTGGGCTAGCATGGCTTACAGCACAGATACCCCGCTAGACTGTTTTACCCTGTTTTAACCTGTGGGCTAGCATGGCTTACAGGACAGATAGCCCGCTAGCCTCTTATAACCTGTGGGCTAGCATGGCTTACAGCACAGATACCCCGCTAGACTGTTTTACCCTGTTTTAACCTGTGGGCTAGCATGGCTTACAGGACAGATAGCCCGCTAGCCTCTTATAACCTGTGGGCTAGCATGGCTTACAGCACAGATACCCCGCTAGACTGTGTTACCCTGTTTTAACCTGTGGGCTAGCATGGCTTACAGGACAGATAGCCCGCTAGACTGTTTTACCCTGTTTTAACCTGTGGGCTAGCATGGCTTACAGGACAGATAGCCCGCTAGACTGTTTTACCCTGTTTTAACCTGTGGGCTAGCATGGCTTACAGCACAGATACCCCGCTAGACTGTGTTACCCTGTTTTAACCTGTGGGCTAGCATGGCTTACAGGACAGATAGCCCGCTAGACTGTTTTACCCTGTTTTAACCTGTGGGCTAGCATGGCTTACAGCACAGATACCCCGCTAGACTGTTTTACCCTGTTTTAACCTGTGGGCTAGCATGGCTTACAGGACAGATACCCCGCTAGACTGTGTTACCCTGTTTTAACCTGTGGGCTAGCATGGCTTACAGGACAGATACCCCGCTAGACTGTGTTACCCTGTTTTAACCTGTGGGCTAGCATGGCTTACAGGACAGATACCCCGCTAGACTGTTTTACCCTGTTTTAACCTGTGGGCTAGCATGGCTTACAGCACAGATACCCCGCTAGACTGTTTTACCCTGTTTTAACCTGTGGGCTAGCATGGCTTACAGCACAGATACCCCGCTAGACTGTGTTACCCTGTTTTAACCTGTAGGCTAGCATGGCTTACAGGACAGATAGCCCGCTAGACTGTTTTACCCTGTTTTAACCTGTGGGCTAGCATGGCTTACAGCACAGATACCCCGCTAGACTGTTTTACCCTGTTTTAACCTGTGGGCTAGCATGGCTTACAGGACAGATAGCCCGCTAGACTGTTTTACCCTGTTTTAACCTGTAGGCTAGCATGGCTTACAGGACAGATACCCCGCTAGACTGTGTTACCCTGTTTTAACCTGTGGGCTAGCATGGCTTACAGGACAGATAGCCCGCTAGACTGTTTTACCCTGTTTTAACCTGTAGGCTAGCATGGCTTACAGGACAGATACCCCGCTAGACTGTGTTACCCTGTTTTAACCTGTGGGCTAGCATGGCTTACAGGACAGATACCCCGCTAGACTGTGTTACCCTGTTTTAACCTGTGGGCTAGCATGGCTTACAGGACAGATACCCCGCTAGACTGTGTTACCCTGTTTTAACCTGTGGGCTAGCATGGCTTACAGGACAGATAGCCCGCTAGACTGTTTTACCCTGTTTTAACCTGTGGGCTAGCATGGCTTACAGGACAGATAGCCCGCTAGCCTCTTATAACCTGTGGGCTAGCATGGCTAATTGCACACACTAGAACAGTGCCTACATTTACATTTTAGGCATTTAGCCGACGCGGACTTATCCCGAGCGACTTACAATGAGCGCAAACGAAGAAAAGGCCTATATTTGTAAATCGCCAACATTCCAACATGACTAATGAGAAGCACAATCGTCAGGCCATTAGACCCCAGCGACAGGCCGTTCTTTTGTCACTAGAATTAACATGTGGAAGGGTAGGAAGAGACAGGATTTTTTTTTGGGAAAGGTGAATATAAGTTGGAGGGGAATGGGAATCGGGGTGGAGAACAGAGGGGCTCGTACCTTAACAGGATGAGCCACCCAGCAGTTCCCAAATTAGGGAAGAGTAGATTTTTTGGAATGTGTTTTTCCAATGTTCTAGAACCCCATTGCTTTCCACTAGTGATTGTAACATCGGCATTAGAATGTTCAGTTAATAAGAGCATTCTAATCACATAATTTGTGATCTTGCACCGTAAAGGGTTTAACATTTCAGTACATTCTCCCCAGTACATACTCAGTATATTTCAGTACATTCTCCCCAGTACATACTCAGTATATTTCAGTACATTCTCCCCAGTACATACTCAGTATATTTCAGTACATTCTCCCCAGTACATACTCAGTATATTTCAGTACATTCTCCCCAGTACATACTCAGTATATTTCAGTACATTCTCCCCAGTACATACTCAGTATATTTCAGTACATTCTCCCCAGTACATACTCAGTATATTTCAGTACATTCTCCCCAGTACATACTCAGTATATTTCAGTACATTCTCCCCAGTACATACTCAGTATATTTCAGTACATTCTCCCCAGTACATACTCAGTATATTTCAGTACATTCTCCCCAGTACATACTCAGTATATTTCAGTACATTCTCCCCAGTACATACTCAGTATATTTCAGTACATTCTCCCCAGTACATACTTCTTCCGTAGTGCGCAGCCGTCTTTTTAGGAGCTGGTTTAATGCATATTTACAATCACTTACATTTTCGGAATTGAGCTCACGCTCGAGTATGATTCACACGTTACCCTTTTTCCACCAAGCAAGTTGGAGGGCCAGTTCGGAGCCGGTGCCTAATCTCGAACCAGTTATTCGCGTTTCGACAGCAGAGGAACTGGCTCTCAGCCAGGAAAACTGGTTCCAGAGCGGCACCAACACTTAGCTGGTGTAGAACCGAGAACCGCTTACATCAGGGGCTTACGTCAGGGGCTGGGGGCGGGATTATCGTTTATATGTTTGGATGCCAATGTAGGCTCGCAAAGCCAGGAGCAACACTAGAGATGCGATGTAGTCCGCCATTGTTGCTGCTGTGCTTGAAGTTGGCGCTAGCGTTGCTGGGAAAGCGGAGACGTATACAGACGTATACTGTGACGTAATGACGTGACTCTCTAGCCCGTGGAAAAGCAAACCGGTTCTTAGAAGGTTCGCAAGTTGAACCAACTGCGAACTGGCACTAGCACCAGCCCTGAACCAGAACTAGGTTCGTGTTTGTGGAAAGAGGGTAACAGAGAATCGAACCCGCCTTTGAGTTACAAGCCCAGTTCCTTACCATTACGCTACGCTGCCATCCCAAGACCCAGGTGTAATTCTAATTGTGCGTGTTATTAAGGGAGTCATAAGCAGTTGCGTTCTGGAGAAATAAATCAAAAGGAGGGAGCTGACTGGTTTACATGACAGGTTCTCCACTCCTCCCCTGCTGTAATAACCAGCCACCAGCAGATGTCGCTGTTTAACCTGGTTTCTCATCTCCAGGGTTTGTGACCAGAAGGCCATCTGTGCGTCTGTGAGATAAAGGGATTCCTCTTTTTAAAGAGAGATAATGCCTTTTGGTCAGGGTGAAGGGAGATAACGGCTTTATCTCAAACTGCCATTTAAAAAATAGCCCCCCTCTTGCCCCACCCACCACCAGGTTGAATTTCCTGAGTGTCTGTGGAACAATTAAAAGGAAAATATTCAGTCTTTATTTATTGTTTTATTGGCTCCAGTCATCTGATTTTTCTGGCTCGTAAGATAACCCACAACGTCAAAAATGGGCCAAAGATTGCTCTTCCCTGGCTGTTATAAAGGCTTATAAAGGCTCTTGGGGGAGGAGCGATACTGAGGTTCGAATTACTATTCTTACCATTGAATATGCATAGCAATAAACTACTTAAAAGCTCAGTTGAAGGTAGAAAGAGAAAAAAAAATTAAACAAGCTTTAAAGCTGTAAATGAAATATCAATTCAAGACATTTATCTAATTAGATGTCAAGAGTACTTGCATAGGACTGCAAGAGAATATAGACATACTTATTTGTGTTGTGGTGGTTACTTATGTTTAATGACACACAAGACATAAGGTCTGTAAAAAAAGGAAAAACAAGGCAAACATTGCCTAAAGAACATGTACACCAGAGAGGCAAATGGTTCAACACTGATGTAAATCTTCAAGCAAAAAAACCAGACACACTCAAACATAACAAAAAATAAATCCTTGTGATCTTATAACCAATGGCAGTTTTACCAATATTTAGCCAATACCATTTTTCTGTGACTGGCACCAGAGTGATCTCTTGCAACACGTTGGTAGCATGTAGCAGCGTAGCAAGGAGAGGTCAGAGTCAGAGACTGCAGCGTAGCCTATCACCGGCAGTTACTTACTTGCTCATGTCGTTGACGTTTTCTGCGGCGAAAATGAACGTCTGGAAGCGCTTGTGGCACATTTTGAACACACTGCAAACAAAACAAGAACAAAAAAAAGATATCGATGACGGAGACGGAGAGACGGCAGTAAGAAAACGTAATGAAAACCAGGCTAAGCGAGAGTAGCAAGCGAGAGTAGCAAGCGAGTCAGGCGACGCTACCGGCGTTCCACACCCAAAGCATGCGCGAGGCGCCCTTTGGCAAGCGCATGCTGTAGTCACGGACAACCGCAAAGGATAATACTGTGTCTGCGATACATAGCTCAATTGTCCCTGATGGGAAATGTAGTCCCTCGCGGCGGATTGTCATGGAATTCCATGGGAATTCCCCCAGTTTGATAAATTAACGAATAAATGAGTAATAAAGTAATTGCATGTACTTTAAAAAAAATTAAAAAATTAACACAAAGATTTTACTCAACACCCGAATAAGCAATGCATAATTGGAAAACAACAAAGGGGTCTACCCCAGGCCCATACTTTCCCAATGAGGGTGAATGTGTGTGTACATGTTGATTCAAATTTTATTGTCACAGTACATGCTATCATATATAAGCTAGGTGATGCTACTCTAGCAACAAAATAAATAAATAAAAATCTAATGTACTATATTACAGTGATACTTGCATAATGAGAGTTGTGTCTGGAAAGACTCAGACATTATACAGATGCAGCTCAATGCATCAGGAGTAAAATGTTTTGAAGCTGAAACTCTGTCTCTTGTCTGCCACATTACCAATAGCTACACCCTAAAAATTAGCTTGAATACCCAAACGTTGTTTTTTTTGTATTGGAATAATCACAGCAGCCTTGTAAAATCTAACAAAGCAAAAAAAATCTACAGCATTTTTTACAGAGGGATCATTGAGGGAAGATGGGCTGTGGATGACATACAACAGAGGGCTTAAAGTTTTAAGTTTTTTTTTTTTTAAAGTTTTGGAACATGGTAATTAAGCACATACTATTTCCTCTTGTGCTCCCCTGCACTCTCAATGCTGTAGCTGGAGATCTTGACCAGGCCGTCTGCTTTTTCTTCCTGTAAAATCAACCACAGCTGTGTTCAGCAACAAGCAAGCCCCTTTACTCGCAATCGTACACGGTCATCGTCAACAAGCAAACAGTCACTTGAATCTGCAGTCATTGCCAGATAGTATTATTAACCACATCTGTTTAACACAGTCAATGAAATGTGCAATCACCTCTCAGATATGCAGTCAAGCCGGAAAGTCTCCCCACCCCTTTCACCTTCTCCACGTTTTATTATGTTACAGACATATTCTACAATAGATTGAGTTAATTTTTTGTCTCAAAATTCTACACAAAATAGCCCATAATGACAAAATGAAAACAGGTTTTTAGACATTTGTGCTAATTTATAAAAAATCTAAATGTAAAATATCATATGTACACAAGTGTGCACACACTTTGATATGACACCCAAAAGTGAGCTGAGGTGCATTTTGTTTCCACTGATAATGCTTGAGATGTTTCTACAAATTAATTGGAGTCCACCTGTGATAAATTCAATTGATTGGACATGATTGGGGATTGCCAACACCTGCCTATATAAGGTCCCACAGTTGACAGTGCATGTCAGAGCAAACTCCAAGCCATGGGGTCAAAGGAATTATCTGCAGACCTCAGAAACAGGATTGTGTCAAGGCATAGATCTGGAGAAGGGTACGGAACAATCTCTGCAGCTTTACAGGTCCCAAAGAGCACAGTGGCCACCATCATTCGTAAATGGAAGAAGTTCGGAACCACCAAGAATCTTCCTAGACCTGGCCGCCCGGCCAAACTGAGCAATCGGGGAAGACGGGCCTCGGCCAGGGAGGTGAGCAGGAACCCGAGGGTCACTCTGACAGAGCTCCAGCGTATCCTTGTGGAGATGGGAGAACCTTTCAGAAGATCAACCATCCAGGCAGCACTCCACCAATCAGGCCTTTATGGTAGTGGCCAGACGGAAGCCCCTCCTTAGTAAAAGGCACATCACAGCCCACTTGGAGTTTGCCAAAAGGCACCTAGAGGACTCTCAAACCATGAGAATCAAGATTCTCTGGTCTGATGAATCCAAAATTGAACTTTTTGGCCTGAATACCAAGCATCACGTCTGGAGGAAACCAGGCACCGCTCATCACCTGGCTAATACCATCCCTACAGTGAAGCATGGCGGTGGCAGCATCATGATGTGGGGATGTTTTTCAGCAGCGGGAACGGGGCGACTAGTCCTGATAGAGGGAAAGATGAATGCAGCTAAGTACACCGAGATCCTTGAAGAAAACCTGCTCCAGAGTGCTCTGGACCTCAGACTGGGGCGAAGGTTTACCTTCCAACATGACAACGACCCGAAGCACACAGCCAAGAGAACAAAGGAGTGGCTTCGGAGAAAGTCTGTGCATGTCCTTGAGTGGCCCAGCCAGAGCCCAGACCTGAATCCAATTGAACATCTGTGGAAAGAGCTGAAAATGGCTGTGTACCGACGCTCCCCATCCAACCTGACGGAGCTTGCAAGGATATGCCAAGAGGAATGGGCAAAAATGTCCAGAAACAAGTGTGCCAAGCTCGTAGCTTCTTTCCCAAGATGCCTTGAAGCTGTAATCGCTGCCAAAGGTGCAGCAACCAAGTATTAGGCTAAGGGTGTGTACAGATATGTAACCCCTAAATAACCTATTTTTGTCAGTAAAATAAAATTGCATATTTTCTAAAAACCTGTTTTCACTTCGTCATTACTGGCTATTGTGTGTAGATGTTTGAGGCAAAAAATGAACTCAATCTATTGTAGTATAAGTCTGTAACATAATAAAACGTGGAGAAGGTGAAAGGGGTGGGGAGACTTTCCGGCTTGACTGTATATTTTTTTATCAACCACAGTTGTGTTTAGCAACACTTTTAATGACAATTTAATAAAAGCTGAGAATCTCCACTTTAACCAGGTGTGAAATGTTTGATTACAAATCTAAAATGTTGGAGTGCAGAGCCAAATCAAGGGAAAATACTGTATGTCTTTGTCCCAAACGTTATGGAGGGCACTGTATACATAAATCTCCATTTTGGTGAGTAAAACCTGAATAACAGACACACACAAAAGATATTAATTTAATTCATTCATTAATTTAAACATGTTTATGTAACAAAATCTAAAGTTCTTGCATTTAGTGAGCCTTCAATAACTGGTGACTTTAGCAGTGATGGATTCAACCAAACGTTTGCAAAGGTTAGTCAGTCTCTCACATCCTTTTTTGAAGAATTATTTCCCATTTTTCCTTACCTAATTTCAGAATAGCCTGCTTCAGAATAGCCTTCCACAACATTTCTATTGAGCTGAGGCCTGGACTTCTTAACTTGTCCAATCCAAAACACAAAATGTCTTCAACTTAATCCATGTTTTGGTAGATTTAATTCCGAGTTCAGGGTTCCCTATACAGGTGTCTGCTTATGTCCTGTACTTTATCACAAAGGAAAGACAGCAAGTCTCTGCAGCGCTCACCTGTTGGCTGGTGTACCAGTAGAGAGACGGGCCCTTCAGGATGAACCAGAACCGTTGCCACTTCTGGGCCACAAAGACCCCGCCCTCCTTCTTCTTCTTCTTCCAGAGCCATCCGTCGCAGTCGGCCCGGCCCAGCTCCCGACACGACACCCGTCGCCTGCTCACGGCCGTCCGTGAGCCTGGGCAGGAACGCCAGGGACCAGAGTCAGTGCCCGGTAATGACTAAAATACTCAGGATTCAGTCCCCGATAATGACTCAGGTATTCACGATTCAGTCCACAGTAATGAGTCAAATACTCAAAATTCAGCGCCCGGTAATGACTCAAATACTCAGAATTCAGTGCCCAGTAATAACTCAATCATTCAGGATTCAGTCCACAGTAATGAGTGAAATACTGAGGATTCAGTGCCCGGTAATAACTAAAATGGACAGGCTTCATTCCCAAGTAATGACTCAAATACTCATTATTCAGTACCCAGTCAGGAGTCAGTCCCGCTGCCCGAACTCATATACTTGGGACTGAATGAGTACACAGGCCCCTTACTTTCACAAGCACACACACACACACACGCCAGCAGCCATACCACTATGCAATCTGCGCCTGCTGAATGGCTAAAGCTAAGCAGGTTGTGGGCTTGGTTAGTACTTGGATGGGAGACCTCTGGGGAAAACTAAGTTGCTGCTGGAAGTGGTGTTGGTGGGCCAGTAGGGGGCAGTCTTCCCTCTGGTCAAATAAACCCCAATGCCCCAGTGCAGTGATGGGGACACTGTGCTGTAGGAGATGCCGTCTTTCGGATGAGACGTTAAACCGAGGTCCTGACTCACTGTGGTCATTAAAGATCCCATGACACTTATCGTAAAGAGTAGGGGTTTCCCCGGTGTCCTGGCTAAACTCCCAACCCAGGCTCATTCAATCTGTCACCTAATCATCCCCCAGTTTAATTGGCTAAAAAAAAAATTGTTCTCTCCCTCTCCACCTCAGCTGATGTGTGGTGAGCATACTGGCGCAAAATGGCTGCCGTTGCATCACCCAGGTGGGTGCTGCACATTGGTGGTGGTAGAGGCGAGTTTCCCCCTCATCATTGTAAAGCGCTTTGAGTATCTAGAAAGGCGCTATATAAATGCCATGCATTATTATTATTACACACCCTCATGGTTTCACTATTGAGCAAGAGAAGTTAAAGGCATTTAAACAGCACCCAAAACGGAGAAATGGTGCCTAACCTTTTGCACTCCCCTTTTTTGAGACTCTCTCCTCCTGGTGAAAGAGAAGGGAAACATGTTCACTGTCAGTTCCTGCTGTTTGTGTGATAAAAGCTTCTCCAGTAAAAGGCAAGTTAATCTTCACCACAAGGGGAAAGGCACATGAGTCAGCAAAACCAATCCCAGTAAGCCAATTTTATTCCCTCTCTGCTTCATCTCACTCCTCTCCTCATCTTCGTTATCCTACTCTTCAGCATCATCATCATCATCATCATGGTCATTTGACACAGTGTTATTTCTCAGTATTAGCCTTCTAACGGCTAATAATGTAATGACTGACCGATAATGTAATCAAGTGTTGCTGTAAGTGCCAAGTTCAATAATGTAATAAATCGACAAATAATGTAAAAACTTGGACAAATTATGATATTATTGATTGATTTATTACATTATTTAACCTCACATTTTATTGCATTATGGGCCCGTTATTACATTATTAGTTTACAAGCCTCTTGAAGCTTAAAGAGGGAAAGAGGGCCCCTGACCCGATGACCAGCCATTTCAGGACAGGAGCTGACGCTGGCTCTCCCGCCCTCTCGTCCCCGTGACGACAGGTTGCTAGGAGAAGCCGAGGCCCCTCCTCCAGGAACGGCGGAGTCTTGTGATACGGCTCCCTCAGAATCCTCACCCTCTGTGGCCACGACGACGGCGGCGGCAACAGACACGGCGGGGGGGGGGGGGGGGGGGGGGGGGGATGACATCATTAAACCATCACCACGGTGCTACAGAGGACAACAGTATGGGTAAAACGCTGAAGCACCACTCTCACACCCCACTGCATCACACCCTACTGGCAAAGTGGCGGACGACATTCTTTAATAAACAGACTCTGGAGGCCAACACAGGAAAACAAACATTTGTACCTTAGCAACAACACAACTGTTTATTTTTCTATCAGTGTGCCTCTATGTGATATAAAATGTGCGCTAGAGCCTAACTGACTTTATAAGAAGTGCAAATATTGCCTGGAATACATGCTCTCACTACTGCATTTTACAATTTACTAATGTTAGCATGTGTATATATATCGACAGCCTCATAACAGAAGTGCCTAAGTCATTTTTTGGACATTTTGAGATTTTCTGCCTAAATCACTTGATTTATCATTCGTCAACAGTGTAAAAATGCTCAAGTCACTGCAGGTCGCTGTGCACTTCCTGAACCACTCTAAGAAAGAGTTAATAAATACTCATTGACGTAGAATTGCAGCAGTTTTTTGCCTTTTTCTCAAAACTACAAAAAATGACTTAGGCACTTTTGTTATGAGGCTGTCGATATATATATATATATATATATATATATATATATATATATATATATATAAATAAACAAATTCAACATTTAAGTATATGATTTAATACATAAAGTATTGAATAAAATTGGCTGAAATACATTTTTCTCCTTGAAACCAAAGAGGTAGGTTTAGGCAAATTTGGGAGCTAAAATATTTGCACTAAAATGGTGAAGATGAAGCTCCTATAATCAATAGCCTTACTAAATAGCCATGAGAAGCATTTGCAACAATGAATGCAACAGACATTTAAAAAAAAACTTTACAAAAACCCACAAACATGCAGATCACCAGCCACAAGCCCTCACCTGCCCCCTGGTGGTCGGGACTGGAAGTGGACGTCTGGGCCGCTCCTTGGTTTAAACTGTTGCAGACCAGTTCAGACTCTTCCTGACCCGTGGGCCGCTTATTGTCTTGGCTGTGGACCGCAGCCCTGTAGGGGGCAGTGTTTCGTTTAAGACGGTGCAAAAAAAAAAAAAAAAAAAAAAAAAACACAACGGGCGTGAGAAGCCATAAAGAAAGCCCCGCCCACATACATCATTAACCCAGGGGCCACATACATCATTAACCCAGGGGCCACATACATCATTAACCCAGGGGCCTAAAGATTAATCGGGAAATCTTCAGACCGAAATCCAGGCTCTTATCCAGGCAGAGGACTTGGGTTTGCCACACACATGCACACACATGCACACGCACGCACGCACGCACGCCACGCACGCACACACGCACACACGCACGCACACACGCACACACGCACCAGGAGCTTTTGCACTCTGACAGGCTGATAGCAGGGGAGAATGTTCAGCAATAAAGACACATACAAGTGGGCCCCAGGTATTTAGGGTCTAAAAGGTACTTCCTGTTTAATCAGGAAGATGCCGGAAAAATCTGAACCCTGGCGATTGCCTCTGCATGACGCCTTGGAATCCTGCTGTAACTGTACGCTGAGATACATATTACAATAGAAACATTGTTTAAAACAATAATCCATGCATAATCTCATGCACTGTATCATAACATTTTTAGTTTATGCTAATTTCCAGTGCTTGTCCCTAGAAGGGCTTTTAAAACCATTATCTTGCCTAAAAGCAAATGTTCCCAGCAGAACTATATTATGTCATGCTCAGCTAGACAAAGTAATTTATCTGAAAGTTATTTTTAAAAAATAATAATAATTTGTGTCGACAGCTTCTGAATGTAATTAGAGGAATTATTTTGATCTACTCACCTGTTTTAAAACCTAGAGTCTGATACGAGAAAACGGCACTTCAATTAATGCTTGCCATAGTACATTTTGGATCTTTGGCCATGAGTTACAAACTCATTAAAATCTGAACTGAAAACAGTCAGTAATTGGCAGCTCCTCTCTAATTACTTTCCACATCTGTCGTGACCAACTAGAGCTAGAAAGGGTTGTGAAGAACAATGCTGATAAAAGCCATACAATGAAAACGTGTTTACCCATAACCTCATTCTTTATTAAAACAATGCTGAATTTGGATCGTTTACAAACAATACAGCGTTTATGAATGATTTAGCACCTCTGCTTTTATGCTTTTTGTCTTTAAACCCTTTGAAGGATTAGGGTTTTTTTTTTTTTAAAAATTTTTTTAATGTTTGTGTAAAATTCTAATTAGTGTTCTAGAACCTCCATTGCTTTCAATCACGAGTAGTGATAGTTACATCAGCATTAGAATGTTCAGTTAAGAGCATTCTAATCACATAATTGTGATCTTACACCTTAAGGGTTAAGCTACAGGCTGAAATAATGTGACAGTTTAAAATGTCAAAGTAAATATGTTTGGGCGTGGCTGTGTGCAAGAACAGAAATGGTGCAGGCAAGCTCACCTGAAGGACAGGGATCGCACAGAGGCGGCGACCCTTCCCAATAAGGAATGCCTGTCCCTCTCCCTCCTCCCTCTCCTCTTCCTCCTCCTCTACCTCTTCCTGCTGAAAATTGGAGAGAATTGTTGCCGTTATCACTATGGCAATGCAGTCTCTCCTTTTGTTTAATGCTTTAGACAGTAATATCTGAAGCAATAGTCTCTTACAGCAGGGCTGTAAAAGTATTACCTGCATCAGGACTAACAGAATCCCTAAGTATTTCTCTGCATTATAATATCGTAACCCCCAAGAAATCTTTTTAAGAGTTACGGTCTGTGAGTTTTTCTTAAAGCAGTGAACCCCAAATGAAGTGTTTTACAGAACTTCTCTGTGGTATATTCACTGTGCCGTGTTATATAGCACACTCTACTTCCTGGTTAAAAGAACAAGGTGGCCAAACAGCCACTGGAGCATCATGTGTTTATACACAGGGTAGCTATGGTGACCAGTCCTATGCCCTCCGGAGGGTTGCTGTCAACAGGCTGGCAGACTCCCGCAGGAACAGGAAGTCACACAAAGGCCCAATCAGAAGAGACCTTGCCTCCCTTCCTCAGACACAGAGGGAGCCCTGTCCCTGACCGGGGTTTGGAACCAACCAATGGGTTTGGCCGAGTGAAGGCACGATGGCCAATGGGACGCAGCCTTGCTGGCATAGTACAAGGGGTCCCCAAACTATGGCCATGTGGCCGAAATCACTTGCATTTACACGAGGCATTTATCAGGCATTTATGATATCGTATGTGCTCATTGAATAACCTTTTTATATGCACTTCTGTAAGTTACGCTGGATAAGAAATTAAACAGAGCAGAGACGATATCAGCGTACACACCAGACAGTAGGAGCTATAGCATAAACAACCATACCATGCCCTATTACCATAACCCTTTGAAGAGAAGGTTCTTTTGTCAGTGTTCTAGAACTCCATTGCTGTCAATTACCAAGTTAGTGATTGTACATCAGCATTGGAATGTTCATTAAGAACATTCTGATCACATATTATACCACCCATGCCTAGAGGCAGCCCCTGGTTGAATATGATGGGGGGCGTTCCGTATCTCTGGCCTAAAAGGGCTGACCTCGCGGGACAGGGATTCCGGAGCGCTCTTGCTGCTGCTTAACAGACACAGGAACTTTCTTCAGGACGAGGGTGACGCCGTTGGGGTTCTCCTGCAGCTTTCCTTCACCAGGTTCACCCTGCTCCAGCCCACCTGAAGCAAGGCATGATGGGGAAATGCTCACACCCCTCTCCCCAGCTCCACCTCCTTTCACTCATATTGTGTATAGAGAGTAAATAGTTTTACTGCTGCTTCCATTTATCGCTTGTAGTGACACGGGGCATTGTTTCCGAAAAAAACAACGAAAATAAAATAACTGGATGAAAAAAGTTTTTAAAAAAAGAAAAAAGTTGGCTAACGCTGTGACATTTGCTGAAATATCCACACGTTTGATGCTTTCGGAACACGTGCCTTTTCCTCATTTTCTCCAGATCATCGGGACGTTAAGTACCTGTTACTGTGCCATAACTACTCGTTTGGCTACCAGTTGGCCACGGTTGTTACACACACTACCGCTCGTCACTGATGGAGTACTCATTACAAATCTCTCTTGTGTAACTCTCCCATTAAATAATTTCTTGATGCACGATACTCACCACTATCTGATCGTTGACTTGGATCACCTCGTCTCCGGCCAAGATTTTCTCGCAGATATTCTGGCGGGCGAGCTGCACATGGGGGGGGAGAGAAACATGAGGTCAGACGAGCCACTGCCGCACACAGTGGATCAGACACATTTCGGTAAAAGTGTTGTCACAGTGAGGTCACATTAAGGTCACAGTGGGGTCACTATGAAGTCACATTACAGTCACAATGAGGTCACATGAGCTCAGACGTCCAAACTGCTAGCCCAATCAGACGATGATGCCAGACGCCCTGCTGTTCAGCCCTGCTTACTGAGGCTGGATTTCAATCCACAAGCCAGTTTAACACAGGAGGAATTTCACATTTCGAGCAGCAGGGACCGTTCCTGTGATCATGTAACTGTGGGTAAAGTAGGGGGGGGCAGGGGCATGGTAACTCTGTTGGAGGAAAACCAAACCCCTCCGATGATGACGTCACGGAAAAACCATTTGTCCAGCGAGCCGAATCCCGCTGGACCACTCTCAGAAAGCTCGTTTCACACGCCCGTTTTTCCTTTCAGATGTTCCCAGGCAATCTCCCCATTACGCCCCATTAATATGACGAGGCAGAGCGAACGGGGGTTTGACTGCAGCTTCCTGCTGCAAAAAATCTGGACACACCCTCGTACCCTTGAGCAAGGTATT